>JAOWBP010004700.1:77943-105914 GCA_028571105.1 Tragopan temminckii | reverse complement strand
GGGGAAGGGGAAGGGGAGGGTAGGAATCCACTTTGACAGTAAAAACAAAAGCAGACTTCGTAAGAGTCTGTGTATATTTTCAGAAATGACCTCCTGTGAAGGTGGTGTCAGGCAACGGCTCATGCAATGTCACGACAATGCCACAACAGCCTTGGTTTTGTCTGAGACTCTTTCACTGCTAGATATATATCCACGTGAGAAGGTGTACTGTAATATTCTGATTGAACACTGAACACAACATGCTGGCAATTTCACAGTTGGCCTCTGCTCCCAGGTAACAGCGATAGGATGAGAGGTGATGGCCTCAGGCTGTGCCAGGGGAGGGTTAGGGTGGGTATTAGGAACAATTTCTTCTCAAAAAGTGTGGTCAGGCAATGGAACAGACAGCCCAAGGAGTGGTGGAGGCTTCATCCCAGGATACAGGTGCTACTGGAAAAATGTTGCTCTCCTCTTGTGTACCATCATTAGCTTGCTTGACTCTGAAGATGTTTTACATAGGAACAGAGACTTCTGTAACATCTAAGTGCATGTATTTGAAGGATCATCATCAGGAAAAGGGAATGTATAGGAAGCAATTTTTTTATTAGTTGGAATTGGAGATGAATTTTATTCTCTGCAGAGGATATAGTTACAAACTGAGCCCATTGTTATTTTAAGCTCTCATGCAAAGGTGTTGCTCCATGGTTACATTACCGGCTCGTATCATTGAGTCTTCACATACACAATGAACACAGAAGTGTGAGCTGAAATCACTGACAGCAGCACCATGAAATTACACCATGCTGGACTGCGAGAGCAAGAAGTCAAGGCATTCTTGGGCACAGTAAGCAGAGGCATGAGAAAGAAGAGAAAGGTAGGCAGAATTCACAGAGCAATTAGGAAACATCAGCCTATGAAGAATACATGACAAATTCAGCAATATAGGCTAGACTGACATTCCAGGCAGTCAGAGATGGAAGTAGGTGTGGAGATACATTCTGATGAAGTCCACAAGAAAGCTATCACGATACAAAAGCGACAACATCTACCTCCTAGTGAACCTTGGTTATTGTTATGCCTTGTACACAAAGGACCCTTAAAGAAGGTCCTCAAGAGGCATGCTACTATCATGCTATGCAGACCCAGGATGAACAAACAGGACTGTCTGACAAGTTATTCACCTTCAGGTCAATCCACATGAAGCTCTTAGGATATGGAGAAAATCACTCCTCTGTGCTATGTCTGTTTAAATCAGGATGGCACAACTTACCTACCAAACAGAGTTTTGCAAAGGAAAATTTGTTTAATCCTGAAATACACCTGCATGCAGTAGAGATCGAAGGCATAAAAATGAAATACATTTAGTCTGCAAATGTGAAAGCTACCATTAGCATTTTGAACCAGGCAGCATGAAATTGGAACTCGGCTGGAAGAATAAGGGAGAGAAAAGAATTATACAGGAGAAAAATTCAGAAACAGAGTAGGAATAGAGAAATTTAGATGTATTTGCTGGAACCAAACTAGATCAGGGTCTGCAGGTGGCAGCAGTGCTTCTGCACGCACCCGATCTGTGGGATAGTCACTGTGTTTTCCCCAAGTACAGGTAGTATTTGCCTGCACCATTAATCACTGCCATAGTAATTAATCACTGCAAGGAGTCTGTTGTGTGTTGGTGGGTTTTTTGCTTTGTTTATTTGTTTAATGTGTCTAATAATTTTCTTCCAGACAGGGCACCAAACAAACCCAGTTGTGCATACAGACGCCTGCCACAAACTGATACAGAAACCATCCAGCCCCAGGCATGAAGTAGCTGCCTGGACAGAAATGGAATTCTCAAAGGCATACGCAAACCTTTGCTTTTTTGTTAACCCAAAATGATACTGATTTTAATTAACTTGGTTTCACTTCTGTGAAAGGAATGTGATGCAGATAGTATAAGAGAAAGGAGTTAAAAGACAGAACTCCGGAATTCAGCCTTAGATTTTAAATCCAGGGGAAAAAAAGAGGTCTATTTGAATAAGCCTTTTCTGGGCACAGGGAAATTCAATATTGTTGCTACTGAAAAATAAACCAAGTAATCTCTTACATCTCTGTCAGTCTGCAACAATGATCACTTTCATTACAGAGCAGCATCCACATGCTGCAGGTTTCACTTCTGCAACACTTGCTCATAAACGAATGGCTAAACCATGCTAACCTTACTCTCCCATACATATACTGATCAATTATACTTTTGTTAGCTAAGCCTGCAGTGAGGGAACAAAAATCTGACGGTTTGATGATTCATTGATTAGAAACAGCAAGAAACCAAGCATGTTTTCTTTTTATCATTTTTTCTTCCTGCTTGTATATATGATCAACACCAAGACTTGTGTTAAGCCAGAAGGAAAATATGTTAAGATAAAATGTAGATTTCTCATTTCAAGAATGCTGCTGCTGGTAGCCCTGCAGCTGGCCGTGATACTGAACCTCACCACCTGAAGCACAGTAACATATCTCCAAGGGGACCGAGCAGAACACCTTCCAGGGAGGAACGATTCCTCCCTCCTAGCTGAAAGAAAAGGAGGTTTTGCATTATGACAGTGCTCGGCTGTGTGAAGGACCTTTTCATTCTGCTCTGGTTTGATCACTGTGGAAAGATCCAGCCCCAGCTAGGTGCTAGTGTTAAGGGTCAGCACCACTGGCAACTGCAGTGTGCAGAGTGGCAGCTTGGCTGCTGTCCTCTGGGTGCAAAAAGTGGAGCTGGGAAACAGCAGCTGCTGTTTCAGGAGGAGCTAATAGGAGCCATGCAAACAGGCAGCACAGTGAAGATCTCAAAGCTGTACCCAGTGTGCATTTGAGCAGTTCTCGTTGGCCAGATGTCTGCCCTTCCTGATTGAGTGCTTTCCCCTTATGCTTTCTCCAAGCACTGGACAACTGCTCATGGAGCCTGGGGACACTGCTCAGCTCCTGCCTGCACCCCTCCGCTACTCCCATAGGTGCCACAGAACACAGCCAGCTGTAAACACATCCAAGATCCAGACCTGTCCACAGCAAGAATGGATCAACACAGGCAATGCAACACCAGAATACGCATACTTCCCCCGTCCAGAGACAGGTACCATGCTGTGGGTGCAAGTGGGTGAGCCTCAATCTGCCTTAGGGCATATGGCTTCAGAAACAGAGCCGCAGGACGGGGGTAGCCAAGCAGAAAGCAGAGCAGAATGTAGCAGAGCAACTTTTGCTGAAGTTATTGAGGCTTCACATGTAGAAATAAGGTCAAATAAAAAATAAAAAGTTTCATTTAAATGAAAAAAAAAAAAAAAAGAAGCAGCAGCTAGGCTGGTTTAGGGAGAAACTGTGACAAAAACAAATATTTATCTTACTGTGGTCAGCATCAGAGTCAAAAATAGAAAGCATTATTGAAGAAGGAGCATGTTAAACACTGAACTGCTTGACTGATGTTACATTTCTCACCATTACTTTAAGAGAGAGCTATTATTTTCCATTTCTCCTGTTTGATCAGATGTTGTGATTTAATCCGGCAGGTTGCCAAATGCCACACAGTCATTTGCTCACTCTCCTGTGCTTCTCAATGGCATGGGGAAGAGATTTGGGGAAAAAGCAAAGTAGAACTCATGGGTTGAGCTAGAACAATTTACTAAGATAGATAAAAGGATAACAGTAATGACCATATATATTACATGAATGTATGTAACAAGTGATGTACAATTGCTCCCCCCCCTATCCAATGCCCAGCTAGCCCCCAAGCAGCAGAAGAGAGTGAGATGAATTCCCACCTCCTTCAAAACTCCTTCCTCGTGATGCCATATGATATTGAATAACCCTTTGGCTAGTTTAAGTCAGCTGTCCTGATTCTGTTCCCTCCCAGCAACTTGGGCCCTTTGTTGAGAATGGCCTTGGCTTAACAGGCAACTGTCAACAATGGTGTGTTATCAACAGTGTTTTACTCCTACAACCAAGACATAGCATCATACCAGAAATTATAAGGAAATCAGTTCTGTCCCAGCTGAAACTAAGACATCAAATCAGCAAGCACATCTGTGTTTCCCCTGCCATAAAAGGCATTATCTGTGAATGAAAGTGCATGCAAAAGTCTTGTGCTCATTTTTTTTAATATTTCTTTATTCCTTAGGAATATTTAGTGACCGTTTTGCTCTAGACTGGGCTACATAACAGATCTGAAAAATCTTTTCAATAGCACTACATTTCACACTCCTTGTCTCTCATCAAACAGAATCTGCCAAGCCCATCCCACCACACTTTTCCTTCACAATGCCAAATGCAGTAAATACTTGGAAGGGTGAGTGCCTCTCAGAGGGCTTTCTTCCCTATGTGTTCCTACAGCTCCAGTTTCACCCTCAAAGGACAACCAATAATTCTTATTTATCCATAATAATTCCATACTGGGATTGCCTAAGGCTCTGATTATCCTGCATCCCCTGATTAGGTGTAACCATCACACTGAAAAATGTCCATCATTTTGCCATTCACACACATCAAGACATTTTGCATTTGCCACTGCACTGCTGCCAGTTTGCCTTGTGCAAATCACGGCCCTCTGAGGCTGTGCTATGCAGTACTAGTTAAGTCAGAAGAATCACAGAATCATAGAATGGTTTGGGTTGGAAGGGACCTTTAAGATCAAGATCTAGAACTAGAGACCTAGTTCCAACCCCCTGCTGTAGGCAGAGACACCTCTCACCACACCAGGTTGCTCACAGCCCCATCCAGCATGGCCTTGAGTGTTTCCAGGGATGGGGCACCCACAGCCTCATTGGGCAACCTGTTCCAATGTCTCACCAGCCTCACAGTAAAGAATTTCTTCCTAATATCTAGGCTACATCTTCCCTCTGACAGTTTAGAGCCATTTCCCCTCATTCTGTTGCTATCTGCCCTTATAAAAGTCCCTCCCCAGCTTTCCTGTAGTCCCCTTCAGGTCCTGGCAGGCTGCTACACCGTCTTCCCGGAGCCTTCTCCT
Source organism: Tragopan temminckii (assembly GCA_028571105.1). Lineage (NCBI taxonomy): Eukaryota > Metazoa > Chordata > Aves > Galliformes > Phasianidae > Tragopan > Tragopan temminckii. The sequence continues at coordinate 100,954 of JAOWBP010004700.1, read as the reverse complement.
CGTTAGGCCGAATAGCCCCAGCTCTCTCAGCCTGTCCTTACAGGAGAGGTGCTCCAGCCCTTTGATCATCTTTGTGGCCCCCCTCTGGACCTGCTCCAACAGCTCCATGTCCTTCTTGTGTTGGGGGCTCCAGAACTGGATGCAGTACTGCAGGTGGGGCCTCACGAGAGCAGAGCAGATGGGCAGAATCACCTCCCTGGACATGCTGGTCACACTTGATGCAGTCCAGGGTACAATTGGCCTTCTGGGCTGCAAGCACACATTGCCAGCTCTTGTTGAGTCTTTCATCAACTGACACCCCCAAATCCTTTTCCTCAGAGCTGTTCTCAAGCCATTCTTCACCCAACCTGTATCTGTGCTTGGGATTGCCCCAACCCAGGTGCAGGACTTTGCACTTGGCCTTGTTGAATTTGTGTCTCAACTGTTGTGTCTCAGCTGCTAAGATTGTAGGCCCTTTCCAACCTTGTGATCCTATGATTCTATAATTCTATCATTCTGCTGCTGAGATTCTGCAAAGTCTTGGGGGTTGCTCAGTGAGAAGATTCAGGTTGCATATTGGGAACAATTTCTTCTTGGAAAGAGTGTTCTGCATTTGCACAGACTACCCAGGGAGTGGTGGGGTCACCATCCCTGGATGTGTTCCAGAACCATGGAGATGTGGCACTTGGGGACATGGTCCGTGGGCATGGTGGGGGGGAAGGGGGGGGTTGGGCTTGATGGTCCTAAGGGTTTTCTCCAATGATTCTATAAATAACAAAATCACACTCTTCTTGTCTTACTATTGAGATCTGACAGAAAGGAGAATATTGCCAATATTGCTTGGTTGGGGAATGAAGCAGAAAGTGGTGATTACATTAAGTTTTCTTTATGAACTACTAAATGACTGGTCCTATATGATAACCACGGATGTGTGATAATGTGCAGGAAGGTGTACAAGGAGGGAAATGTTGCAGACAGAGGTATAATTGGTGCCTAACTCCTGTTTACCCGCTCGGATAACACGGATGGGGGGCACTGAAGCCATGCTTCTTTATTAGAAGCTGTGGTGCAGCATTTGGAAATGGAGCAGGGAGGCTCAGTAATTACTGTGCTGTACCTGTCCCACGCACAGGTATATTGTTCCAAGGTGTTTCCGTGGCTTGTTCAGGCCTTCTTGAGATTGGTGAAAATCATTACACTTCTGTGTCACTTCTGTGACATCAGCAGCCTGGTTTGTATGTTCTGCAGGGGGAAATCAGAGCAGAAACTGTGTGGAAAAACAAGGGTACTGCTTTACAAACCTGTTAGATATAGATGGGTGAGGGTGGTGGCAGATTTTTGTATTTGATAATGACCTTTAAGTTTTCCTACACCAAGACACGTAGCAAAGCTAACTGGAATCAGTAAGAGATGTGAATTTATAGTGAATTACTTAAATTAAGGCATTGTAGAAAAGTGCATTTGGAATTCAAGTGACCTCAATCTGATACGGCTTGATTTTCTGCAAAGTGATGTTTAACTGTGCTAAGAAAATTTAATTCCAAGTAGGGATGTGGTCAGACATTCACTCTTGCAAGTGCTGTGGTTTGAGATATTACTACTTCATAAAAACATATACCCATGTGATTATACTCCCTAACTTCTTCCTTGGACGCTGCCAAGCCTTGGTGATGCAAATGCTTTTCACCACATGCCCTTTTCCCTAAAGGCATTAATATGATTAATAAGTATTACGGATTATTAATAAATATTATTAAGCTATTAATATGAATCATTACTATGATCTGGGAAGGCGTGATGTAACGTGTGCCCCTATCCCTGGTGGAGCTCAGGTGAACTCCCAGCACGACGTGCTCTGGCTTGGATGGATTTTTCATCAAAATGGAGATACGTCACCTCCATATTGGAGCATGAAGTGTTCACTAGTATTCAGTGCACACCAGGATCTAATGCTCCTCTGCCTTGACCAAGTGGCTGTGGTTCAGGGGGTTTCTTCTGCTGTGCTGATAAATGTGCCTCTGTTTTGAAATCAAGCTAGCAAGAAAAAAGAAAATTTCCCGTTTTAAACGTTCACTTTAAAAGGTGTCTACCAGAGCAGTTAGTGCTATGGGGTGGATATGGAAATCAGAATCAAATATAGGGGAATATGAAGGGGAACATATGGGAACAGTGAAGGCAAGAAAGAAACATGAATGTTTTGAGGTCAGATCCATCCAGGGGTGCCTGGATTGTCCCTGTAGAGTTCCCAGATTAGCAGAGTGCCATGGGTGCTGGGAGCAACGGGCGCTGTGCGTTAGGGCAGTGGGGTGTCTGCTGCATGCTTTGCTTGGGGCTCTTAATGAAAACATATAGCTGTAGTCATCCAGTTACCGCAGGGTGAGCAGACGGAAGGCTAATAAGGGCATTATTGGGAAAAACACATATGAGTCAGGAAGACACATTCTTTTCCCAACATATAGACATCCCAGAATGATGAAGGTGTCTGCCATTCCCCGATAACTACAGGCTGTGCATCAAACACAGTGCCACGGACAGTAATACCATTCCCATGACGAATGCCACAGGAATATCTAATAGAATCAGGTCCCCAAATATCTCTTTTTTACCTGCATTTTTTGAGCCTCATATTTCTATTCTGTCATTCCAATATTCATTTTTCCTAATATAATTTAAAAACTTCCTGCTATGATTATATTATTCATTGTATCCTATTAGTGAAAACAAAATTACTCAAATGAACCTATTAGGACATGACAGAAAACTGCTGACATGATGGAAAGTTTCGGGGATCCTTCTGTTTGGATTCATGCAGCCATTCTTCTCCATTAGGGCTCGCCTCAGCAGAGCCCCTTAACTTCCAGCACCCTCCCAGCAGCTGCCCTGGGACGAGGCCCTCACTATGAATATTGCACTGTATCTCCCTGCAGAGATGCTGCTTATTTCTACGGGTGTGTGTTAGCACAGCTGCAGCATTTATTCTTCACCCAGTTGTGACAGCCTAAGAGAATTAGGGGAATCTATGTAATTGCTACAAGTTTAAGGTCCTTTCCCCACTGTAGGTTCAAGGTTTTAAAACAAAAGTTGATTTAAATGAGCATAAATTGAAATATCAGCTTGTAGGAACAAGGTAAATGTTGTGGTGTTCGTTGCACGCACAGATGAGAGGTGACAAAGGAAATGAGAGCAGCAACACAACGAACTTCTGGAAATGGCTGATTTGCTCCCAAATCACCTGCATTGGAAACAGGAGAGAAAAAGGCACATGTTGTAAATACTTGCGACCCATCCACTGCTAATGATTATGGTACAGACCTTCCTTCTTCTCCCTCTTGCCATCTGTTTTTTTAGGGTTTCAGAGGCTGAAATCTCTATTTATTCCACAGCTATAAGAAAGCACACTCTGATTACAAAATTACCAAAAGGAACAATATTATAGTTACAGAAAACCGCAACTGTAGTGCTTTCCTTGAAAGTTGCTTTAAAAGATTTAATTTATAGTTTTGATGATGAGTGAAATTTTTTACTTTAAAAAATTAATCAGCTGTCAGTGCCGGAAATTTTAATTCTCTATTCACTAATGTTTAATAATGCCATTATATAATAATAATACATTAAGAAGAAAAATAAGACTACCCACTTCATTTTGCTTTGGGCTGCCTTGAGGACTGGCACTCGAATCCCACAGATGAAAGGCTAATACTTTTATCCGTTAAACTACTCAGTCAGCCCCTGAAACTAAAGGACTTAAAGAAGAATAATTGGCTCTATACTGAAGAAGAACAGAACAATATGCTCTCTGCCTCTCAAGTTCTGTTTTGCATCTGTCTCCATAGTCATTTCTTTGTACAAATAAATTAAATAATTCTACCTAAAGAATTAGATCACAAAAATATTCCCTCTTTACACTTTGTTCAAAATTAATTTCCAGATGGCCACTCTCCTACGCCCTGGGCCCAGAGAAGGAGAAGGTCTCAGCCTGTGTGAGCCACGCGGGGGCTGGAGGGGCACCGTCTCTTCATCTTTGTGTGCACTAATTGTGACAGCATTGCAAGCTGATGTCCATCGAGAACAATGTGAGGACGGCAGAACATTTGGTTTAATATTCTAAATTTGTAGCACTTACACTGAGAGGAAGGAAGCAGGAGAAAACAGGGCAGAATTGCACGTCCAATCTGCATTTGTGCCTGAGATCCTTATAGGATGCTCTCGACTGGGAGAGGGCACTTGTGCTCTCTGTTTCATCTCGGCGAAGGCAGTCTCAGGCTTCTGAGCGCTGGCTGTAAGTAGTACACACTTGCCAAACCTTGATCAAGGCTCAATGCCAAGAGCATTCATCTAGCTGAAGCAAGGATTTGATGTTCACTTGAGCTGAAAACATCGCTGTGCTGTGGCCGGTACAAGGTTATGAACATTTATGTCCTACTTATACCCCATTTTGAGACCATAAATGTGACTTTAGTGTCCTGCAGGCTGAATAATAGTCCTCAGCATGAAGGTGAGCTTCAACCAGGTCTTTAGGCATGTTTTATTTGTTTTGATTTTTGTTTTTATATTTTTTGTTTAAGCTGCTGCATGCACTCATTGTGCATTTGCTCTTTTTTCAAGATAGCTTTCCTCACCTTGGAGTTCCCGTAGCTTCTGTATCCACAGACATTGTAACTCCCTCCTTACTCACCTGATGCACCTAACAAGCACTATTAGTTTTGCCAATGAAGCTTGCAAGTTCCCTTTTTCCATAGCTATTTGCAAATCCATCATGTCGGTCTTGCATGCTTGATTTGTAACTTGGCCATCAGAGCTTGTAAAATCTTTCAGCCAACAAATGTGCACACATGTGCAGTAACCTTGATTTAGGATTTTAATCTTAGGGATGTTTATGTAAGCAAAGACACATTGCACTTTGGTTGCCAGTGAACTTTAAACATATGTGAAAGTATAAGGGCATGTGTAACTCCAAGTGTGTGAGTAGGCTGCTGAAACTAATCACATTATGGAGTTCCCACCAGAACTCTACGATAGCAGCACCCAGTGGATTTTATCTATCTTCACAAGTCATAACTGATTAAGGGTCAGATGGGGAGACAAGCTGATGTTCTTACAGTTTGTCCTTAATAGTAGAAAAGGATTCAAGACAGCAAAGTCCTCGCTGCTCAGGCTCATATGGCCCGGGAGGAAAATGTGAACTGCTGCTCCGCACTCGCAGCCCAGAATTTGTCTTCATGTTAATTAGGTGGGAGGATGACTTCTTTTAATGCACAGCTGAAAAGTATTGCACTACTTTCTTAGTAGGACACTCACACAGGGAATTACTGTCTCAGGTTCAAACCCCATCCCTGTCTTCAGAGACAGGAATACAACTCCAAATTCTTATGGAAAAACAACTGTAAAAACACAGGTGCAGTGTCTGCGTAGCACAGCTTTGTACAGGTTCTTGGCAGCTAACATGGGCTGCAGAGCTGCATGGTTGAAGCGTGGCAATCAGACGCACAAACCGGTGTCTGTCAGCGGGTGAAATGATTTACACCGTCAAAGGGCTGTCTTTGTTGCCCAAAGAAGATAATGAAAGCAAACGGTGCAGAAATTCAAAGTAGTCCTCACCATTATTCTTTCCTACTTTTTCTCCCGCTTATGTCAAATTAACACTTGATTAATTATAGCTAAACATGTCGTGATTTTTCTAGAGCCCCTAAGTAGAAGGGAGCCCAGTCCTCTTTTGGCACCGATAGGTCTGGAATTTCGTGTGTGTATGTCTGGTTCTGTTACTAAGCTGGATGTGAAATGAAGCTGCTCTTTCTGGCAGAAACTTTCTAAACAGGATGCTGGGATAATCCGAAGAGGATGCTTCCCCTCACGAACAAGGAGGGACAGAAAACAGGCTGTGTGAGGGAGGACCCCAGTGCCCCCACCCCAGCCGCCTTCCCCGGGGGCTGCCACCAAGTGCGGTTGCGTGACATCTGCTACAGATTTAAGTACGCAAAGCCTGTCTGCGCAATAAACGACTGAGGTTACATTCGCTTTTTATTCACAACAATCTTCTACCGTGCCTTTTGGGATGACTTCATGTTACAGTCTCTCCCAGTTTTCTGTCAGGACTCCAGGCCGTTGGGCTCCTTACAGCTCCTTCGTGCTTCCTTTGCCGCGTGTGTGCCTCGCACCCGCTGCTGGCACTGCAGGGAGCGGGCTGCAGGCTGAGGTGCGGCCGGGGCTGGGTGAGCACTGCCGCCTGGCCCAGCCTGCAGCCCACAGAGCCGCCCGTGCAGGCCGCGGCCATGGCAGCTGCTTCCCCCGGGGATGGAAGGAGGACTTGGGGCTGGGTGCCAGCTCTGGGTGTTCCTGCTGGGCCAGAGGGCCCGGAGGGTCCCAAGGGTGCTGCCCACCCCAGCCAGACACCCACGGGGGAGTGCCGGAGGAGAAACAGGGAGCTGCTGTGCGTAAAGGCAGACAGAAGCGTGGTGCTTCGCTGGGAAGTGTGTGCCTTTAAATTCAGTCTGCCACGAACACAGGGTTTTACTTTTGATATTAAAAAGAAGTAGAAATTCGGCTCTCGAAGCCAGATTTCTAGAGGTCTAAATCTGAATTCCCTCTGTTCAAACGTTTCTATAATATTACTTGATCTCTCCAAAGCAATCTGACAGTATGCAAAAGTTATTCTTATTTTTACCCTTCTTACCCATATGAAAAAGGCAACACCGTCCATTTGCTGTAAGCCGCTAAGCATCTGCTGATTTGTCAGTTTTATTTAGTTAAAACGGATTCACTTTTGCTGCATAGGGGACCATTTAGACAAGCTAGCTGGAGAAAATTAGTTCTACTTTACCAACATTAACTACCCTGATTGTACATTAATTAAGACATGCTTTGTGACTTACGATAAGTCCTAGCAGAAATATTTTGGGAATTAGGCATTCTGACAGTTTAAAATTAGTTAGGAAGGAGTAAAAGCACAGTTAGTTGGCACCTTGAGTGTGTAGGTGCTGCGTGTGCCGTGTGTGTGAGCCAATGTTTGAGGTTTTCTCAATGTTACACCGTTATAACCCACACTGTCCTTTCGAATCCTTCCAAACAGGGCTGAAAATAAAACCACAGACTGGTTTGAGTTGGAAGGGACCCTCAACGGCCATCTGGTCTCACTCTGCAAAGCACAGGAACACCCACATCTCCATCAGGTGCTCAGTGCTCCATCCACAGCCTGACCTTTGGTATCTTCAGTGACATGGTATCCACATCTCAGGGTGACCTGTGCCAGTGCCTCACTACCCTTACTGTAAAGCATTTCTTTCTTATATCCAGTCCATCTTCCTTCTAACAATTTGTCAGTTCTCTAATCCGAGAATATTCAACGTTGGAGTGTGCTGGTGAATGGTTTAAACCAGAGCACAGCTGCTATCAGGGCAGAGGAAGGGAGCAGTGAGGATGTGTGCTCAGGAAGTCTCAGCTTTTGCCTCTCCTTTCTCCCTTGGGCACAGCAGATGAGTTTAAGACTGTATTCCCACTTTTCCTAGTCCTTCTTTTCATTTCCCGCCCAGCTCTCCCTTGCTCTTGCAACAGCTTGAGGACAGTACTTTTGGGATGTTCAAGAACCACTTATTTTGAATCGTGTATTGCCAGAACAGCACAATATGCCCGCTGTTTTTCCCCTCCTTATGGTATCTTATGGAAAATATAGTGGCACTTACAGCAGTATGGCTTGGAACTTCACGATGGGAGTGTCAGCACTTCTCAGCTCCTGGGCCTGCTGGGTGGAGATGGGGACACGAGCTGGTTTCCAGATGCTCCACCAAGCAAGGCTGAGAGAAACACCCAATAAGCATGGCACAAGGAGCTTGAGTTTGTGCCGTGACACGGCAGAGTGCTGCTCAAGAGCCCTCCAGCCCCTTCTCATTAGATAGTATCAACCATTTAGAGCCTCACATAACTTTTGATCCACTGTTCTTCTAACATAAATGAATTAGAATGTTACTGTCTGATGGCAAATATTTCCCCTGGCCATACTTCCACAGCTTCTGTTTGCAACGAGGAAGAACGCTGTGCAACAGGCTTAGAAAAAGCCAGCTCTGGCTGTTAATAATGCAGGACCTGGCAGCCCTGTTCTCAAGACCAGCTCCTGCAAATCTTTCTCCCCCTTTTCAGCTCTTTTCTTCAAAACCATGTGACTGTGAACAAAGGGCTTCAAGGGTCTGGTGAGCTGTAAGTTATTTGCGAGCTATATAAAAGTAGTGATAAACCTTTAAAAACAGCTGTAGAGCATTTACCACATAAAACAAATAGATATAAAACATGCACAGATTTATTTTTCTTTCCACATATGCTTTTTAAAACAGAAAAAGCCTGCCTAGGTAGCTGGCCTTTAAGCCTTCAATTAATTGAACAAAGATTTTAAAATTGTTCAATTGGTTTCATTAGGAAGTGTATAATAGAATAATAAAGTAAAACAAATGATATAAAGCAGACCCACTAATTAGCTCTACATGATTGATACAGCTTTGGACTAGGCATTTGATCTCAAACAAAATGCAGTTCCTTGTTAAGAGGATTTTTAATTGATGTGCAGAGAGGTATTAGATGATGTTGGAAAATAATTACTCAAAAGCTATTCATGCATTTGGCTGAACATAACAAATGAAGTTTGGGCTCTGGATCTGGCGGAGTGGACACATGCTAATTAATAATGAGAGGAACAAGCATCTTCCAGTAGTTTTTAACCCAGTGTTTACTAGGAGATTGCTTAGCAATTATGCACAATAATGAGGTTGTCATCTAAACAAAATCAACATTACTCAGATGTCATTTGAGATTGCTAAATGTTGCAGCCCATACGTATATATGTTCAGTTCTTTTTACAGATGGCAATATGGTATTAATCAACAGGGACTGCTGCTAGCTGTCCAGCTGCCGTGAGCACTCAGCACAAGGGGCCAGCCACGCACCCCTCCTCATCACAAACTGCAAAATAGGAAGCAGCCAGAGTGGCAGAAATGCTCAGATTTATTCTAAAAACCCTAAACTTGAGTATTTAGTAGAGAAATGAGAAGGGCTCCCGTATTCCTCCTCTTCCAAAAACTGCTGAGAGGAAACATAAGTGTGTCCCAGCTGTCAGCACTGAAGTCAGGTACTTTCACAAAAAAATAAGAGACCTCAGACAAGCTAGAGACTTAGCATTCAAGCAGTGTTTGTTTTATTTTTTCCTGTGCCATCCCTTGCTCACTGCTTTCAGGTGAAGGGTACAGAAATGCAGCCTGAGGATAAACTTCTGCTCCCTTCTTTCATACATCTACAAGTGGCACATGGTGACTTTCTGGCTTCCTGTTGGCTGGTGGCAGTAGATGGGTCATCCCATGCTGTGGGGTTGGTTCCACATAGGTGACCAGGATGCTTCAGGCCTTGGGAATCAAGGGCTGAGGAGTGACATCAGGTTGGTGATGTTCCACGTGAGCATCTGTCACTTCTTGGCTATTGAAATAAAGAGGTTTGATTGAAATTATGATGGATTCCTTTATCTTTCTGCTGTGCCCAGCACGATGGCATTCTGATTTTGGTTGGAGCTTCAAGGAGTTGTAATATATTGGGAACATACAAAGGTTTTTGCGAGATACCTGGCTGGCTATGCCATCCTCTTACTGTCTTGAATATTCACAGCTGAAGCTACTATAGTCATGTGCTTATCCTGCTGATAATTTCTTTTCTTTCATCTACCTGCTCTATCAACTCCTTGTCTTCTTTCCCCTCAGAGAGCCAATGGTGTGGATCGTAGAATCGTGGAATTGTAAAGGTTGGAAGAGACCTCTTAAGATCACCAAGGTCACCCTCTGCCCTGTCCCAGCCCATGTCTGGCTGTGAGGCTGGGGTTCCAGAGAACCCCTGTGCTGTTGGGCTGTGGTGGGCAGGCTTGGAACAATTTGGAAAAATTTACAAAGTCTTTGGAAATTCAGCAGTTACAATGCATGATCCTTATGTCTTCCTTTGGGGGAGAGGGGAGGGGAAGCAAAATTTTAGGAGTCTTAATTGATATAGAAAACCCTCCAAAATGTGGCATATATAAAGTCAGGAACCTTATCCCAAACAGCTTTTCCTGCCGATTTTTTCTTTTTTCTTTTTTTTTTTCTTTTTTCTTTTTTTTTTTTTTTCCCAGCAGCTTTGGCATGTACTTTTTAAGCTGCACTTTTATCTTACAGTACTTTCAAAAAGAACGGGTGACTTATTTTTTGAAATAATTTCCATGCCTTTATTCTTTGAAGACCTGATTCATTTTAGATACAGGCTTTCTGCTTACATGAAGTCAGAGGGAGCACACAGTAAATGGTCTAGCGATATTTATTACTGTGTTTTGGATTCAAATCCAGTTATGAGGTTGCAGTAAAAGGCAGACCTTGGCCCTTTGCAGTCAGTAGATGAGGAAAAGAGGATTTGTGCCCAGTGCTCAGTGGGAGTCATGGAAGAGCAACTCGCCACATTTCTCTCTGCTCTTATGTTTTGTAAGCAGCTGCAGTTCCTTCCTGGAAAAGCAACTTGCACACTGTAAGGAACCTTTCTCAATTTGCAGTAAAATGGCTTAGAGAAATAACAATATTTTCACTTTACACTTCCTTTTGGATTTCCTGCTCTTATCATCTTGTGGCAATAGTTTTGGCAATAGTTTTATTGTTTTCATTGATGAAGGTGCTCCTGAACAACGTACCAGGCTTCCATCATTTCTCATTTCCACGTACATTCCGGGGTCATACTCCTGTTGATAGCCACACATTTATTCCCAAGCATTCCCAGTCCTCACAGAGTCCCCAGGATGCTGGGTGACATCTCCCAGCATGGAGATACAATGGGTAGGATTCAGTTGTGCAAACTGTTGTGCGGGTACTGCCTTCAGTTTTCAAAATACACCTGGTTTGGACCTTCACTATCTAAATAATGCTGCTTAACTCTTGTCCTGCATCTAGAAAACACGCTTCTTCCTCCAGCAGGTGAAATGAGACACGTGCAGAAACTGGAAAATAAATCAACAGTATCTGATTTGAACTTCCATCAGTAGGAACATGTAGAAATGTTTGGTTTTTTTTCTCAGATCTTCTTTGGGAATGTCAACAGCATTAAGGAAAAGGTAAAAGATAACTGCTTCAGCTGAGACAGACTCCTTGGTTCTGTATGGCTGTCTGTGTGAGTTGGTAACTTGTTGCCACATCCAGTGAGAAATGTGCCTCAGAGGACTCCTCAGAGGTACTGAGCCAGACCTATTCCCAAAAATCTGTTCTAGTTTGGATGCTTCATTTGCAGTTGGAACACCTTGAGCAGCAGAGGTCACTCCAGCTCCTGGTCTGTTTTGAAGACGTAGCAGGTTGGGTGTTGTGGAGACATGGACTGAAAGAGAGTTTTCCTTTCTTTGGGTCCCATCAGCAGTGGATGGATGCTCTTTCTTTCCAAGGCACGCTGCCTTGCACACAGCTTTTGTTCTGGGCTGCTGAGCAGGTTCCACACGTTGCCATTCCTCAGTACCACCACAGGTTGGGTTTGCTTTGCAGTGCACACTGTTATCTTCCGTCAGAAGCACACCGAGTGAGATGTCCTCCTCCTTATTTTCAATTGTTTCCCACTGTCAGCGTTTGCACACAAACACATGCGCATATAGATTTATGTGTATGCATGAGAGCGTGTGTGTGTGTGTGTGCATAAATTATCCAACCCTGTCAGAAAAATGAAAAAAAAACCCTAATATGATGGTGCAGTCATATGGCTGGCTGCGCTGGGAAACATAAGCTCGGGTGTAAGCAGGAGCCTGTTGTTCACAGGACTGATTATTTAAGACAACTGTTGTTCCTGTGTGGAATCCTGTATGCGCTGTGCAAATTACATTACTAATTTACTAGCTGGCCAAATGTTACTCTTTTGTAATGTGCCACATTCCCCGTAGCTCCCGACAAGCACTCCGCAGCATCCCTCTTTGGCAGAGAACTTCTCAGTTGATTTCAAGAGCAATGCCAAAAGTCTCACTTTTCTACTTCAAATAAATTACTCTGACACTTCACAGCCATGGCTTTATATTTTTGCTTAAATGTGTGCTTTGTGGGTGAGAGTGTGGCATGGTTTGAACAGTTGTTACAAGTTTTATTTTTGGGAAAAGACAGATAATATTTTGTGAGATAATTAAGAGTTTGTGAAGTTTCCTCAAGAAACGAAATAGGCCCAAGCCATCATCGTTTGCACGTTACACTCAATTCCTCATTTGCCACCTCCTCCTCCACTAGTTTATGAATTTGTTAATTAATGGTGTTTATTCTAGACTCAGCCTGGCCTGAGAAATGGTTTCGTGATTATATTATTAGGAAGTGATGATAACGTATGTGAGAAAAGGTATTTTTTTTTGTACGTAGGCTTACCAATTGCTATGGAAACAAGCAAATATTTGCAGACCTCGGATACTGATTAATACCTACTGGTGGTTCTGGCTTTATAAAGTTACTGTCTGGACGGGAAGAATTTCTTGTGAGCGGTTCTCTATGACAATTTATTTACATGCGTAGCAGTCTCATCAGCAGTGACTCCAGTAATTTCAGGCTCCGTCACATTGTAGACATTTCTAAAACAGCCATTTTATCAGCTTCTGATTGAAACACAATCCTCCCTTCCCCTCCACTTTTTTTTTTAAAACCCTTTGATTCACATTTCACTGAAAATGGTTTTATTACAAAGATCTTTCCCACCGAAGGGAGGAGTGCAGATATATGCGCTGAGTAATAGCGTGCCGTTAGAGCGGGACTGATGGGCTGTGGCTGCCAGGAGAGCTGCTGAAGGAGATAACTCCTGCAGAGCAGCATGAGGCATCACGGGCTCTGGAGCTTGCCATGTCAGGCCATGCTCTTCCTCCAGGGAGGTGAAGCAGAGAAGGGTCCTCTGAGCCAGAGCACAGAATAAGGAGGGAAGAAGATAGGAGAGAGGAAGCCAGGTTTGTTTTGATGTGTGAAGCTTTGGAGAAGTGGTTCTGTGGTTTCTGGAAGAAACTTTCACAGAATAGAGTCACAGAATAACCCAAGTTCATAGAATCACAGAATTCAATTGGAAATTTCGAGGTTATCTAGTCCAACTCGTTCAAGTTTGAGTTGGAAAGGACTCATAAGGGTCATCAAGTCCAACTCCTGGCTCCATATAGGACCACATTCTTCTGAATGAGCTGTTGGACTTCTCCTCTGGAAGAAAATCCCGATAAAAAAAGAATTCCTGGGAGACTGTGGTTCTGCAGTGCACAAAACCACTGAAGGATTCTCTCAGAGAGCTGTAAAGCGTAAAAGATAAAACCTCTTTATTTTGGAAATTCTGTCCATGCATTTCAGTCTTTCTAGAGAATCTTAAATTCTTACCTGTTTCACTCTGAATTCTTTCCCAAAACAAAAAGGAAATAAATATATTTGTTACTGGATTAGGATGATTTCCTCAGTGCTTTTGCAAATGGGATTTGAGCTCTTAAATTGTGTAGGTATTAAACATAATCTGGTGAATGGATGAAATACAGCTCGAAGGGTCCCTTACTCACCTATGAACCTGGCCAATATAGAATTACAAATCCTTTAAATTCTTGCTTGTCATAGCTCTGCACAGACTCAAATCTTCACAAAGTCTTCTTTGGCTCTGTAAAAATTTATGATTGGTTAAAACCACAGAGCAGGCAGCGGGAAGTGGGAAGCCTTGCCAGGTCTCCAGCATCTCCTGGGAGACGTCCACTGGTCCAAGGGCACCAACCTTTCCCTTTTGTATCCAGACCAAGAGATTCACATGGTGCTGAGCTGCAGGACATGCACTGCAGTCCTCCAGGACACAAAGAGCTGAGGCCTTCCTGGCACGGTCAAAGAATGTTGGGGGTGTGCAGGAGAGATCAAGCTCTGTGTATGGCTTGATGGCATTAGGCTGATGTGCAGCTGCATCCAGGAGACCACAGATGACTGCTGTGTGTTCTTCCTGGCTACAACCTTATTCTAGCTTTGGTATGAAAGCAGCCTTCAAATTTCTTGCAGCTCAACCATGGTTGAAGAGCCAGGAACTGGCCACCCATGAACTATTTCTTGGAGGCAGGTGGGACTGGGAGACACAAAGACTGTGGCCATGGGCAGCGAGGCAGAAGGGAATGCGAAAGGTAGAGAGTGACGCTGTGGTGATCTGCAGGGCCTTGGGGCATCTCTGAACATCTGCAGCCACCTCGGGCAAAATCCTGTCCCTTCTGAAGTAAATGGAATATTGGTGTCTGACCTCAAAACTGCCAGAATTTTGTCTGGGTGTTGCATAGCAGTGGCATGGGGTGGGAGTGCTGCTGCACAATGAGGCACTGTCCCACCATGGGCACCCTGGGACAGCTCGCAGAGGTTAGCAAGGCCAGGGCTTTGGGCACGGTTGCAAATGGGTCAGAAACACAGGAGAGAAGAGCCAGAGGCCTGCAGTTTTCCCTGTTGCTCTGTTGTTTGACGGTGAAATTTTTCTCCAGGGAAAACTTTATTTTTAATCCAGTTGGGTTTCACAAATGAATGCTTTAATGGTTGTGCCCAAGGTCCTTCGTCAGTCTTAATCTATGTTACAAAATCAGCAAACGCGGCAGCTTACCAGAGGTCTGTCAAAGATGATACCACTGAGGGGCAGGACAACAGCGCTGAACTGGGGCGGGCCAAAGATGATGGTGGCCCTCAGAATGCTCTTGTCTTGCTGCAAGGTGATCCAACAGCTGACTGTTGTTCAGCAAGGTCAAAAGTATGAGGCACGTATATGCCAGGGCTCTTTTAAATTACTTCGCAGTTGTTTGTGAATAGATGTTGACCCGAGAGCAATTCCTTCAGAAGGTCTTGGGCTTTCCTTTCTTGATTTAATATTTTCGTTTTGCTGTAAAATATAGTAATGCTTTGCCTCTTCATCTCTTTCCGTGGATCTTGAACTTTTTTCTAAGGAATAAATGTGCTCCTGAAATGGCCCCATGAGGCAGCAGATCCCCTCCGTCTGCACTGAGGAGAAAGCTGCAACAAAGGCAGATTAGACTGATAAGGGGAAATGGCTTTAAGCCAAAAGAGGGGGAATTTAGGTCAGATGTGAGGAGGAAATTTCCGGTCAGTAGCTTCATCACAGAATCATTGAGGTTGGAAAAGACCTCCAAGACCCCCCAAACCCAACTCCAACACACCGTGCCCACAAACCATGTCCTGAAGTGCCACATCTCCATGGTTCTTGAACTGTGAACGTCCCTGGGCAGCCTGTGCCAATGCCTGACCGCTTCTTTGGAGAAGAAATTGTTCCCAGTATACAGCCTGAACCAGCACAACTTAAAGACATTACCTCTCATTCAATCACTGGGAGAAGTTACCTGGGAGAAGAGACCAACCTCTACCCCCATTGCAACCTTTCAGGAAGTTATAGAGAGCAATAAGGTCTCCTCAAACTTCCTCTTCTCCAGAGGAATCAGTCCATTTTCCCTCTGCTTGTCAAACACGTGTGTTCCATGTATCATCGGCTATACCAACTCTCATAACTCATATTTATTCTCCAGTTTTCTGTCTCTTACCCAGGATTGCTTTTTATGTGGTAATTTTATTTATTTCTACACTTGAGTTTGCTTTTATTTATTAGCCCTCTGTTAAAAGTCACTTGTGTTAATTTTCCCCCCATTAGTGTTTTTAATATATGGCATCTCTGTGCATGCCCTTGTAAAAAGCAATACAAAGCTTAAGTCAGAGCGTTAATGAGAGGATTTTCTCGGCATTGATCTCATTCTGCTCCTTCTAAAATCGATGAGGCAGGGCTACGCTAATGCAGAGCACTTCTGACAAAAAAGTGCTCTGACTGTGGCAGTGATACCACAAGGTTTTGTGCTGTGCTGTTAACAGCCCCAGCCTGATGATGAAAGCATAGTAGATTTTAATCATAGCAGGGTAGAGCTTCCAAATATGACCTCCAGGGAGGCTGGAGAGAGAAAGAAAATTGAAATAATGCAATACAGTCCTACCTGCACTCTGTAAGCATGCGGTAGGATTCTTAAGTTTTTGGCAGTGCCAAAATCCCAGCCAAAGTCCTTGGCTGTGCAGGGTGCTGATTTCCCCCTGTGGTTCTGGGTGCAGGTGGCTGTGAAGAGCTGGTCCTCCTCCCTTCTACCTCCTCCAGCAGACCCACAGAAACCTGAAGAACAGAGAAGTTCCTTAAGTGGGACATATCTAACCTGTAACTTTCAGTTTTTGGAGAACAACTTGGAGGTTCAGCCAAGGGACACTTAACAGTTCATCCTGGGCTCCCAGCTGAGGGCAGAAGAAGCCCTGATGAGGAAACAAGTCAGAGTTCATCCACAGTGAGGGCTTCACAGTTATCATTTCGCGTGCCAAGTGCATCCCTCCAGGAGGATCACAGTTACTTTCTGCTTTCCCGCTTGCCTCTGCAATGTGAATCTGTATGCATGCATCACAATATTGATAATAGCATCAGCTTGGTATTTTACTTAGCAATGGTCTGCTTCCCTTAATGAAGCAGTCTCCAGCTTCTTCATTTCCTCTTCTTAGTAACCAGATTATTGACTTGTAATTTGTCACAATGATATAGCTCGGTTACTAAATGGGAGATGTTTAAATCAAAGAGCAATTAATGCATTGTAAAGCACTTCAGGTAATTGTGTAATAAGCAGCACATTACCTAAAGTAGTAACACATTTTACAGCTAAACCAGCAGGAAAAATAATGTTTTTTGCCAGGTTATTTTAGGGTGTGAAACATGCTGCTCTGGAAAGGCAGTGTGAATCCATATTATGCGGAAATCAATGGATACCCGTCTTTTCAGACGACAGTAGGAGCTGTGTGACAAGGGCACAGCATTTTTCCTAATCAAGCAGGTTATGTGAAAGCTAAGAGTCAAGCTGAGCTTGCTATATCCAGCTGTACTTTGTTTGCTACTTAATGGAGCAGGTCATAGTTATAACACCCCAAAGAAATCAGCTCGTCTCAGCCTGAGGAGCACAGAGAAAGTGTTGGAACTCCAGCGGCTCCGCATTAAATCACTTCTATAGGTCATCTGCAGAGAGGGGACTCAGGGAAATAATAAACCAGTGTCACTCTTCTGCTGGTGCCTTCAGACTTGTCCCCAGGGGAGGGAGTAGGTGTTTTTAGGTTGGGAAAAGCAATATGGCAAAAGAAACAGTTATTTGTGAGTTATACAGTTCTTGGCAAATCATCAGGCTCTGGTTTTGCAGCTTCCCCTCTCCTGGATAGAGGGAAGAAAGGTTCGCAAAATAGGTTGGCATGGACAGAGGGAAGTGCACTGCTTCTGCTGTCAGAGTACCTGGACACTCATAGCATCACCTGAGTGCCGACAGCACCACCTGGGTGCTCATAGCATCACCTGTGCTCCCATAGCTTTGCCTGGGTGCCCATAGCATCACCTGGGTGCCCACAGCATCACCTGGGTTCCTGTATACCGACTGCATCAGCTGGGTGTTCACAGCATGCCCTGGGTACCTGCTGCATCAGCAGGGCCCTGCAGGGATGGGAATGAACTTGCCACTGCATAACAATTGCAGGCTGTGCTATTCCACTCTTTCCAGGTCATGGTAGGGAATAAAGTCCCAAGATAGCACCTATTTGCACCAGTTTCCTATGAACCATACAGACAGGACATAGACATATGCCCGTGTCCCAGTGGGCTACACCTGAGTTTTGTCCTTAGGACCCCCCAGTGCTGAGCTGGGACGTGGCTCTCACATCCCACCCAACCCTTAGGGATGCTGAAAAATGTGCACAAAGTGATAGGTGTGCCACGGGTCACCTTTTCTAAGTTTTAAATTGGATTTTGAAGAAGTGCTCCTGCAATAAATATATCATAGTTGGCCCTCCCGAAGAATAATCCAGTTCTGGATCTTTAAGAGTAAAAATAACACGCACATCATGCTCGCTCCTTTTCATGGCACTCCCAGGGAGCTGCTGACCAAAGAAAGTGCTAACCATCATGTTTTCACCTTTAACTTTGAAAACATGCTGATCGCATTTTTTCCTTCAGCCTTTTTCTCTCAGCTGCTTGTGTATGTAGTTTATTCAATTCACGGCAGTGTACAACAAAAATCAATAAAAAGCATTTATTATAAAGTACCAGAGATTAAAATAACTGACTTGGCTGTGCTATTAAAACATGGGCAGCTCCAAGCAAGGATGTACACTTCACACAAAATGTGATTTATGCTTTTCACAGGGGGGAAAATTCAGCAGGCAGAAAAGGAAGATTTTCTGTCTTGCCAATGAATCACTGTCCTGCTTTAAAATACATTAATAAACAGAAAATTATAATTTAATAAAACTAATTTACCCTTTTATTACAAATGCAGCTCTTGTAAATAGTGACTACCCTGTGCAGGCTGCCGTAGGAAAATGCAAGGTTGTGAGGAGCTGAGGTCCTAGCAAAAGCAGCAAGGTGCCTGGGCTGCAGGACGAGCTGCTCGATGGAGGATTTCACAGGCAGGTTTGAAGTTTACTCAGCTTAGCAAAAGGAAGGGGAGGAAAAGCTACTGTAGTTTGTTGCAACAGGCAAACCGAAATTCATTTAATTTGTTACTTGCTGTTTTGTCCTATAAACTCAACTACTTATTAACACTGTAAATATGCCTTTTTACTGGCTCACTGACAGCTCACATGCTTTCTGTGCTGTCTCCTTAAACATTTATGAGCGTTCATGAATATGCAAATTCACAATCTAATGTCTGCAAAATGGTTGCAAGTACAAATGCGGTGTTAATATTTCATACAATGATGGGAGCAAATCAACAATCATAAATTTTGAACAAATATGTTGCTTCATTAATAACTAATGAGGCAGGGCACGGAGCTCTAGATTTGGCATTTAATAGTAAAATTGGTGTTTAAAAAGAGCTTATCAGGCATCGCACTCATTTGAAAAAGAGTTCACAGCCTCTGTGGCTTATGGGAAGGTTCCAGGGTGATAAGTATAGAGATGCATTCACACAGACGGCAATGGAGTTACGGATACACCTCCAAGAACTATTTCTTTTTCCCAACTCTTTGCTGGTTTTGGAAAATTAAGAAAATTGCCGCTTCAGAGCCTCAGTGGTCTGCATGTCTTTGGTTTCTGTCCTTGGGAGTTGTGTAAAGAACCTAGGTGGACTGTCAGCAAGTCTTTGGTGGACCTGCTAGGTGATGCCATCTCTGCATCGACAGCCATTCCATGAGGAGCTTGTCTGTGCTGCTTCAGCCAACTC
This sequence comes from Tragopan temminckii, assembly GCA_028571105.1. NCBI lineage: Eukaryota > Metazoa > Chordata > Aves > Galliformes > Phasianidae > Tragopan > Tragopan temminckii. The sequence goes on along the minus strand of JAOWBP010004700.1, from coordinate 81,774 downwards.
AGACAGCACGGCCACAGCGAGTCATACTCAATGTGACCATGTCCTCCAGCACCACCAGGAGAGATGCTTTTCATCTGCAAAGCACGAGTCCAAGTCTTGAGAATTCTTGGAAAGTCCTGAATGTGAAATGGCAGGCATGAGGAGAGGTGTGGAAGGAATGTGTAGGGGCTATAGTGATGGGATAGAGTAATAGGACGAGAGATGATGGCCTCAAGTTGTGCCAGGGGAGGTTCAGGTAGGATTTTAGGAAACATTTCTGCTCGGGAATGATCAGGCACTGGCACAGGATGCCCATGGAAATGGTGGGATCACAGTCGTTGGAGGTGTTTAAGAACAGTGGAGATGTGGCACTTGGGGACGTGGTCGGTGGTCATGGTGGGAGGGGGTTGGGCTTTGGGCTCGGGGATCTTGGATATCTTTCCTAACTTCCGTGATTCCATGGTTCTGTGGAGGAGAGGTTTCCAGCAGGTTCATCCACCAGTAACGTTTGCAGCAGTTGGTGCAGGGTGTTGGCAATTCAATTAAAATGCCTCTTGGGGGGTATTAAGAACACACTGTGGAATTCTTAACTTATACCAAAACACCAAGTGGACCGTAGCAATGCTGCAGTTTGCTCAGGTGAGGCTTGGGCAGTGGGCAAAGGTCTCTGCAGAACCCTGAGTTGCCACTACCCAGACCCTCCTCCAAAACACCCAGCTCCGCACCGTGATTCCCACAAGCATCAGAGGGCCTGGTAGCACCACAGCACATGAAGCATTAATTCAGTTTCGTTACAGGCCACAGTAGAAAGGGAAAATATCACTATGAATGCCTCCCAAGTCACCCTGTGCTTGAGTATCTTGTTCCAGCTTTACCTGCTTTGTGTGGCGTCACACTGATTTTGTCTTATTCGAAAATCTGACTTCAGTGTTTCCCTACACAGTACTTCTTCTATTCCCCTGATGAAGTAGAAGAGGAGCAGTAAGAAAATGGTTTATTTTGAGTTTTCCTGGTATTGCTGCTTTCTGTCTTTGACAAAAGGTGGATGCCAGTGTTTCTTGCGAGCTTACCAAAATCCCTCTTATTTTCAGTCACTCAGCATGGAGCAGGAGCACCAGCACTGCATGTTGCTGTGTGAGCAGAACATTCTTGTGACCCATGTTTATTTTTTCTCTCCCCTCGCGGCTGATTTTGCTTCTAAGATCAGATGCATTCCTGCTCCAGGAAACCCATCCTCCAAAGCAGCCCCCTCAGTTCTCCTCCTTTCCATGTCCTTTCTCCAAAAGATTGTGTGTAAACTATTTGACAGCAAAGCGAGACATGGCAGTAAATGTCAAGAGGAATGGATGGGGGTCAGGAGGATCGGGTGTTTTGAACCTGTTGATTTGGTTGAGGTTGACCACAGCACAAACAGCTCTGCCGTTTGTCTTGGGGAAAGGGGCCTGCGGAGCCGAGGAGCAAGAACTTGTTAAAAGTCTCCAGATCCTGTCAAAATGCCTCCGTTTTATGGCTTTCAGTTGAAGGCTGAAGTTTTTGATGAGGTGCATGAACAGTGACCTCATAAATTGCTCTATAAAGTTTAAACATGATTTCTAAAAATTCTTTTTGAAACCCAACTTTAATAACAAGCCAGATTTGTTAGAACTGCCTTAAATATTTATGTGCATGGCATGCTCTCTGCACAGCTTGTAATTATAGAATATTATTTCTCTTTTTGTACAATTTTAGGCTGTGCCGCCACGAGCTTTTGACACTTTAATTTAAGCATAGTTAAAAAAAAAAGGATAATTTCTTTTTTCCACCTTAGTATAAAGATAAACCAGTGAAATCATTCCTGCATTTGCTGGTACAATTTCAGTTTTTAGCTATGTTGATAATTTACTTTTGATGCTAATTAATTACAAGTAATCATAAAAACAAATTAAAAGCACTATACTTGCAGCAGGTTTTTTATGCTTATGAAATAATGCATCTTTATGCATCTGTTTACTTGCTATGTAAAAAAATGTAATCTATATTCATAGGAAAACAACTTTAGCACTCAACATTGGTGCTGTAAGCCATTACCACTAAGACATTTTTAGCTATCTTCCCTTTTTCTAGAAGGAGAGTAATTCAGTGTGATGTCCACCGGTTTTGAAACTTGTTTTAATGGTGGAAGCCTCAATTTAGAGATCAGCCATATTTGTAGAAAGTGTGGATTTATAAGGAAGCGCGGTTTATTTATAGATAAATATCTACCAGAAATGTCCTGAAATCAATTAGTAGCTTAACAGTAGTTCGTGCTTAAAAAGCATCATCGTTTGTTAGGGCTGCAGCTGTTCCTCCAGCACCTGCAGCCTGCAGCAGCACAATCCACCTGGGCCTCCTGGATCCGCTGAGCACCCAAAGCAGTCAGTGCTACCCCATGAGGGGCAGTGCGACCCGATGCTGTATGATGGTGCTGCTCCATTCCCCACAGCACTGCTGGCCATGAAGTCAGACATCACTTGTGAGGTTTGAGGAGGCAATGGCCCCATTCTTCATCTGTCAAGAATCCCCATTCTTCATGTTCCCAGTAGTTTTGAGGTAGAGCCATCAGGAGACAGAGATGTGGGTGTCACATGTGTCCCGATGGCACTTGCTCCCTGATGGCTCCCGATTGTCCCATGCGTTTTTCCATATTTGTTACACGGGCTGTGGGAGAAGATGGAGGCTTGCTGATAACCTGTGGGCCTTGGGACAGCGGTGCAGCTGGTCATGCTGACCCTCTGGGATCTCACAGGGAGGAGGGATTGGAGCCAGCGCAGAAAACTTCCTCCAGCTCTGCCAAGCCTCTGAGTCACCAACAACTCATTATCAGGACTTTGTGTATTGACCTAACTCCTGGAAGAAGGCCTTGCATTCCTTGGCAACGTCTGATACTAAGAAACAGAAGCTTTTATGGGATTAGATGTGAAAATGAATAAAACAACGCTGTGCAGTCATCTTTGTAGTACTGAACTCAGTACTAAATTCAATATTTTCATTATGTCTCAGCATCATTTTTGTCAGTTTTCAGCTGGGTGCAAAGCAGTACAGGACAGCTTCTGAACAGGGACCTTGGACATGCTAAGTGAGAGAGCTCCCATGGACACCTCAGCCTTTGCACCTTACGCATTCATCACAACATGTAGATCCCCGATCCCCAAACCAATTTTCTGTACCTGTTCCACCTTGGCAGCCTATGTTCTGCTGTCTCCACTCACCAACTCTTGTGCCCATCTGGAGAGAAATCCACAGAGAAATGCACACATGCAGTCTCATAAAGCACAATCGGAGTTCTCCTGGGTCAAAATTGAGAAATGAGAAAGTAAGAAGTAAACCAACATAAAAGAAGGGCATGAAGTTCAACAGGCAGAAGGAAATGAGGGCAAACAAAGAATTGTTTGTATGCAGGTAGTAAAAGACCAAAAAAGTTGCCGGTCTGTTTCTCAACTTTGGGAAAACTGCTAATGTCTTGAACAAAACACATTAACTTCAGGTATGTTGGAGATGTTTAGGACTTTCATTACACCCTAAACAAATATAGAAAGCAATATGTATATGTAACATGTGCTGTATCTATAAATACATATTTGCAATATCATCACTGGATCCCTGTATACAGCCTCTGCCTCTAAAGATCAGCTGCCACAGTATAAATATCCAACAATCCAGAAAGGTGCATTTTAATGCATGCTTATTGTATACTAATTATTAGCACCATGTACTCCAGAGAGGTTTAACTATATAATAGATATAGATCTAACTAAGCTGGGAAGATGATCACTTCTCTCCAGTCCTAGGATGGTTATTCCTCACATCAGCTCTCCTGGGGTTTGTAGGGTGCCT
>JAOWBP010004700.1:19304-68453 GCA_028571105.1 Tragopan temminckii | reverse complement strand
CCCCTTCCCCTTCTCATAAGAATTTTATTGATGTTTCTTAAAAAAAGCTTTTTCCTCTCTTTTCCCATGCTATGCTGTAGGCTTACATGGCAAACAGTTCAGCCATACTGGGGCAGCCACTTGCTTAGCACAGAGAGCTGCATTTTCACCAGACTAGCCCAAACATAAACTGTAAATACAAATGTAAATAAAATTCCTGGGTTTATAATTGCTGGGTAGATGGGTGCACTGTCCACCTGCAGAACTCTCCATCCCGTGACAGTGTTAGCAAAATCTCCGTGCAGAGGCCTGAGCACTGCAGTGAATTGTGGAACTCTGCAAGCAGGGAAAGGCCCAAGTCCCTGCAGGATAAAGCCAAGGTTCCTACCAAACCTAGGATGTAACTAAGGTAGAAGAAGCATCCACTCTGCAGTATTGCTGTGACAGCTGGGCTCTTGGCACAGAATTCACATCCCAAGTGAGAACAAGTCCAGGTGAGCAGACACGTCACCTGCCCATCAGCACCAAGTGCCTCCTGAGCCCTCTGAAATGGGAACAGCAGAAACTCTGATGGAAAAGGCTGTGTTTCTCCAGCAGCGCTGGGTCTGGGATTTAGAGGAATGAGATAGAATCACTGAATCACTAAGTTGAAAAAGACCTCTCAGATCATAGAAGTGTATATTCATAGATCTATTAAAGCTGGAAAAAACCTCTAAGATCCCCAAGCCCAATCCCAACCCACCCCACCATGCCCGCTGACCATGTCCCCAAGTGCCACATCTCTGTGGTTCTGGAGCACCTCCAGGGATGGGAACTCCACCACTCCCTGGGCAGCTGTGCCACTGCATCACTGCTCTTTCTGAGCAGAAATTGTTCCTAATATCCAATGTGAACCTCCCCATCCACAGCTTGTGGACTGCATTTCTAGCTCTGTACTGAGAGCTGGAGACAGGCAATTCTCCACTGTATGGATTTCGGAGTGCAGAACAGTGTGCAACTTTGGGCTTCTAAAAAGGCATCTTCCAGAAGTGCTTTTTCCTTTGTTCATTCATTTCTTCCTTTGTTTAACCTATTCCCTATTTAACCATTCCCTGTTCTTCTCCTGAGCAACACCAGCCCACCCATGCTATGAGACTTGGTGCTGACTGAATGCTGATGGTGGCACCAGAGCTGTGTGTGCAATGGGGATGGGGTTATGTGGACTCTGAACAAGAGGAAATCGATCTCTTTGTGAGGGAGAAAACGTCATTCTCTACTTTGTGCTACTTTGAATATTCTTTTGTAACACAATGCTGGTTTTGGCAGCAAACATTTCTTTTTGATGAAAGTCACAGGGTTGGAGGCAGGGCTCAGTTTGTGAAATACAAGCAAAATAGCAGCTAGTGGCATAATCCCCATTCCAGAAGAACCTGGGGAAGCATCACAGGGAGAAGGACCTTCCAAAAAGGACATACATTTTTTGAGTTCTCAGTTGCTATATTATTGACTGAAATGCTGTGAAATCCAAGGTGGAAAATTGTACTAGTATATCATTTGAAACAGTCTGAACAGTGAAGAATAAACTGCGTTGCTGTGATGGGAAATGAAGGGTTTGTACATTAAATGGGGGGAAATCCAGGTGTGGTGCACCCCACACAAACATACACAGGTGCCATCCCCTTTTCAACCAGGCTCAGACCTAGAGTGGGGTTTCCTTTAGAAGTCATTGAAGCTCATGGCCTTTCTGAGGGCTGTATTTTGCAATACAAAGGATGCAGACACCTCCTCACCTCAGCACCGACCTCCACAGCTGTTTCCAGACCATACACCCTGGCTTTCAGAGAGCTCCTGTGAGCATCCAGGACCTGGCAGAATGGGTGGTTAAATAGGGCTCGGGAGGAGAGATCATATGGTGCCTCTGGAAACTTTGCTCTCCATCTAGAAAAGTGGTTTGCAGCTCCTTGAGATGATGAGATGTTTTCTGCCCTACTTAGAATTGGGGCAGATTTCCCAAAACGTTTGGGTATTAAAAATACGTCGGCGCTCTTATTGAGTCCTTCAAAAACGGCAAAGCACTGACACCTGTGACAGTGAGAAGCCTAGTTTGGAAAGATGTATCGGGTGACTGCCTTAGAAATGCAATTTTAAGAGAGTTATCCCATGTGTTGAAGCACCAAACAGACAGGTACCCAAGCCCAGATCCTAGAGAGGACTTATTGGCCTTCCTGAAGCCAAAAGCGTTGAGCACTGGCGTTGGTGCAGCCCAGACCCACGCACCAGGATGCCAGCTTTGCTGAGCGCTTTTTAAAACTCCGCTAGACCCCTCCATTTGAAGATGACATTTATTTTCAATTCTCCCCACAACACAGTGATGAAATGAGGTGAACTTTAAATCAAACTTCAGTGCAACAGGGTAAATAAGTCTCACAGCTGACTGCAATGAGTTGGCGTCGGAACAAGCACGCAGCACCACAATTTTATCATCATAACAAATGTTTGTTTTCCATTTGCATTTGACAATGGAATTAATAAACTGTTTTACCAATTTAAGCTTAATGAAAAGTGCATCCCACCACGCGGTTCCTGACCCCACTTATCTCATTTATAGAGTTTGCAGTTTTCATAATGGCAAAACGAGGCGTTTTCTTCGCATCGTTTCAAACGCCCCCGTTTCCAATTTTCATGGGAACACTGAGGGCGCTTAACAACAATGCTCCATTGATCTGCTTTGTCTCTTACCTGCCCCGCAGCCACCGGGCAATTGTTAAATGCAAAAGCCACAAGCCCAGATAACAAAATAGCCCATTAGTGTATAGGCTTCGGCCACAATGGTTTCAATAATAATTAATATGCAGGATAGCTAGTCGTGTCACACACCATTTCAGACTCGAATTGCATCTGTCAGTCCAAATTCTGACTCTGCACGAGGCATCCAGCCCCGAATCTAGTTAGACAGCTAACTGAATTAAAACAAAAATCTACAGATGCATGATAAATGCACAGGATGCTATGTCACACATGAATGACTTCTGTGCAGGCCAAATGACAGATGTATTTCCTCGACTCCAGGCCAGACTCCAGCACAAACCACTCTTCATTTATCAATAATTGGGCCTTAATTTCATTTGGCAGTGCTAGAGCAGCATGCTCAGCTTCCTCTCCAATAGACTAACGCTAATTAGACTTTTTTGGGGGCATCAATCTTTTTATTTTATCCTCTAATAATCAACCATAAGCATAGCTATATCTTGCCTTTTTCAAGGGACACGGTGCGCTTTACCCATAACTCATTATTAGTGATAATGGAATGGGAATGGGAACCGTTCTATTATTTATGTCTGAGAAAGAAAGGCACAGAGCAGGAGTCGGGGATCGTACTCTGCCTATTCACATCAAATCAGCGTCTTGATTCGTTTGCCACCTCTTTTGAATAATAAATGTCATGTTCTATTAGTCCTTATATACCAAAAAGGGGATTTTAGTTAAATGGACTCTATTTATCAGGGAGATTTTTGGGTAAACACAGCACAGCAGTTCTGAAGTCAGCGTGGCAGACAATATCCAGGCACTGGCACCACCACAGCTCAATCCTGATGACCGCTGAGCACTTCTGAGCACTGCTGGGCATCTCAACTCCATTAGAAAAAATCACTTCTGTGGGAATCTTGGGCACTGGCTTGGACTGCGATCCTTAACGTCCTGCGTCGGTAGTAGCAAACAGTAAGATCCCATGCAAGTCTGCCTTACTTGATTTGGTTCTCTGTACGCCATCCCATATGCATACATGTATGTGGCTCTGTGCATATGCACACATATACACAGATCTATAGAGAAATGAAAGAATATGTAGGTGAGAGCGTGTGCACGCGTATGCATTGAGGCAGGGATGGGGTAATCTTATAGCTTATTTACACTGCACATTATGCCATCAAAAGGTTTATCCCTGCAGTGTTGAGCTTTGCGGCTCAATTCCCCACAGCTTCAAACGCAGTGATTGAACTGACCTTGGTTTACATAAGTTCTGATCTTATCACCTATCTTCCCCAGAAGCTCAGAGACAAGCATGATATCCCCAAAGCCTTTTTTCTGCCTCCGAGTGACAAACTGAAAAGGCTGTTCCCATTTGCAGAGAAGACCTTCGCTTTAGGTAAGTGCTAAGCCCTATTGATTTGCTCCAGGGATCAGTGCTGTTCGGTGCCACTCGCGCTCCCGTCAGTGCTTTTGCACACAGCTCTGTGTTTATTGGCACAGACTAAATCAGCGATGTGGTCCTCAGGGCTGATTGCTATGCCCAGATGATCTGTTGGAGTTTGCTGCATGATCCAATCTATGGCATAATTGAAGAGGATGAAGAACAAAATTCATCCTTGTTTCACCCCAGTAACTACGCCAAATTCAACAGAGAGCTCTCCATATGGTCCAACACAAGTTAGGTAATGTGTATATTATGCCATAATAAATGAAGTCTCATAGGTCTTAGTGGCTAGTTATTATCAAAGATCTTTCACGGCAATTCATTGTGATTGGAACAGAATGCAGCAACTGGAAAAATGATAAATAGTGCTGTTGTATGGTCATGATAGTGATGGAAAAATCTGGGCTCGCAGTCTTTTGCTAAGTAACAGTGTGCCCACATGTGTTCGCTCTCCGCTTTTGGAAAAGACTACCCGCTCTGAATTCAAATGTATTTATTCCCAGAATAAATGCAGATGCACTTCAAGGGCCTCTTCCTAAAGAAGCTCTGCAACTACTGGGAGGCATCTTTTCCCAGAGGGTGCGAAGTCTGGGAGCACTTTTTTTCCCCACGGTTGTCCCAGTGAGTGAGCAGCAGCAGAGCATGCCTGGGCTGGGCTCTCCTTCCCTTCACCTGCTGCAACCACATAAACTCAGCATTAGGTCTTCCTTGAGGGATCGAGGAGTTCCTAAAACTTTTTCTGGTTGTAAATGTGCTCAGATTCACATCCTCCTCCTCCTCGTTTGTACTTGTTATCATTATAATTACACTTTTCTTTTTTTTTTTTTTTTGTGTAATTATAGTTAGATCTGCTCAGGAAAAAAAAAAATTCAGATGAGAATGTCAGATCATGGAATAATATCTCATGGGGTAGCGGAAGCACCACTGAGGAGGTATTTAAGTACCAAGCACTAGTAAAAAGTTGCTTTTCCCTCCAGCTCCAGTTCCATGAGCCTCATCACGTTAAGTAGCCATACAATATATTGCAGTTCTGATAAATTATGGAACTCCTTGTCACCGCCGCTCTCTACTTTATTGTCAGAAACAACTTTATTGTCAGTCTGATAGCTGCCTTGCTGACTTATTTATTTCCCTTGATGAGAACAATAAGGAGGCTCCTTCCTCCGGTCCAGGCTGCTGCTTACACCCACGGACTCTGCAAATAGAGCAGATCCAGCACAGCCCCCACGTCTGCGGCGGCGAGACTCAGCTCAAATATTTCTCATAGCCTCCCAATTAGCATTGCTTACCCCAAAAGAACATTTTTTCCTCATTATTGTTATATTGCATGTGATTTTCAAAATACAGATTTGCTTCCGAACCCTACCTTTGTTTTCTCAAGCAACAAGACCGAGTCATCACGGAAGCCTACTCCAGCTCAATAGATTGATCACCAGATTCAATTCCTGATTATCTGAAGATGTGCGACTGCTTTGTCTGTACGTTGACCCAAGCCACAAACCTGCCACTTAAAAAAGATTTGTTAATGAGATTTCAGTGCCACTGGACCCTTAGCATTTCTTTTTGCCTGTAAACTCATTCTATTGTTCTACCGTAGTGAAGAAAACTGCTGCATTTGTCTTGGAGTGAAAAATATCACCCTTCGAATAAATAGCTGATTAATAAAAAAACTTCAAAAATTATTACTTTGGAACGTGTTACTGAGAATGTAGTTTTAGGGATCATTTAACTCCCTCCTTGCACCTCCAGACCCAGCTCCTCGCCCTGGGATGCCAGACCCACAGCCGCTCCATGCTGGGGATGTGTGCTGGGAGATGTCCCCCAGTGCCTTATTGATACCTTCCTTGCTCCCAGATTTTTCTGGTCGGTTACCATGGCAATCCGTTGCCTCAATGGGGTCCTTGTGAACTTGTTTACCATCCCAATTATAACATTTTCAAATCCAGGCTGATTATGACAGCTCTGTGTCGCCCATCTGTGCCTGATCTGATCAGCACTTCCACAACAATACATTGGCAGGTCACCATCGTGCGCTCCCCCTGCGCTTCTCTGCAGCTGAAATGCAGCAAATTCAGATGCCTGTGGGGACTGGGGGCTGGTGAGGGGGCACTGCCCATGTCAGCACAGCCAGAATTCCTTACAGGCGTAGCAAAGTGTAAATAGGAACTCCTCTATTGGTGCTGGGATAGATTTGGCCAAAAGGGCTGAATATGAAAATAGGGTGAGATTCCTACATTGGGAAGTTACAAAACCATATTCCTTCTTTTTTTTTTTTTTTTTTTTTGCTTATTTTTATGGTCACTGTTCAAAACAAATGGTGTGGCTTCACATCCTTTTTAATAAAACTCTTTTTTTTTTCTACTAAAAACATGATTAGTCCATGGCACTGGGCATAGCATAGCCAAAGTAAGGTCCGAGGCAGAGCTGGTGCCTTCTCCAGATGACAAAATCAAACCAGCTTTGAGGCATGCAAACCGTCCTTCAGATCCTGCATATTCACAGCTAAATTTCACGATGAAAACCTGTTAATTTAACAAAGAGGAGAGGAAAGGGTACAAGAAAGCAGAGGCTTTGACATATCTGCCAAGGAATAGATTTGAATGGGTCCCTTAATCCTGCAGACAGGAAGCTGCAGAGATCCATGGCGGAAGTCGCAGCCAAATACTTTCAGGCTAGAGATAAGCAGGTTTTGGTACAAATTTTCAACAGGGATGAAAATTCAGCCATTGGAAGCAATGAGCGAGGGCTGTAATGGAAAGTCTGTCCCTTTGAGTCTTAAAAGCAAGACAGATATCCTTGTGGAAGGCTGTCCTAGCTCGGCAGCAGGACTGTACTGGATGCAGCTATTCTGGGGCTTTGATTAAATTAAATGATGATAATGGTTCCTTGTCTCTGAATCTGTAGAAGAAAAGTACACTTAAAAAAATATGTTCTGGTGTCACTGGTGCCAACTTGTGACTCAACTGCAACATGCGCATATTTCTCACAGTTCGGGATTTTTCCAAATAACTCCATGTTCTCAATGGGTTCATTATGAGCCTCTGAAGGAGCATTGTTAGCATCAGGCCGGGACGGAGCATCCTCCCACTCTGCTTCCGTCCCCTCTCCAAATCTCTTCCATCGCCGGTAACGCTGCTTCCACTGGGTTTTCCCAATGAAGATAAAGCAAATCTGTCTGTCAGCATGTGTCTGATTAAGCAGTGTCTTACTGTGCTCAAAAAATAAGAAATGCTTTGGCTGGTGACTGGAAAAGAGCAATGCTGCAGATGTCCAAAAGAAGTTCCTGAGACACCATGTAAAAACAACATTTCTCTGGAAAGGAGCAAAACAAAACACAACAGGAAATCACGTCCCCTCAATGAAAACATTACAATGCTCTGCAGATAACATGAGAATTGTATGAACCCTTTCTTGGGCTAGGAGGCATTGCTTCCCTGTGCACCCTCAGCTCTTCCCCATCCCGCAGTGCCCCAAGCCCGCGCAGCACTGCAGAGCTGGGCGCATGGCTCAGCACACTGCTGCTTGCACAGCACGGCACTGTGCAGCTGCAGACTTTCAGCTGCAGAGGATGTCACCTCTCCAGCACTGCAGGGTCCCACACAGGGCATACTGCGGTGTCACGTCCCTCCCCACTGCCCCACGCCTGGAGCAGAGCAGGGCTTTGTCCTCGGTGCAAACAGCACAGGAGATTATAGGCTTGAACAGGCTTCCAAAGCACCATCTCTGTCTCTCTCTTTTTTTTTTTTCCTCATCTCATTTTCATTCCATTTCTGTTTCTCTGATTCCAATTTCAAATTCTGGAATAGCCATTGAGAGCTTTTAGCCGATGAGCAGCAGCAGAAGCCACCAGTAAGTGGACGGGCAGACAGTGCTGGCAGTCAGACAGCAGCCTCTGTGCAGCAGACCCGCACCCTTCTGCCCATGCCAGCAGCCTCTCCCTGCTCCTCTTCCTCCCCACATGGCTGCACTGCACTGGCTGTGAGCCACGGGGACCCGCTGGTTGTTTGGTCGATTTGCAAAACTGGGAAAATGACGGGGTTCAGGGTGGTTGGGTTTTTCTTTTTCAGATCCATTTTCTGTTTTTGTTTGCCATTACAGCCTATCTTCATTTCAGCTGTGCCTGTGGCAGACCATTTTAGAAAAACGCCGCCTTGTCTGCCAGAATACTTCTTCCATACTTTGTTTTTCAGTTCCACTCAGATGAGAACATCTTTTGCTTGGTTTGGAGAGATGCAGCTGAAAAGAGAAGAGTACAGAGGGACTTCCATTAAGAATGTCTCCTAACCTGCATGCCTGTCTCCATGAGTTGGACTGTTCCCTGAGTGATGCCACCATGGGAAGACACAGCGGCATTCATAGGACTCCACACAAATGGTACACAACAGAAATAACTCAACAAGAAGGGGACAAGCCCCCCTTGGCCTTGGGCAGGGAGTGCTGCGATGTCCCAGCAGTGCCTGTCCTCATCTCTTCCCAAGATGGGTCCCTTCCATTTTCCCCCACACCTCACACCCAGCCGCTGTCTGATGTGGCTACTGCTTTTGTTTTAAAGCATGGTGCTTTTTCTGTTTTATCATTTTTAAATTGTAAAGAATACGTACACTGCTATTATTAGGTTGTAAGTTGCTGCACTGTGCTGCTAATAAAAGTTCTGGGCCAAAAAAATTCATCTAAATTGCTCCTGGTGCCAAGTCCTGGTCCTGGGTGGATGCTCCATCTCTGAAGACAGGCTGGACCAAGACCTGAGCTTCCCAATTGAGCTGTAGATGCTCCTCTTCATTGCAGAGGCTTGGATCAGATGAGCTTTAAAAGCCCTTTCCAACTCAGACGTTTCTATGATTCCTCCGCAGTGACTTCGCGTGGTTGGGGCTGGCAGTGAGCGCAAGTCTTGGGCGCGCACGTCCAAGGACATTTGTTGATCAGATGATTCATCTGGACCTTTGCTTTCGATCCAGTCTCCAGGGCGCTTGAAAAACAAAACAGAATCCGTTATGTTACCTAAGTTGATTACTGCCTTTGTTATGTAAACCAGAAAACTTCTATTAATGCACAACAGAACACCCGCCTCTGCTCCTTCCAGGGGATGCAGCCCAACCCTGAGCCCGCTCACACTTGCCCCTTACCAGATCTGCAGATTTGCTCCCAAGCATTCTTTGCAGTGCCTCTGGACAAGGCCAGTAAGCCCAGGGGGAACCAGCTGCTTTCTGCAGCACGTGCCCAATGGTAATAGCTAGCAGCAGGAGCTGGGTCTGCCCCGTGCCCAGCAAGGGGAGATGTAAAGAGGGATGCCTCTGCCATTGGGCATCATCCTCACCTCACTGTGGGAGCACCTCGTGGTGCCACAGCTCCCCGGCCTGCAGCTTCAGCCCCATACATGTGCAGCTGGCCCCACTGCGGCTGCTGGACCAAGACTGATGGCAAAGTGCTTCTTTCCATGGCAAACAATAAGCTGTAGTGCACAGAAACTTTCTGATGTGGGAACAAACACTACTTTGAACAGGAAAGCCATCTTTTAATTGGGGACGATTGAAAGACAAATAATCAATAACAACAAGAACAGGCTCTCTGTGAACCTTTAAATGATTTGCAATAACCCTTGGCTCTCTGGAAATACAGATGGCGTGTTTACTGGAGATAACACATGATTAAGACTGGGACTTCCTTTTAATGCCATTTATAAAGTGTGCACCTCAGAGTGAGAATTATTCAGGTCTTCACAGAATCATCTATGCTGAAGCTTTGAGTTCAAACACCAACCTGACCTACTGAGACCATCACTAAACCACCATGTCCCTAATAAAGCATCCTTCAGGAAAAAAACACCAAAACCACAGCAGAGCTCTGGTAAACTGATAAATGGCCTGATATAAACTCCTTCATAGGAGGCTCCAGAATGTTCGAATTTGGAATATGGCATAGTCTGTGACACGGGCAGCAGTGTCCACCATTGGTCTGTCCCCACCACAGACCCCTCTCTTTCTCCCACCCACCCGACTGATGCTCATTATCAAATACTGAATACATCAGAGATTCCAGCTCCCTGGTTTCTCGGTAGAGGATGAATAAAAGTGATTTGCTTAAATGGGGACTTAATATTCAAGTTTCTGCATCAGCCACCTATTTTTGATGGTTTATTATGATCTGAGGTAGAACTCCATTGAGAGATCAGTGCCTGCAGAAATTTTAAAAAGAATGGAGAAAATTGTATATGGTTATAGAATTTTTGATATGCATGTTGGTTTTAATCTGAGTAACATTATCATAATTTAACAGAAGAGATGTGAAACATTCAGATACAATAGCTGATGTAATTAAATGTAGAAGGGAGTTGCAGAGAAATGACAGGTTTCCATTTTCGGTACAAACACTCTTCCAAAAATTATGGGTGCTCAGCAACAAATATGACACCTATCTAAATTCAGAAAGCACAAAATGTTCATATTCATATTAAAAGAGAATGTGCAATAAGAAAGCAGGCTGAGAACCGGTACAGACGCAAAGACCACATCAGACGCGGGTGAGGCACAGATGACCGAGCAGCTCGAACAGCTCCTCCTGCAACGTTGGAGTGTGAATCCTCAATGGGGTGAAATGCTTCCTCGTGTCCCACTGACACATTGCAGCTACTTTTTGTTGTCTGAGCAGCGGTGACCTTATTCTCTCCTTGAGAATCCTCATTGAGCCTTGACTTCCTCTTCCTCCTCCTCTTCCACCTCCTCTTCCTCCTCCTTTTCCTCTTGCTCTTCCTCTTCCTCCTCCTATTCCTTCTGCTCTTCCTTCTCTACTTCCTCCTCTTCCCCCTCTTTCTCCTCCTCCTCCCCACAGCTCCAGGAGTGTTGTGGAGGTGGAGGTTTCATCACACTGCGTGCCAAAGGCTGAGGAGCAATGTGTGAGATGCAGAGAAGGCACATCCAGATTCAGGGTGGTATGCTGGTTTTATTTGCTTTGCGGAAATGCAACAATTGCGACCATTAAGCAGATGAAGAAATCGGTCATTGGGAAGGCAGTGGTTCACCTGGGACACGAGTTGCGTCAGGCAGCCCTTGCCCTTCCAAGGGCTGGTACCGCCTCGTGACCATCCCTTCTCTCCCTTTTCTCCCTCACCAGCCCTATATGCTCCACGGTGAGTGTGCTTCAGAGCCAGGCTTTTTCTGGGACGGGGGTGAGAGTGGCTCTGCAGTTGCAGTTTCCAAACTGAAAGGATTCACTTTAGCATCTACTATTCCATTATTGAAAACTAGGGGGAAGAATTACACCGGGCTGGGAGCAGCAGATAAACAGGCAGCTGGCAATGGAAGGAAATTTCTTCCTTCCCCTACCTTGTGCTTCTGCAAGTCACAACTTTGTCAGCGTGTGCCTAACTGTGGATGCAGAAACCCAAGTGTAGGCTCCCAGCCTTTCCCATGTCTATTTCCGTCTCAGACATGAGGCCAGATGCTCAGCTCCAAGCCTGGTGCGCTTCCAGGGAAGTGGGGGCTGCAGCCAAGGAGTGAATTCAGTGCCTGTAGCAGCGAGGAGCGGCACAGGTGAGGGTCCATAACCATAATCATAACCAAAAAACAAAAGTAACCATAACCTTAACCATAGCCCTAACCATAGCCCTAGCCATAACACTATTTTTTTTCCTGGCCATTCCCACAGCTGCAAGAGGTGGCAGAGCTGGCTGGGCAGTTGGAATGCCCGGGGACTGCACAGACCACCACAGCCAGTCCACAAAAAGCAGCTGCCCATTCCCAACTTAGAATCATAGAATCATCAAGATTGGAAAAGACCTCCAAGATCCCCAGCCCACCCCACCATGCCCACTGACCGTGTCCCAAAGGGCCACGGTTCTGGAACACCTCCACACGGACAGGGACTCCACCATCTCCCTGGGCAGCCTGTGCCACTGTGTCACCACTCTTTGGAAGAATAAATTGTCGTTAATATCCAACCTGAACCTCCTCCAGTGCAACTCGAGACTACCACCTCTCATCTTATTTGCACAAAGCCTATAGGAAGCAGGCAAATAGAGCTTCCTTGCACTAGGTAGCATGCAATCCCTGCCCCTTCCAATAGTTGTGCATGAGGTGTGCCAGGAAACATGCAGCTGCATGGTAGCAAAGCCCCCTCCAGGGGTTGGCTTGAAACACCAGAAGATTTGGGACAGCTTTTAAGAGTTCCTCCTCCTTCTCTGGTGCAAAGCTTGTTTGCTCGGCGCAGTCCTCATGAGCGTTTGAAGCAGAAGGTAGCGCTGGAGGCTTGGCAAGGCCCGCGCTGAAAGTCTGTATTTGGATCATGAATCAGTACCATAATTTCTGTGTAAAGGAACATTTCAGGAGGATTTATAGCATAGCATGCTAACATCGGATCTGCTTGTCACAGATCGTGTTAAAGGCTACAGATAAAAGGTTTGCAGTTTACAGCCCTGGAAAATTAGAATGAATTCCCTGCTGTGAGCACAGCACAATGACTAGCAGAAATCTTCCCTCAAACCCTGCGTTGGACCAAGAGCCGCTGCTGACTGATGGCAAAAGCTGCTTCAAGATGGTTGTGCACTCAGACAGCACAGGGTTCACCCTGACAACAGCCAGTGGTACAGCGACAGGACTGAAAAATAGGGGAATATTTTTGGAGAGGACATGGTTGTTAATCCAGTCCCACATAGTGCACATTTTTTTTGCCTATGTAATTTTATTTTCTTTTTTAAAGTTACAATCTTACTTTGCGCCCAGGCTTCTGTTGTTCCAGGAGTCTTGGACAAAGTGATGCTGATATGAACTAATTGATACCAATTGGAATCAATCAACCTCAGCCTTGGTCAACCTGCCCACGCCAAAATGGCTGGAAACACATTTCCAAGCATGCAGTCACGCTGCAGATTCATTCCACCGCCCTTTGCAATTACTCGAAATTAAAGAGTTGTGCTTAAAACTGTGTTCAAATCTACGTACCCTTGAAAAGAATCAGACATATGCTAGGCAGACACACAGAAAACAGAAAGCCTACTTGCAACACAAAATTAGGAAAGACTCAACGGACTTGTTTTGATTTCTTCTGTGAGATTCGAGTATAACCAAGCTCAAAACACAAAATAAAATTTCTAATTCATTGAAACTAATATGAAGAAAAAATTAAGTTTGCCTAAAAGCTTCTAAAATGGGACTGGAGAATTCTTCACATGGAAGAAATGTACAAAAGCTCTATGAACATGTTTTCTCTTTTCAAAAGCTGTTTTCTAAATGTCAGTTTTATCGCCTTTTTTTTAAACCATTTATGACCATATGTGTTTTTATGATATTCACAACATGCTTGTGCCACACAAGATGCAAGTGTAATTTCCTGTTATAATGGCACAATATGCATAGCAACAAATGAGAAATGAGTGACACAAAATAATGAAAAGTGGCTCTGTGTGTGTGCATGTGTGTGCAGTGATTTCTTTTACCCTAGAAGGGAATTACCCAGAGAAGTGACAGAGATCCCACACGTGGGCTCGGACTTTGGCTCAGCCCAAAGTGTGGCAGCTCCTCCACCTCCAGTGTATGGAAACTGCATTTCCTCCTAAACCAACATGTTTACGCACAGAATCACAGGATCACAGAAACATTAAGGCTGGAAAAGACCTCTAGAATCACCAAGTCCAACCCCCAACTCATCCCACCTTGTCTACTGATAGACATTAATAGAATCCCTTAATAGAATCACAGAATTAAGGTTGAAGAAAATCTTCTAAGATCATCAAATCCAACCCACCCCACCATGCCCAATCATAGAATCATCAGGGTTGAAGAAGACCTCCAAGATCCACAACACAACGCCAAACCATCCCCACCATGTCCTCTCCACAGTTCTGGAATACCTACAAGGGTGGGGATTCCACCACTTCCCTGGGCAGCCTGTGCCAATGTCTGACAACACTTTGGAGAAGAAACGTTACCTCATACCCAATCTGAACCACTGTTGGCACAATGTGAAGCCATTCCCTCTCGTCCTATTACTGTTACCTGGGAGCAGATGCCAACCCTCACCTCACCACATCTTTGAGGAGCTGCAGGGGGCAATGAGGTCTTCTCTGTACCTCCTCTTCTCCATCAGCAGTGATACTGGTGTTGCTGCTGCAGGGAGTTTGGGCCAGGACCCCCCCAGGCAGGTTCTCCTCCTTGCAGAATAATGAGAAACATGCAGTGTCTTTCTGATCAAGTTTGAAATAAAGAGTAAAAAAAATGGGGGAAAAATCCACAATCAGGAAATTCTTGTCCATTGCTGGTCAGAGTCACCAAAGCAAAGCAAGCCAAACCAACGAGAAAAGGGAAAGAACTTCTTTGGAGGCAAAAGCAGTGCTGGGACATCGCAGTGCCCACCCTGTGGTCAAGAGAGCATGTCACTCTTGGCAAAAAAAAAAAAAAAGAATTTCTATGGACAACATGTTTTGAAACAGCAAGAAAAACAGTGCACTGAAAGTCTTCATTTGGTTTTTTAAACATCTTTCCTAATGATTTTCTTTCGTCTTCCTGTTATCATGGTGACATGACATACTTGCACTTACTTGATCAGAACAGGATAAAGCATAACACTAATGATTTTGTTTTGGTTTCCATTCAGCTTATTCATCATTAAGGAAAACTGCAGTGAGGTGTCAACTGAAACATACTTGGCATCAAAATGGTTTGAAAGCCTCGCTTATGGTTTTATCAGAGAATCCACAACTGATTTCATGGTCCTGCGGTCTGCTATGCTCTTCCCAAAGGCCATTCCTTCCCATACGTGCAGCCTTGAGTCTGCAAATTCACAGCCACAGAGGGAACTCCGGCACGGGCAGTGCTGACACAGTTCTGCCACCGAGAGCAGGGATGCGATGTAAGCAATACGTGTCTTCTGCACACAGAAAATAAAACAGCATCTGAGAAGAAATGCTGAAAAACAGTCAAAAAAAAAAAATAGGAGATAGCAAAGACATCTGTTTTCTTGAGGAATTTAAAAACCTTTTTTTTTCCCCTTACTAGAGTGAGTGTCAGATCATCATCGTATCTCACTGAATGCAAAGGAAGAGTTTGGGGCAGTCCTGGCTGTGGCCCACAGTGACACAAAGAGTCTGTTAAAAAAGGGAATAAAAAAAGTCGTATTTAAAATATTCATACCTCGGCTCACAGACAGACACGTGTACTAGTTAGGAGGAAAACATTCCTGAGGGCTTCAAGTGCCTGATTTTAGCTTTTGAGGGAATTACTCATTGAATAATAAATTTATATTAATTATTTAGAGATTTTTCATGTAACACGCTGGAATACAATTCCCACCTTGATACACGTGTTAAAGTACACGACTTTATTACATCTTCAGAAGGGCGACTGTGCACCTTGCCCACTGCGGCAGCTCACCGCATTATTCGCGATCAACGTGGTGGAAGAGTGCTGACATCTTCTTCTCACACATCTCTGAGGTCACGGGTTTAAATCCCAGCGGAGACCAGGTGTAGGCTTCCTCCACCATCTGCGGATGCAGGATGAAGGATTTCTGCTCGCTTATAAAACGCTGGTGCCTTCTGCTCCTGGCCCTGACCTCAAGATGCTCTTGTAGGCAGTGGCCAAAATGTAGCACCTCACTATGGAGGGGGACAGGATGTATCAAAACTGCAATAATTTGGCAAAGTCTTGGAAAAGAGGTTTGTTGAATTAGCCACATATAATATTTGATACAAACTGATCAACTCCTCCAAGTTATAAATCATCAGCGTCTTCCATGTTGCTCAGAAAGCTGTGGGAGCCCCATCCCTGGAGATGCCCGTGGCTGTGGATGGGCCCTGGGAGACCTGAGCTGGCAGGGGAGGCAGCCAGCCCATGGCAGAAGTGGGGCTGGAAGCTCTGAGGTCCCTTCCAACCCAACCATCCTATAGACTTATGATTTTTAAGAACTCTTCCAACTCAACCGTCCTATGATTCTATGATCTTTAAGGACCCTTCCAAGACTAGTCATTCCATGATATGATTCTACGATACAGTTCTATACCACTTGTGAGTGCTGTTGGCAGCCATTGAGTTGCCTGGGCTCCTTACTTGGTGCAGCTTTAGGCAGATCAGCCCTACGGCCACTGGCCAGCCACCAGATAGCATGTCATGGCAAGGTCTGAGAGGCCTCTGAAGGACAGCATACACATCATGGACAAAAGAACACTTCCACACAGACTGGTTCACGCGAGCATTTGCAAACACAGCAAAGTTCAGCAGGATTTGCACGCACAGATGATTGGTGCAACAGAGGCATCTTCTTCCAAGACCGGGAGCCATCACCAGCATCACTGGTTACATTCTGGGACCAGAGAGCTGCCGGCGCTCCAGGTGCAGAGCGGGAGGCTATCCTCATCACTCACCTTGCGGTGGAGTCCCCAGTTAACTGCAGGGCAGATTTATGAGGGTGCATTGCCCTTGCAAGATACCCTTGCCATTGCTCCTGGATGGGCTGAGGCCGGACCACCCCATCCCTCACATATCTCCTAATGATAAGCAGAGGGATGCATTTTCCAACTGTGTGCGGTACCATGTCCTAATTTAGGAGCTTTTGTATCTCATCATAAAGAGCACTGGAACAAGAGGATTAGGGGAAAACTCTTTGAAAATCAGAGCCCATGTTATTGCTTCTTGATGGACTAACAATTCAGATCTAATTGATCACAGCATTAATTATACATAATCTCTATGTACGAGGGTAGCCTTGTGGGATATTTCTAATCAAATTAGAACTAATTCAAAGCAATCTGACATTACAGAATGTTTTGTCTCTGTTTTAGGACAGGGAGTCAGGGGATATAAAATGCATATTATATCTTGATCTGAGTGCACGCACTGTAAAAAGGCCTTTAATATAATCACTTCCACGCAGCAGTGATTATGAGTACGGTAGTCGTGTGGCTCGCAGAAACAATCTCTGAAAAATGAATTCAACTGGCAACAAGAGAAAGCTGTAATGTGGAGATGTCAGCACAGGTGAGTCCATGACTGCAAGGCAGCTGTTGAAGACAAGGCTCTGCTCCTCTCACTGCTTTGTCAGCAGAATTTGGGAAAAAATACTGGGAAGGGTGGTTTTCAGCACGGGGAAGGATGGTTTGATCAGAGTCCTAATGGTAGACACACATCTGTGGGTTAAAGGTTTTTTCATCATGTTTAACTGAAAGCATGGCTAGATATGTTTTGATTTCTTTTTATGAAAACACTTGGAGGAGTTCGGAGGATGTATTTAAGTGAAAAATAGTGGTTTTAATTACGAGTTAAAAGGCAGCGTGCTACCTCACAGCTTGAATGGAGCCCATCCAAAAACACCCAGCAAGAATAAAGGCACGGGAGAGGACCCTAGTGTGAATCTATACGGTATGGCTGGCTGCGTCCTGACAAAGCTCAGCTCCCACTCATCTGCCCCCCTGTATCCACCCCATCTCCATCCCTGTTCCAATCTCCATTTCCAACCCTACTCCCATCCCATCTCCATCTCCATCTCCATCTCCATCTCCATCTCCATCTCCATCTCCATCCCCATCTCCATTCCATACCCATCCCCACCCCAATTCCAATTCCATTTCCAATCTCCATCCCAATTCCAATCTCCATCCCATCTCATCCCATCCCCATTCTGTCCCTCTCCCCATCCCACTTCTTGCACTGGTGACAGGGCTTCGCCTCTGACCCAAAGCTGCCAAGAACCTCAGCGGCTGCTTCCCATGCACTCAGAACAGAACTTCAATACGAAGTGCTTTATTGATTCTAATTAAATCTCTTTTTTTTTTGAAATGGATAGCAGACACTGATCCTGGTTAACTTTAATTTAGGACTGACATTTACATGCTGTCTAAGAAGTGGGAATTCAGAGTGGACAATTCATTTTAATTTTGGTGAAAAATATCATTTAAATGTCAGAAAACTGCATATTTAACATTTGCAGTAATTAAGTGACTTTATTTTAATAATAAATCTCTCTTGTCTCTATTTACACTCATTCCTCTGTCCTGGCCTGGCACTTTCTATAGCAATTGAACTACTACTAATTACTTCTTTTCAAGTGTAAATATATTTTAATACTTTCTTCTGGCCAGGTAGCACGTTCACACTTCAGCTGATGAGAAGTTTTTATAATGAAATCCTTAGCTGGGGACTTTTCTCACACACATTCCTTGTCCATCCTGCAGCAGAAACAAGTCTGGACACACCAGCCTGCGTCTGGTCTGAGTGTGAGTTCCTCCAGGCCTCCATATGGAACTGGTTTTGTGTAAACACAAAGAAAACTCCACATCCCCCCCCACCCTTACACCTCCTGGACCTGTGGCTCAAACTCACTTTTTCCCTTTTCCTCCTTGGCGCCAATTCTTTTCTTGCAGGACACGCGATGTAAATGCAGAACCTCGATGCTACAGTTCTGATTAAAGATGAGATCCCTTGTTCTCACCTTTCTACACCAAGGTCTATCACTTCTCCTCTCTGACCCTTTCTGGGCTTCCGCTCTAAGTCCAGAAGGGGAGCACTGTTTTTCCAACACGCTGTCCTTTAGGACGAACATCCCTTAGGGGCTCATGCTGCATGACGAGTTCAATCTTTCATGTTCAACTTGGAAAAATAAATGTTCATGTAAAATGCTCAAAAAGACAGTTTTGTCATCTTCCAATGCAATGTTAGGTAATACATGTCAAAAAATTGAACATATTTCTGCATCACGATGGGGCTCCAAAGGGGAGCTAGAAAATCCGGGGAGAAATGAGGGAATTTCTGCTGATGGCATTTCTCCCCCTGGCAGCCCCTGGAGTGCACTTTGCTGTCCTGCACCATATCTGCCCATGGGACCCAGCAGGCCCATCCGCTAAAAGCCACTGCAGTTGGTGCAGGTAGAGGCCCCGCTTATGGGACCCATGTGCCCCATATCCGTCCAGCCCACCCTGTCCTTCTCCCAGCACTGAGACCTGCTGACCTTCCTCATCCTTACAGCACGCACCTGAAGTTGCTCGTGTTGTGAGATCCCTTCACCTTGGCTCGCTCTGCTCTCCTGCATCCATCATCTTACAGGGTGCTGATGTCCAGCTCTGCGCTGTGCTGCTGCGCCTCTGTGCTGACTGCTCGGGATTTTGCTCCATATGTTATAGCTGGAAGTGTACATGTGTCAAAACCCTTTTTGAGCAGAGTTAGCTTAATGATACCTATTATTTAGGAACTATAAATCAGTTTAATATTCTAATTAAGCCACTCAGTACCTTCAGACACGCAGTGTACCGGAGTCCTCGGACCATATGGATGTGCAGGGGGAAGCGCTCAGCGCGGCACAGTGGGATTTAGCCATATGACTCCCATTAATAAATAGGAGGTGCAGGAAAACTGTGTGCTTCTCTGGCCTGACACCCTGCAGACCCCAAAAAAGGGCAAAACCTGAGAGATTAAGCAATGTGAACAGGATGACAGCACAGATGGCCTTGTGGGAACAGGATGGGGCACAGAGATATGAGGACACAGGGATAGGGGGATATGGGGATATTGGGACATGGAGACATGGGGACATGGGAATATGAGGACATGGGGATGTGGGGGCACAGGGACATGAGGTTATGGGGATGTGGGTACATGGGGACATGACCTGGGAAGAGAGCAGCCATCTGGTCTGCTCACAGCCTGCCCTAAGGGTGTGCAGCCAGCACCTCAGATCCTTGTCGTTCTTATAGGATGCAGCCAGCCGCAATACTCTGAGGCTGGACTCATTCAAAGAAATCCTATGCTCCGCAACAGATGTTCCTAAATGTTTGGATTTATTTTTTATGAAGGTTTTACAAGAATCAATTCCAGTTTATAAGGTGATTTTTTTGTCCCTCTTTTTTTTTTCCCGAGGACAGAAGAAAATGGGGAGAGTGCTTTCTTCTGTTCTAGTTGAAGTTTTACTTATTGCTTTTAAAACTCCACGGCTTTATGTGAGCTGCAGCCTTTGCAGACAGCGCTGCTATCACATTTCACAAATCACTACTTCTTGTACTGCATTACATGTGAAATACTGGAGCTGCTCGGCTGCTGGCTGAAAGATTTACAGGGCATGCGATGCAGAAAGAGAAATAAGCTCCACGCGTCGCAGTAAACATTTTACTTCTGTTTTTTTTTAGGGGAAGGGTACTGTTGACAGTCATCTGAGCCCTATCCCTGTGCTCACGCATGCACCAAGGGCGGAAAAACTTTTCTCAAAGAGACCTCAGGCCCAGCAGTCTGTCCAGGTTTATCTCTTGTTAGTATTACAGAATCATAAAATAGTAAAATCAGAGAATCACAGAAGAATCAATGTTGGAAAAGACCTCTAAGATCTCCATGTCCCATCCCCAGCTCATCCCCATCATACCCTCTAGCTGCATCCCCATGTGCCACGTCTCCACGGCTCCGGAACCCCTCCAGGGACGGGCACACCTCCGCTCCCCTGTGCAGCTGTGCCACTGCATTACTGCTCCTGGGAGAAGAAACTCTTCCCAAGATCCAACCCGACCCTCCCCTGGTGCAATCAGAGAATGTTTCTTGCTGGAAGGGACCCATGAGGACCACTGAGTCCAACTTGAGTAAGTATAGCTGTGTTTGTGCACAGCAGGGTCTGGAAACAAAGGCTACAGCTGGAACAGTGCATTTAACAAGCAGACCCTGCACTGGGGGAGAGCTCTCCTCATCCTTACTGCTGCCTCTCAGAAAATCGTGTGCTTGGATGCCAAATTTTCCTACTGTGTGTTAGTCTCCAGATGACGTTTTTTCTCCCCCATTTCAGCCATTTCTGAGAGCACAGCTACATAAAAATGCATTCCTCTTATTTTTAAATACTGTGTCAGGCTTTTCGTTCAGAACAGTGTTCCATCAGACAGCTTGGGCCACCTATAGCGTTGTGCGCAGCGCAGGCACTCGCCTTTGTCTCTCTTGTACCAGCACGTGTATCTATTTAGAGAGAGAGAAAGTAAATATCATTTACAAGCAAAGGTCTCAGACGAGATGTTTGTTGAACAATCTTCCTGAGGTGACTAGAAATTGATTTCTCCAGGAATGTCAAAGTCTGTTGACAGAACAAGATAAAAGGACAAACTATTTATTACCAAAACACGCTACGCCCACCCCTGCCCCAAGCCATCCCATGCACCTGGGGCTGGTGGCCGACATCAGAACACCCACACTTGGCACCCCTTGGTGCCCCATCGCCCACCCTGCCCCTCCATGGCCCCACATCACACCATGACCCCATGAGTGGGATGGGGGCTTCTCCATCAGTCCTCAGCCCTCGATCAAGTTTCTGGGCACCTTGTATTACACTTGATTTAGCTTTGCTAGACTAAGCACATTATTAATTGGTTCTCTTTTTATTTACAATACTATTGCTTGAAATATATACTACACTCGGTAATTGAATTTTTGGAATACAGTAATTAAAAAAGTCAAAAGAGCAATAAACAGAAGCGTTAGTAAATAATTGCATCTGAGAACGAGCATAAATCATCCAGATTAAATGATTTTATATCATATTTGAACTCTTTAATTTTAATTTATGGCTTCCAGACGATTTACAACCACTGCTGACTTTGTTTTCCTCTGTCTGCCTCGTAGCCCTAGCGCTGATAAAAAGGTTTTCAAGAATTCTTTGGCTTTTTAAGGCCACTTTCCAAGGTTATTTTTTTGTTTGTTTGTTTTCTCAGGGGATGATCCATGGTCAGACAGCAGGGTTGGCACGAGAAAAATAACGAGAGATGTGGGATGGCTGCTGGATGGTGCGTCGCCCTGCAGCCCTGGGCTCTCCTGCAAACAATCATGAGCTGCTGTGTGTTGATTCCCAGTCCCCTGCGCCCAGCACAGAGGTGCTCAGGGGCACAGTGCCTCTGAGGGCTCCAAGTGTGCATGGGTGTGTGCACGCACGTGTGGGTGCATGCATGCACATATGGGTGTGTTCATGCATGTTCATGCGTCATCATTTGCCTTCCATGTTGGTGTTGGCTGCAGAGAGAGATGAAACTCCCAGTGGCCCCATCACGTCCACCTGTGTTCACAGCATGTAGGCATGGACAGGCTGCTGGTTTTGTCCTAAGCAAAGATAAATGCAACACCCAACAGTGGAAGATGCTATGAATCACTGGAAAAACAGCTCCAAGGCTGGGGCGTGGCGTGACAGCCCATGTGTGTGGCTCCTGGCCCCACACCGCAAGGTGCCACCTCATGCTTTTTTCTTTGAAATCATACATCATGTGGCTTTCATGGCCTTAGTTTCATTTACAATTCCTGCCAGTCAGACTAACAGAATAGAGTCGCCATTCAGGATAGTATTAGAAGGAAATTCACGGGCTGTCCTGGCTACCTCTGTTTGAAGTTTGTTTACTTTTTTCCAGTGAGCTGAACTTTATTCATTGTCACTTTTGAAATGTGCCATCTTTCTGGATTACACTTGATAAGCACTTGCTGAGGATATAAGCTATCAGTTTAGTAGGTTTGATCTCCCAGAATTCAATTTTTTCTGGCTTAAGATCAAAAGATGACAAATATCTTGAAAGAAGACAGAAGCTTTATTGTTGCTATTTGAGGATATCAGCATGTCAAAAGTAGAGAAGAGTTGTAAACTATCCTGTTATTTGGGACAAGTATTTCCAACCTACACATTAACTCAGGCTTGATGATTTTGCACATCTTTATTGGGAATAAAAGATGTTCTGTTGTACCGCCGGTGTCGTCCACTCGCAGAACGCTGACAGTCGGTCTGGTTACTCTTCTCCAGGCAGTTGAAAATGTCACTGGGGAAGTGCTGCTGCCAGAAGCACATTGTAACTGGCACTGGGAGGAATCGGCGTATCTCAAAGCATCTCTTGGAAAGAAAGAGAAAGAGAAATGCGAGACTTGCTATGCTGGCAGCCACAAAAGCCTTCTCCAGGCAGTGAAGAAAGGAGTCAAATGGTTAGAAATAATTCTAAGGGTAACAGTGCAAATATGACTTGTGCTTATTTAGAGAGAGACCCTGCCCATGGTCTCAGAAACTTACCCCTGCCAGGTGACCCTGCAGGCTGGGCAGGGATGCTCTGTGGGATGCTGTATGTGGTGCTGAGCAGGGATGCTGCATGGGAAGCTGATCAAGCTGCTGGACATCCAGGGGAGTGACTGAGGTGGCACTGAGGTGGCACACTGAGTGTGGCAGCAGCCTCTTTTTCTCCTTTCTTGGTATCTTAATGGCAGACCCAGAGGGGCTGGTGCCACATGCCAGCTTTCAGCTCCCAGAGCAGACATTCTCTTTGCAGCCACCAAGATGCTCACCCAAACCGTGGGACCATATGCATCCCACGCAGATCTCCCTTTTCTGCAGGGAAGCACACATTGCTGGGGAGAGAGGTCAGCCAGGCTTCAGCTGCAGGGAAATAGCAAACCGCAGGCATCAAACCATTGAAAAAACAGACAAAGCATGAAAGGAAGAGGAGAGGAGGGGAGCACCACCTCCTTCATCCAGACCTGCTACCCACGGACAGGCACTGTGATGCTGCATCCCCGGTAGCTGCAGTGCCACACGCAGCAGCAAGGCTTTGAACCACCGCAGCATTAATTATTCTGCTGAATTAACTATTAATTTTCTTCATAGCAACCTGGTGCCTGGGGAATCACCTGCTTTTCTGGCTACCATACAGCACGAAGGAAACTTGGCTCTGAGTGCTCACAGCCCCACCCTGCCCCTCCAGTACTCTTTATAGAATCACAGAATCATTAGGGCTGCAAAAGAACCAAAGATCCCCAAGCCTGACCTGAATCCATCCACTCCGTACCCACTGACCATGTCCTCAAGTGCCACATCCCTGCATTTCTTTATTTCTGTGACTACTTTTTTGATTCCTGTGACACATTTTTGACTCCTAAGCCCCAGCATGGATTTGTTGGTATTTCTGAGGCAGCAGAGAGGAAAGCATCACATCTGTGAGTAGCAGGTAGGTGGGGAGGGATCCGTGACCCCACATCTTGGTGAGGTGCGTGTCCCAGCACAGCCCCTCCAGGCAGCATCATTATCTGTGGGCACCTGCTCCTTGCAGTTTTGTGGCTTTAAGCCCTTGCTGATATTACTTGTGTCAGATTTTTTTATCTGTGGCCATCAGAAAGGTTTTTAGGACTCCTAAGCCTATGTCAAATTACTCTTTCATGACACAGTCCGTGATTTCCATAATATGCTTTAGCACCTGCTCTAGAGCACAGGCTATTTGCAGTAGTTCTCGTTGTGGGAAGGTTTGAATGCTACCCATATATTAATAAAGAAAAAAAAATGTGATTCATGAAGGAAAAAAATTGAGAAAGATGTGGACTAAGCGCATCTTTAGATCTGCTCCCAACAGAGATGAGACGTTGTCATATTAGTGTGCAGTTCGATTAAAGAGTGATGCTAACTAAAGATGTATCAAATTACTGAAAGGTAATTCAGTTTTTCAGCCCACAAGACAGTGGCAAAATACATGCTGAAGTACCATCTCAATTGGCATACATTATTTAGAAATGTCTTAGTAATGTAATTTGAATGCAAAAATCAGAACTTAACCCAGTCTTCCCAACAGTTCTGTCTCTGCCAAAAGAAATCTCAGACCATAGAAATCATTTTGACTAATGAAAAAGTAATATAAAGAAGTAACATGTTATTTCAGGACAGAAACATTTGCTTCCTTCCTTGTAAGTCCTAAATAATGTGGGTGCAGGGGAGCCCAGTGTGCAGAGACCAGCAGGGATGTGCCCCTCCTGGACTCAGCACGTCTGTCTCCTGCCACATCATGATGAGGAGCATTCACAAAGCTCTTCCCCAAAAATTGCAGGCCAGGAATGCCCTTCTTCCTTTAGATAAATTGGGAAAATTTCAAAATAGCAGTGAATAAAAAAAAAATGGCTCTAGTGGGGAAATAGTTGCCGATTGTGAAAGCTGTGGGATATTGGATCAACAAGAATAACCAATAACTCCACCATTTTCTAGATATATTCTAAGTCTCTACATACATACCCAGGAAGAAAAAGCTTAAAATAGCTCAGGAATCTGACAGTGCTCAAAGGAAAACAAGCTGAGGTGCGTTTCCTGGGATTGTTTTATTTGGTTCCGTGTTTTCAATCCATGTAAATTTCTTTCTAAGTCAGATGAATATCAAGTTACTGAGAGACAAACTACAGACACTAGCTCTTCCTTCTGCTCACTATTTCTTCTGCTCGTCTGCAGCTGTGACGGCTGCAAGCCTTGAGCATCACCACCTAGAAATAATTAAAAATAAAAATAAAAAGAACGAACTCGTGAGTGGAGATAAATCACACTGAGGCCAAACAGATGACTGCACTGAACAGAGGGGGCTGGCATCAGGGCCACGGGGAGAGGGGAGCACAGGGTGCACGGGGCCGGGGGGCAGCTGTCTGTCCGTCTGTCCATCTGTCCGTCTGCCTGCCTGGCAGGGTGGGGAGGGGATATCAGGAGGTCGCAGAGCTGCTGCCAGTGATTGCACAAAGGCGGCTTTTGTGCTTGCCATGCGCAACGCGGGGCACGATGAAAAGCAAAAAGGAAAATTGCGCCTATTGTTTGTGAGCGCTATTAAAATTGCATTGTTCGGAGAATTTATTGGAAAAAGGTGGTGTTGGGATCCTGTAAAAGCCATGGAGAGAGGAGAGAGACTTCAAGCAGACACCGCCAGCCCTGGGAAAGGTGTGTGAGCTGCTCCTTGACAGTGGTGGGGAGGCCATGAGGGGAAAACCCCCAGCATTCTCCCACCCGTGTCCCAAGCATTTCATCCTACTGAGCCACTCGGTGCTGTTGTGGCGTGGCACAAAGCCAGAGAAGGCCCCAGGGGCAGTGCAGGGCGGCAGGATGGCCGTGCCCACTCCATGCCACTTTACTGCAGCAGCACCTGGGGGGAGGTGAGGATGGAGCAGAACCCCACTCCTTCCTGGCGTTCCCAATGCCCAGAGCAGGCTTTCCTGATGGCTCTGAAGACTGCCTCAGGCTTGTCCACTTCCCAGAGCCTGTGAGCTGTTGGAAGAGGCAGTGGGTGTGGGGCTGCCAGCGCTGGGTACAGCCTGCGATCCTTCTGCACGGGACCGTTGGCTTTAATGGCTCAGATGCAAGAACAAGCTGATGCACTCTGCTTTTGAGCTTGGCATTGTGGAATGCCTGACAATCACACATGAATATTAGCCATCTGCAGGATATGAAGACACAAGTATGATCTCTATCATCTCTTTTCCTCTTTTTTCTTTCCTTTTTTTTTTTTTTTTTTTTGATTTTCATTTTTGGTGGATCGAATAATTGCTGAACCATGTTCATCAGCGGTCTGTTTGGTCCTGCATTCAGATAGAAACTTCTGAGCAATATTTGGCAAATTCTCCTGAGAGTATGAGAGTAAAATATATGTGTGTATATATGTATATATATATTTATTTT
The DNA here is from genome assembly GCA_028571105.1 of Tragopan temminckii. Classification (NCBI taxonomy): domain Eukaryota; kingdom Metazoa; phylum Chordata; class Aves; order Galliformes; family Phasianidae; genus Tragopan; species Tragopan temminckii. The sequence goes on along the minus strand of JAOWBP010004700.1, from coordinate 41,923 downwards.
TTAATGGAAAAAGAGAAAACTGTTTAAAAGCTATACTGAGAGAAATGGGCTGCAGACAACTGCAGCTTCAATATAGAGAGTTCATCAGAGCTTTGGATTATCCAGTGCTTGAACAGGAGTTTGGCAGTTTGGCTCTTGTGTTGAAACAAAGATCATTTATCTGGATAGTTGGGCTGACTGAAGAAATAAGCCTAACTTGCAGGCATTAATCCTGTGTTCTGAGATTACTAAACTGTTCACTGGCCACAGGGTCCCAAACCATCCTAAGCCAGGGCAGGAGCTCCCCTCAGCCGAAGGTGCGGGCTGGCTTGCAGCAGCAGCAGCAGTGGAGGAGTATAACTGAGTTCAAGAGCACAATTAAAAAATCACTTACTTGGGCTTTGTGCAATTCTGCCACAAATAATTTTAGCGTGATGGCATGTGTATTCTGTGCCTTGAAAACATATGCTGGGGCATACTGGCATGTGGAGAAATTTAATCCAGTGCATTGATGTGCATCTAAATATGGGAATAGAAAACATCTTGATAGCTCATAGAAGGAATAACCTTCTCTGGGCAAAATCCATGCTCAGATGGAACATTTCTCCCTGTAATTCCACTGAGTAATGCTGACGCAGGCCAGTGGCTGCAGTGCTCTGGGGTGACCACCAAACTGCCCACAGCTGCCCTACGTGCTTCTGAGGGGCTCCTCAGCTGTGCTAAGAAAGTTATCCCTGCAGCTGAGGGAGAGCCTGCATACTACCCACAGGAATGGGAAACACCATTCACAAAATCACAGAATCATTAAGGTTGGAGAAGATCCCACGATTCCCAACCCATCCCCAACCATGCCTGCTGACCACGTCCCCTTGTGCCACATCTCCACAGTTCTTTAACACCTCCAGGGCTGGGGACTCCGCCACTTGCCTGGACAGCCTGTGCCAACGCATCAATACTCTCTGAGAAGAAATTGTTCCTAACATCCAAGCTGAAGCTCTCCTAGCACAATTCAGGGCTATTAAGACATGGATCACACTGCACACTTTGGTACACAGAGTGCTTTCTGTGCAGCTGGGGTCTGCACTGGTGTGAGAGCAGCAGGCACATTCATCTCCTGCAAAGTGAAGGATAAGCAGCAAGTCCCCATGGCTCCCACCTAAACCAGAGAAAACGCAAAGCTGGGAGCCATGCAGAAAGCCACCTCCCTGTGCAGGGGCACACAGCAATTTGTTATACATGGGGAAGGATGTTGCAATCCTGTTTCCCTGATCCTGTGTGCAGCCAGAGCTTAGCAAAGCTGCTGCCGCAGCCCAGCTCACCCCTCTGAGGAGCTACTGGGAACGAGCAGGAGGGACAGGAAGGCTGCACAGCCATGCAGGGGGACTCTATGAACGATGATTCACGATGAAGAGCTGACTCACAGCACAAGCATATGCTGCACGCACCGAGATGAGTTTGTGGCATAAATAAGAGCCCTGACAGAGTAGTGCTGGTGCTGGGAGCAGGCTCCCGGGACACTTGGCAGCTCTGCCGTTCCCAAAGGTTGCGCTTAAGATTCCTGTGTCTACCGCTTAATAACACCCGAATTAGTCTTGATGGAATTAGCTGTAATTAAGGACATTGTGAAATATGGTGGGGGCAAACAGAATTACACTGTATTACTTTATTAATAATATTCTTTAACTACACTGTAAATTGCTATTAGGCCTGCATATTACTGCCTGGATATGGAAATAGTCTTTTGCTATGCTAATCTAACACAATTTTCTTTTAAATGTAAACAAATTATACTCTATTAATATGCTGTTCTACTTGCATAGTTAATTATTGTAACAGTAAGGAATAAAATTGTTCTGCTTTCTCTGTTTCTGATGGAAAAAGGGCTACATAAATAGTTTAATAGAGAACTAATTATGCAAAAAATTTAGATGCCTAAAATGTGTTTGTAATTGCATTAAAATGGTCTTCTGTTCAAATATTGGAAAGCCTGCTAATTGGAGGCTAGCTGGAAATTTAAATATTGTGAATCAATGATTTTAATACAGTACATGTTTTGTTGTGTTTCTGTTCATATTTGTCTTTGGAAATGAAGGGGATGCTCAGCGGTGTTTAACAAGAGGAGCTGCAGGTTTCATACCAACGAGGCGGGGAGAGCAGGGCGTGCAGGGCGAGCAGCAGCCCTCGCCCTTGCACAGGGCCGCGGGGCAGTGATGGGCACCCTGCTGCTTGCATGCGGTGGGGAACCTCAAAATGCAGAGGGGTCCCCAGCCTTGCACCCCACACAGCACCTCGGGCCCCGGCGGTTGCACCCGAGCGTAGCAGTTTGGAGTGGAAGTCAGGAAACAGCTTGTGGTACAAGGAGAAGGGTGGAATTCCAAATGGCTAATCTCCAGCTACCCACACAAGTTTTGTCTCTCTTTAGCACCTTTCTCTGTTGCTAAGTCTCGCATCCAAAAAACCAAGAGGAGACACTCCAAATTATGCAGCAAGATTGTGGAGAGCAGCTGAAAACAGGCACTGAGGAGATTTTGGAGGGCGGTGAAATCGACACTGGCGCAGCCCTGCCTGCCCCAGCCCACCCCAGGCACCTGGCGTGCTCCATGCGTGTGCTGAGAGCACCACTCATCTGCCATAGCTGTGCCCACGCGGCCGCCGTCCCACCCGCTGCAGAGGGGCTGTGAAAAGGTGATCCTATTCCACGCTTGATAATCCTCCCCATTTGCCCTTCAGGATTAAATAGAAACACTTAACTTTCTTTTATGTTATTTGACATGGCGAACCTGCACCACGCTATTCCTGTATGGAGATGAGGGGGGGAAGAAACATCTTTAAAATATACCAGAGGAAGGCACGGGCAGAGGAGAACCCTCAAAGTGAAAGCACCTGACAAATTAGATCCATCCGTGAGTTATCACTCCAGTTTTCATAGTAAATACCCTATCAAACAGAATTTCTTAAGCTTGCTTGTAAGAAGCTGAAGAAATCATTTGCTACGGAGGGGGGAAGAATAAAAAAAGGCATGTCATATCCCAGCTATCCTGCCAAAATCCCCAAACTACTTCCTTGCAGTTTAAAAGAAGAGCATTTTAAATATCTTTGCAGAGTCTTGTCTGTTTGTCTGACAGATGTCTGCAATGTACTGGGAACTGTATTCATGCTTGGAATGTAAATAAGATTACAGGTCTTTAAATATTCCCATTACAATATATTTACCTAGATGCTGATGAAAATAAATAGGAAGCATTTCTGGTGTGTATTTTTTTTTTCCCTAGTAGGCTTTTTCTCCGCATCCCACAAGCAGGCTTAGCATTTTTTGCCTTGTCAGTTAAACACTCAGGTTTCCACTCTAATCTAGTGACTAGTCCAAAGCACACATCTGTTAAACTAACAGGCTGGTTTCTGGCTGAAAATATAAACGGCTCGTGCGAAAGGACCATTCGCACCCTCTTTTGTTCAGGCCGAACAACAAAAGCCGTACCGGTGGGGCTTACTCAGGACTCCTCTGCTCACCTGGGAACATTGCCTGTTATGCCCTCAGTGCACAGCACCCCAGCAAACCCACACAGCTGGGGCTGAGCTGGCATTTGCCCACTGCTCAGCACCCGGCACCGTGCGTGGTGCTGCTCTGCCTGAAGACGCAGTGCCTGGGCGTCCCCAGCCCACCTCTGGATCTGAATTCCAGAAATTATTTCAACAAAATCTGCGTTCCTAAAACAAAGCCTTTCTTCAGAGCTCCATGCCAGAAAGCATGCCCCGCTGACTCACCCTGCCCCTCCGGGGGGCTTGAAGCAGGTTGAGTGGTTTTGCTAAACACCCAGCGATTCCGGGCTTAGATCTTGGATGCCAAGAGTCAACCCAATGTTATGGCTGAGTAATAAATCCCTTAAAAGCGGTGTTTGAATTTGTAATGGAAATGTTGACAGACCCTCAACTATAGCAGTGCAAGCTCCACAAAGTCAATCTTGTAATTGATCCTGACTTCTACATCAAGCCACATGTGTGAGGCTTTGTGCACTGGGCAGCATTTGTTAATATAGCTGCTTTCACCTGAAACAAATGAGGTCTAATTAGATTAATCTGTAAATCAGTGCTCACCAGTTGTATGATTAATGAGCACTTTGCATTTCTCAAAGATCAGATGAATGGATTATTTGAAGGGATTTAATAGGAAATAATAGATTTCCTCATCTGTGACAGGGCTAGCAGGGATTCCGTGTCTTCTGCGCGAGCCTCCTGAAGGGAGGCAAGGAGAAGTGTAGACGAAGAAATTTGAAGCTCAGTCTGTCCTCTTCCTCAAAGAGCTGAACTTCTGATTGCGTGGGTGTCAGATGGACACTCTACAGCTGTTATGGAACCATGTGTCAACATTATTTACTAAACTAATGTGATGATAATTATGGCAGAAAGTATGGGGAGAAAGCATGCAGGCAAAATGGACATACATACTTAATGATTTTATTCTCCTGCATTCGAAATCGGTAGGAGCTGAGCCTGTCGCTGGAGACATGTTGAAGCAGCAGTGCAAGCTGTCTGTGCAGGATCCAGCGATGACTGTATGCGGCAGCGTGCATTCAAAGTAAAAAATTAATTTACAAATGGTTTTCAGGGTTCCCACCAGATGGAAGAGCAATGAAGTCACGAGCGGTTCTTCTCTGCCGCTTAACCCTTGAGCTGACGGGCTGCAGCGGGAACTGGGCCAGCTGTAAAAAATAATCATCTGAGGCCCCATTCTGAGTTTATTTTTAAAATGGTTACTTTAAAACCGAAACACCTGTACTTTTACTGCTTGCTAAGATGGACTGCAGCGTCACATGCAGAAGGCAGATGTGTAACCAGAGCCTCGAGAGCTGGTTCGAATTATAGAAACATGGCTTTCAGGGAAAAGGAGGGGGCTTGGGAATGCATTTTTAAGAAAGGCTTTTATTTTGAGATCAAACCTGAACCTGAAAGAGTTTCTTCATGTCACCTTTCGCTCCTGCTGAACGCTGCTTCGCTTTGCAGCGGGTGCTGCTGAGCAGGGAGATCTGTCAGTTAATCCGACAGGATTAATAATCTGACAGGATAACCCCAGGAGCTGCTGGGAGCAAGGGGATCAGGCTCCGTGGGGTCACGCGGCCATCGGTTCCTCAACGGCCACAGCACATTTATTTCTCCCACGTGGGCAAAGCCAGGGTGTGGGATGGGGATCCTGAAGCCTCCCCCACCTGGACAAATGTAAAACACATTTTTTTTAAGTGTGATTTGGGTGAAACGTTCTGATTGAGAGGGGAGCGCTGTGCCCGCACTGCAGGCGCGCTGCTGGGGTCCTCGGAAGCCACTGGGAGCTGCTGGGGATGCACTGTGTGGAGCACTGGGTCTGGCGGGGTGGGCTGGGCCGGGTGGGAGCGCTGGGCACGGTGGGTACATTGGGCCCGGTGGACATGCTGGGCCTGCGGGGTGCAGTGAGATGAGCTGGGACAATTCCCCAGGGCAGCCTCCCAGGAAGGCCCCGTCTGCCATGAATTAAATTCCTTAGTCCGCCTGCGAGAGGTGGGAGGGCTGAGCCTGGCCGGGATCCCGCGTTTGCGCAAGGCTGTTATAAAACATGCATTGTGCTCGAAGACGAGGTTAGGGTGTCTCCTGCGAGTGAGCCATCACATCCCACCCGCTTCTTTTCCATGGGGGATACGAAACCCATGGCTGTGCACCGACTGCTATCAGAGGAAGTGCCATCAATCCTTGGGGAGACCGGCAGCCCGTCCCCACAGCCTCAGCTCCAGCTCCAAGCCGCTCAGTCTGAAATTCTGTGTATTCTCATTATAAAAAACATGTAATTATACCAATTTACATCAAAATCTAGAGCAGCCCTTGCTGCAGGTGTGTGCGTGGAGGCTGTGGGGTCACTCGACCGCAGCCCTGTTCTTAGCTCTGTTGCTAAGATTCGGATTTTTCTTCCCTACATTTGTCTACTAATATTGAAAAGACCATAATAGGAAGAAGAATTTCTTTTTTTCATCCGAGCCCTTTCAATACCTTTTGGGATTATCCTGTGACTCTGCAAAGTGACCTGACCTCCAGTACACGTGCCCTTTTTAGTTCTTTTTTTTCTTTTCCTCTTTTTTTTTTTTTTTTTTAACTGAGCTCATTTGAAAATTCCAATTTCTATAATAATTTGATGCAGCTGCTAAGATGTTCTTTTTCTTTTGATCACTGTTATTAATGATGTGCTGTAACATATGCAATGCTAGCAATCCCAGCTACTATTTCTTACAAAGATCATTTTGTACTTCCCCCTCATTCTCCCCCCCCTTCCTCCCCCCTTCTCTGATGAAGCTCATATGTTTTAGGAAGTTCATCTCAGAGTTATTAGTCTAAGAATTAGGAAATGTGTGGGCAGCTCCTCTGTGGTATAAAAAAAAATTTGGAAAAAGAAACCATTCCCCTTTATTCCCCAAAGAAGGATATTGGCTTTATTTTTGGTCCTGACTTTACTGCTAAATATTTCACGGTTCGTTCCCAGTGTCATCCTTTGTCACTCGTACATGCTCCGATGTTTTGATATAGCTGAGGTTTATGTCTTTTTATATTTTTAATTTCTTAAATGACAACAAGCCAAATGACAATCTCTGTGATGTAAATTCAAATGCCGGGTAATTCCATGAGATACTGGAGACTTGCCCCGAGACGATAACACGGAAAAGGGGGATCAGAAATTGCAAACCAGGGTTCTGAGTGTGCACCCACCCGCTGCAAGGCTCCCAGGGGACCCAACGCTGAGAAAATGAATTTGTTTGGGGTGCAGCGAGGATGGTTTTTGTCAGTGTGTGTGTGTGTGCCCAGATCTATTGACAGAAACACGTCTGGAAACCCGGAATCCTGAAGGATGGTTCGTAATTTTCAGACTGGCTTTTGTGGCCATCAAATATAAATAAATATACAGAAAGATCTCATCTCGATTCACAAACTGGACTTTTTGTTTTATTTGTCTCATCTCAGTGCCCTGTGCCAGCTTCTCAGGAAAGCTCTGCTGCCAGCATGTGCGTGCACACCCACATGCGTGCACACATGTGTACGCACACACAAACAGAGGCATGCGTGTGCACACACGCACACTTGCACACATGCACATGCACACAGTCAATAAATATTGCTGAGAGACTGGGAGAAAGGGAGGCTGCTGTGCTTTGAGCTGTTGCTGCTAGGAAATGCCCTGCTTTGAGGCTGGTGCTGGCAAAATGGAGAAGGGGAGAAGGAAGGAACAAAGCCCCGTATTCAGGCGCCGCGCGGTGACATCATTTGGCACAGGCAGGATGCCCCCAGCTAGGACAGGGAGTAACCAGGTTGCCAGACCACTTTCTGTCTTTCCGTTTGGCGTACCGTTGCTTGAATGCTGCAAACTCAATTATTTTTAGTCTTATAACAACAGAATAAAGGGAAACAGGAGACATGATCGAGGGTGCGTGTATTGACAGGCTCTGCTAAATGGCTCCCTATTCATGAGGCTGTCTGTGGAAGTTTTCATGCCCTACATTTCTCCCCCCAAACTGGAATGAAGCAGCCATGAAAAAAAAAAATCAGGCTGTGATTTCCCCCCCTTCTTCTTTTCTTTTTTTCTTTTTTTTTTCTTTTTTAATTGCTTCGTTATATGGGCAAAACAGGTGCTGAAATGTGAAACCCTACTGAGGGATTTCCTCTGCAGAACAGCTTGGTGCTAGCGCGGACCTAAAGTTAGACATGCTCCCAGTGCTGCATGCTAAAGCGGCTGCACCTCCCGTGGAAGGGGCTCCGTGCCGCCGACTGTCAACAAAACAGCACACTGTCACTTTAAGAAAAAATAAACTAAAATATGAACTACCAAAAACCCTGCCATTTCCAGCCTGGGCTTGATTAATGATTTTTCTATCTAATAAAAGGTTCACAAACCATCTGTTTTTCTCCCTAATGCCTTGCCCAAAGGTTTTTCGTTCCTATTTCAGGCTTGGGGCCAACTGACATTCCCCTCTTTTTTTTTTCCCAGCCTTGTAAACAAACCCTTCTCTCTTTTTAATCTTCCAGTGCTGTTTCCTACCCATCGTTATGCATATTCATTGCGAGTAAACATTTTTAGTGTCTACACTTAATCTCTTCCACTGGCAATTACTGTTCTATGCTGTTTTGTAATGCAGAAGGGCCAACGCTTTCCCTTCTAATAACAGCTGGGTCGCAGATGGGGCCTGCAGTCATTGTAGAAAATAAAAATTTACAAGATGCCAGTGGAATTTATTTCAGTTTTATGGAGTCACAGGAGGAACCTTTCTGTTATCCGCCTTCAGTGAAATCTGCAGGCACAAGGCAAGCTTTTGACATTTAATCAAAGGGGGGTTCAGGTAGGGTCTGGAACAACACGAGGAAGAAAGCAGGTGGATCGTATTAGGCAGTGCCATGGTTAATTTATTTAGAAGTGATTGGCTTAGATGTGTGCAGCCAATATTTGACATCATGTATATATCTTGTTTAGCATCCTGCTCCTCCACCGGTACCGCTGCCGAGGCGCGGGGCTGCAGCTCGCTGGGCCAGGTGTTGGGGCTGGGTGCGGTGTGGGGAGGGAGCGGGTGCAGCCGTGCTGTGCAGCACAGCACCGTGCTTTGCTGTGCTGTGCCACGCTGCACACACCGTGCCATGCTGCACACACCGTGCCGTGCTGCGCACACCGCGCTTTGCTGTGCTGTGCCATGCTGCACCACACCGTGCTTTGCTGTGCTGTGCCATGCTGCACCACACCGTGCTTTGCTGTGCTGTGCCACGCTGCACACACCGTGCCATGCTGCACACACCGTGCCGTGCTGCGCACACCGCGCTTTGCTGTGCTGTGCCATGCTGCACCACACCGTGCTTTGCTGTGCTGTGCCATGCTGCACCACACCGTGCTTTGCTGTGCTGTGCCATGCTGCACACACCGTGCCATGCAGCACACACCGTGCCATGCTGCACGCACCGTGCCGTGCCATTCCGCGCTGCACCATGCTGTGCTGCGCTGCTCCCAGCCCTGCTCCTGAGCTCAGACAGCAACCTGCAACGCAGAGAAGGAGTTTAACGAGAAGGTCCCGGTAACTGGGTGATGTGAAAATTACTTTCCTCGGAACGTTTTTGAAATCTTGTGTTTATGTGATAGCACGGGTCTGGTGCAGGGTTAGGCTCTCAGTTATGTGCTGGTAAGCTGTCGTGCCACATTTAGGAGTGAAATGCAAATATATAAATGAAAAATTAGTAGCTTTCAACTGGCCAGACCATGCTCTGGCCCTGTAAATCTGGGGGAAAATGTGACTTCAGCAGAGGGATTTAGCTGGGGTGAAAGGCACTGCTGTGCCAGGAGATTTGTGAGACGAAGGGATGGGAGCACTGCTCGGGTCTGGGTGTGAGAGCATCTCAGTGTGCACTGCCACTTCCCCGCAGAAGGAACCATCCCAGGAGAGATGTGGCAGCACAAAGATGTATGGGGTGCAGTGTCCTGGCCATGGGCGCAGCGTGGCACGGCCATGGCACAGCGCAGGGATAGCACAGCACACACAGCTTCCTGCCAGGCAAATACGTGGATGTGCATAAGGAGATGAAGAAGTGCAGTAGTCACAGTAGATAAAGGGCATCTTTCTCTTTGTTGTGTGCTGTATAAATATTTTTCTAGGGGTGTTTTGTTGTTGTTGTTTTTTTCCTTTTTATATATATATTTTTTAATATTTTCTAAATATTGGAATGAGAAGGAGGTAAATGGGATATCCTGCATCCCTATTTTTTCTTTTTAACCTTTCCCTCTGTTACCCGCGTCCAGAAACAGAAACTTATTGACTCACTCAAATTAATTAGATTTCAGGTCATGTGTTTTTTATTATTCTTGCATTTTCTTCATTTATAAACCCCAGGTTTTCAAGGCTGATTTTCCCTCTACCAAGGGCAGTAGATCTTTTCTTTTTCCTAAGGACACATATTTTTTCTCTTCAGGCCACCTTGCTTAGTGTACAAGGAAAATAGAACTTTCACAAGAAGAAAAATGGGAGAGAAACCTTCAGTTATTATAAAGAGTTTATTCTTGTTCAAAAAATTTTTGCTGAAGCTTGGATTTATGGGGAAAAAAGCCATTAAAGCGTGTGTCTTAGTTAAAACTTCCCCTCACCCCTTCTATTTTTAAAAATATGATATTGCTATTTTTACATGCAAACTATGTTCAGAATATTGAACTTGGTACATTAAATGCCAGAGATGAAGATCTTAGTGGCTTTTAATGAGGAGGATAAATCCTCATCTCTAGATTTCCCTGTTTATCATCCCCACTCTCCTTTTCCCAGCCCTTTCCCTCATTTACAAATTCAAAAGCTGCAAATAAGCCATTGTGAAGTTTGCTAATCTCAGTGAAATGCTGTTTGTATTGCAAATATTAGTACAGATTACCAGTTCTAAGGCACAGGCTTGTGGATGACTTCGGGGTTTACCCGCTTTGCACATCCCAGCAATTCCAAATAGATGGGGATTGGTGTTTCTCCATGGGTATGGGGTGCTGGGAACTGGGCTCCTTCAAGAAGGAAAAATAAACAAAGAAGGGATGGGTGTGAGCACTGTATACGTTAGAGAGTACAATAAGAGTGGAAAAACTTAGGGGGCAGGAAGGGAAAAAGAGAACGTGCAGGAAGGCTGGGAGGGAAGAATACCCGCGGGTGCCCTCTGTGCACCACCTGAATGTGGTCCCTACCCTGCATGCAAAGCCCAGGTTGGTTCTTTAATTGTACCGTACAGAGAGAAAGCAAATAAAAAAACAAACAACAGGCAGTCTCGCTACATCACCTAAAATTATTTTTGCTCTGTTACTGCAGAAACAGCCAGAAGAGGGACTATAGATTAATTAGCATGCTCTGAGCTGACATCACCGACGATGTTGCTGAGGATGCTTATAAACCCAAGCACTGGTCTGGGCATTTTGGCTCTGTTATCAACAAAAGGGAAGGGTGATCATTCCTGACAAATAAAAAGCAGCGTTGGTGGGAGTAGATAGCAGCCTTTGGGAAGGAGCTGTGGATAATGGAGCTTTCCGAAGCGCCATGCTTGGAGCGGCTGGTGCAGCCCATGCAATATTGAAGAGCCAAGGGGGCTGTGGGGCCCCAGCTCTCTCCATGTCCTTGTGGCTTGTGGCACAGTCTGAGGCTCACTTATGCTTATGCTGGCTGTGAGGCTGCGTGCTGCTTGCTCTGTACCGGGGCAAGCAGGAGGAGATGGCAGCCTTTGCTCCCAGCCCCATGTCAGTGGGATCCTACTTCACCGAGACTGTTTTGCAGTAGGGCATCCCAACCTTTCCCACCATGAACATCCCAGTTCCTCCTGGCCATGAATTTTGGTTTGCAAACTGCCAAGATGTGGGGGCTGCCCTAAAATGCACAGGGAGGGCTAGGTTTTTACAAAAAGAGCCCGGGATGGTGGGTCACCGCAGAAAGTTTAGCTGGGGATGCTGACCTGGGACTGACGATGTAGGGCTGTCAGTTTCTGGTTACTGGAGCAGAAACTGAGAAGGAGACTGCTCATTTTTAGCAGGAAAAAATTTGGTGAATCTTTTGCTGAGTACCAAAATAAAGGAAACGTGGAGATATAGCACTTGGGGACATGGTTAGGGGGAATGGTGGGATGGGTTTGGGTTGGGCTTGGAGATCTGAGAGGTCTTTTCCAACCTCAGTGATTCCGTGATCCTATGATTTTACCCAGGATGAAATGAGCCAGTTCACTAGTCCTGTGAAAAGATAAACTCATAGTAAACTACGTTCTCAACATGAGTTTCTTGTAGAAAAGTGATTGCTTCTCATCCATGATACGTACATCCAAGTATGGAAAATTTTCTGTGCTTCATGGTGGGCACATAGGATAGGGAAGACATCTTCTCCCAGACAGTGCTGCCACTCTATCCTGCCATAAGAGCGGGCGATGGCTGCGGTAGATGCTGCTCCTCCCCTGCTGAAACACACATTTACGGGAGTGCAGCCGTCTGCCACCAGGCTCTGGAGAGGCCAGGCTGCCGTAAACTCCCTGGAAAAGCTGCAGAACAATGTGACAGGTGGATTAGCTCTCTCTTAGCGTTGGCTTTGTGTTCCCATCTCAGGCAATGGAGCAAATATAGTTTATGCTATAAAAGATAAGGGTTGTATGCCTACGGAGCGTCTGCATTACGGCTGGCACACCGTTTGCAGTTGTTTGTCACGGGCCAATGTCACTGTTAAAAGTGACATTGAAAATATCGAACGGGAAGCACATAAAACCCACAGCTAGTTCAGGCAGTTTGTCAAAGCTTGAAACAACAGAGCAGCAATGAGGCAGCAGCTTCCAGTGCATCGCCGAAGCAGCTGGAGTTACTTATTCAGAAGACATCACCTGATAACAGCACGCACACCCACATTCACTGAAAACAAAATGGCATGGATCAAACCAAAATCCAAAGTCAGACCCAAAATGTGACTGCAAAGTATGCAGCTCTGTTGTCTTTAGTGCCCTTATTTCCATGTTAAGGACCAATCTCAGGGGCATATACATGAGGTAAGTACAAGCTACAGACTTCAGCATTAGTCCAAATGCCAAGTACTGCTAAAGCTCATATTTAGAGGACTTATTTTTTTCCATTTTATTCTGATGAGGATTTTGTTGTTGTTGTTATTTATCAAACGATACTTATCAGTTTCTAAGATTTTGGAGCCTGGCTTTATCGTACCACTCATCTTTTGTGCTAACCCTGCTACTCCAAACTTCCTTGTGAAGCACTGTGACCACCGACAGCCATAGCAAAGGGCTGTGTGCCTAAAATCAGGCCTTCAAAAACCGTACTCACAAACTGCTGATAAATATGCAAGAATTACCCAGAAAATGTCAAAAGTGAATGCAGAGAGCTACTAATGTGGGACTGATGATTACCCGTAATTAAAGAATTGTCAGATGACTGCGGTTCTTCACCTTCTGCCTATCAGTAGAAAACTGCCTCAGATGAATGAAGATGGGAATTATCCTACAAAGGTTTTCCATAGCCCAAAGACACAACACCCACCCCTTGGGGAGGCCCCAGCAAAGAGCACAGGGCCCGAGCTGGGCTTTAACAGCAGCACTATCTCCTGCAAAGGTCATCGCTTTAACCTCAGCACGGGTCAGTGGCAGGAAGGTGAATGATTTTATGGCTGCAGGCAGGAATGTGGGCACAGCCCCTTCCAGAAGGGCGTTCTGTAGGGATGAGCAAAGGGAGTGTGTGGACTGCTGCTGACCAAATTGGCTTGGAAAGTATCAGTGAGTGAATTCAGAGCCAGGAGCAAACGCAGCAAATGGCACCGACGTTTTGCAAAATTTCACTACCTGCTGAAATGCACGACGGTGGATCCCGGAGCAAAGAAAGTCAGAAGGTGGTGGGAGCGGCGTGATTGATTTAGTACTGATAACTGAATGACGGGTATGTGCAATATCTCTTTGAAGGAGTTTCCCTGAAGAAAACATCTTTTAATTCCACAAATTTGTCATCTTCAATGTCAAACAACTCTGGGAGAAGAATGAGCTGTGAAATCCAGGCTGATACAGCCACAAGGCTCTACACAAACTAGGGGTAAAAAGCATGAAAGGAATGTGGTTCACGGGGCTCCAGGTCCTGCTGGCAGATGAAGAATGGCCCCAAATGACAGAGATCTGAGGTGAGTTAATCAAGATGTATGAGAAAAGAAGAGGTGTAAGAATCCTAGATATTAGCAAATACTCTCCTCTGAGAGAGTGAGAAACACAAAGCAGAAGGCAAGAAGAGGTTATTACATAACTACGTCCAGACATAACAAAGCCTGCAGAGAAGGCAGTGGAGGAAGATGGAGAACAAAGCCTTGTCTCAAGGAGCTGAAGTGCCCATGAGAGCATTCAGGCTGGAAAAAAAAAAAAAACAAGAGATACTCAATCAGGAAAAGGGATGGCTCTACACTTTCATGGAAAGGTGGATGAAGTGATACCCAAAAGTGCAGGGGTGGCTGTTGGAAGAGGGAGTGCTCCGAGTCATGGAAGCTGAAAGCCTGCCAGGGCCAGAGGAGGAGAAACAGAATGTCTTGTAGGAGAGAACAGTCAGTACTCGTCAGACACAAAAGCTCAGAAATACGCGATGTACCAGCAGTACGGATCCGTGAGCTGCGTGCTACCAGCACAGAAGATATAAACAAGAGACAGAAAAAGGTGGTCTCGGCAAAAATAGCAAACAATGGCCTGAAGTACTGCTTGGGATAGTCATCCCCAAACATTTGCGTCAAAAGGTTGAGAACTTGGACAGAAGATGGCCTCAAGTTGTTCCAGGGGAAGTTTAGGTTGGATGTCAGGAAAAATTTCTGTACAGAAAGGGTTGTTAAGCACTGGAATAGGCTCCCCGGGGAGGTGGTTGAGTCACCGTTCCTGAATGTGTTTAAAAAGCGTGTGGATGTGGTGCTCAGGGACGTGATTTAGCGGAGGGTTGTTAGAGTTGGAGTAGTTTTTGGTTAGGTTGCGGTTGGACTTGATGATGTTTAAGGTCTTTTCCAACCTGAGCAATTCTATGATTCTGTGAGTTATTTCAAGTGAAGTGGTGCAGGAGTCGAGGCAGAGGTTAACTCTCTGCATTGTCTTAAACATCACAGTTTACCTGCTTTCAGAGCACAGGTAAAAATCAGTGGTTCCAGCTGGTGCAGAAGATTCAGAAGACTGATGATAAACAGAGAGCACGACCAGTAGTGCTTTCACAAGCACCTTCCAGCTGGCCTTAGGAGGAGCACTGGGCATCACGAATGTGAAGAGCAGACACTCTTGCTGGTGATACTCATCGTTTCGACGAGGAAGTGTAAGTGTTGGCAGAGTGGATCAGCACCTTCTACAAGATTGGCAGTCTTCAAGTAAAAGTGGTAGCAAAGCAAATAATTGTGTGAGAGGAAGAGAGAACTCGGAGATATCAGCTAAGGTGTAAACAGATTTTCCTCCTCAGTAGGCTAACACATGCTAGACGGCTGGACTTCAGAATTACAGGCTGTTACAGATAGTCCTGTAGCTCCCAGGGAAAGTGTAGGGTCTTATTGATCCATTCTGAATGTTTAGGAATATGTCCATCGTGTTGGTTTTGTGTTTGGGAAGAGGAGTCAGGAGAAGGGAACGTGATGCAGAACTTTATTAGTAAGACCAGTAATACATGTAATTTCATGTGCACTGCACTGGGAAATTACTGCTTTCTACCTAAAACGTGTTCCTAATTGAAGAAAAAAATTAAAAGGAGAAGAAAAAAAGAAGTAGAAAAAGATTCAAGAGTGGAAATCCAGAAAAGCAAGTTGAATCTCTAAATAAATATTAGAAATATGCAAAGAATGTTAGAACAGAAAATGATACCAATCTGTTGCACCTGTCCTGTATGTCCAGACAAGTTTTTAGCAGCGAGTTCAGAAAAGCAAGCTGGATTTTCTTTTTTCTTTTGCTTCCAGAAGTAATGCTCTTGACCAAAGTGACTCTTTGTAAAAGGAATTTGTTAGAAAAAGAGTGGGTTTAGGCATAACTGTAACTTTATGTTCTATGTTCACTCAGTGTGGCCACTGGCGGCGTATTAACACGCAGCACCACATCACCGAAAGCTGGGCTGTTTGTTTGCAGTCTTTCTTAAAACTAAAGCTCATTTCTGCTGTTGGCTCTGATGGGGTTTCTATTCTGCTCCACATCAATCAGGAGTAAGGCAGCCACTGGCTTTGCTGGAGCACCTACAAGTCCATAACGAAGCTCTGCCTGAAATGGTTCTCATCCTCCTCATTTCATTACAAACAGGAAGAACAGTATTTGTATTTGGTTTGTGCAAAAGGCCTCTTTTTTGTACAATCAGCTGGGCAACTTTGCATTTGGCACTGTCCAAGCACATAAATAACCGTTTCATGACTCCAGAGCTGTAATACAGGGTTTGGTGTACTCTGTGCAGTGGTATAAAAGCAATATCGAAGCAATCTGCAGGGCCGGCCAGATTTTAATCCATTCCTATTGGTAATGCCTAATAACACTGCAGCAGTCCTTCAAATGAACTGCTCCTCTAGGACAAACGCTGCGAGGCTGTTGCTCTGGCCTGTGCACACGCACGTGCAAGCCGTGCAGAACTCCCCACTGCCTGATGCCGGCACCCGAGCCAGGGCTGTTGCTGATGAAGAAAGCAGGAACCTCCCAGCTGTGGGCTGATTGCAGCAGGCTGCAGAGACAAGGAGCAGGCAAAGAATAAAACCTGGCTTTGCAGTGCTGGGGCCTGCTGTGCCACGATTCTTCTAGGTACACCTAATACTTAACTGGCCCTGCCATCAATTTTTGCCATCTATTCATCAATATCCTCAAAAGTTAATGAGACAGTTTCATTTTTAAGCAAACATTTTGCATAAAATATCAACCTGCATTACACTCACGGGCTGTGCTTTTAATGTAGCGCAGACCAATGTGGTTGGAACTGCCATTAAGGTAGGACAAGTTCACGTGCTGTTTCCTTATACATGACGAATCTACCTATCAACTTAGCTCTTATTCTAGGATGAGTGACCAAATGCATTCTTGCACTGTCCTTTCACCGCATCTTGGGATGCAAATCTTCTGTAGCTATCTTCTGAGAACAGAACTCTTCAAAAGTAGCACCACCTATTACTATTACTATTTATTATTACTACTGTTTATTATTTTACACTGGTGACCAGAGCGCCAGGTTCTTTTAAATAATATGTGAACACATGCTATCTCCCCAGTTGCTTTATGATGGAAGTTAGATACGAACCAGCGCTGTGCTGAGGGTGGTTATAGAATCACGGAATCATTAAGGTTGGAAAAGACCTCTAAGACCATCAAGCCCAACTCCAGCCCCGCCCCACAATGCCCACTGACCACGGTATCCCCACACTCATCCCACCTCCATGGTATCCCCATCCCAACCCCATTCCACTGTCATGGTTTCCCCATCCCATCCTCAAGGTATCCCCACGGTATAGAACAATAGAATGATCAAGGTTGGAAAGACCTCCAGGATCC
Organism: Tragopan temminckii; assembly: GCA_028571105.1. Taxonomy (NCBI): domain Eukaryota; kingdom Metazoa; phylum Chordata; class Aves; order Galliformes; family Phasianidae; genus Tragopan; species Tragopan temminckii. The sequence goes on along the minus strand of JAOWBP010004700.1, from coordinate 24,949 downwards.
CTAAGCCCAGCCCCAACCTGTCCCCACCATGCCCACTGACCATGTGCCCACGTACCACATCTCCCAGTTCTTGAATGACCCCTCCAGCGCCTTTCTCACTGCCTTTTATGATTTGTCAGTGCAGATCTGAGGTTTGGCAAGGCAGACGCAAGGTTGGTGGGGGAAGGGTCTGTGGAGGTCATTGCAGACCGTCACGGTAGATGGCTACACGCTTCCATGCGATCATTACAGAATACACAACTTTTCCTTCTGTCTGTCTCACTTTTGCATTTCCCCATCAAAGCGTGCATTTTCAAAAGAGCTAAAGAGAATGGTCAACGCAGTAAAACAATTCATATGGTGAATGACAGGACTTTTTCCCCATTTTGACACATTCCAATGTTTGTTCTGCATCGGCCTGCCCATTAAAAGCAGCCAGTGTCTCCTGACATCTGCACTATATAGCCAGCCTTATGCTATTCACCGCTGTGTAATACGCGCGCTCTCAGCCATGCAGCCACACGAATCCCACTTTTCCCTGGCACCACCTGTACTTTTATAAGGAGCAGCAGTTTTCCGAGCTGCCCCAAAGCCCAACACAAGCTGGCAGGGAGCAAGAAGCCCTGGAGCTCCGGCTGCACGCATGTGGGCACCCCTCACCCCGCCCTTGCTGCTGGGGCTGCATAAGCTGCCCCGCTCTGTCAGTGCTTTATTTAAATATTATTTTGTGCTCCTGGCACGTGGATGAAGCTGCAGGAACCAGCTGGCACTGCCTCTTGCCTCTGATTGCGGCATTGATTGTGCACCACATGCTCTTCGCTGCCTCCTCCTCCTCCTCGCTTTGCTCCATCCCCAGAGCTGATTGCTGCGGCCGCTCGTGGGGAGCACTTGGCAGCTGCAGCACCCAGATGCCAACTTCTTTCGGCGGTGGCCTTTGGGTGTCAGCTTGTCTCCCTGTTTGGCATTTCCCCTGGCAATGAAACCTGCTCTGCGCCTGCAGGAGGGGAAATTCATCATGGAAATGCATCAGAGAGAGCCGTAAGGGAGACTTGTCTAAAGTTTGCTAGGGAGCAGGGAGATTCAAACCCGTCTGTAACTCAGAACTTGGCCTTTGCTGTGGTGGCAGAATGGGTGGCTGAAGGCTGCTAGCAGCTGTGTGCTATGCAGCACGCTCAGCATTTCCCTCCTCAATGCCTCTCCGCGTGGGCTTGGCCAAAAACACCAGAAAACAACACCAAAGTTTTCTTGTTTGCTTTCCAACTGCTGTGTATCAGCTGAGTTACCAGTGGGAAAAGTGGTAAGGAACGACACCCCAAACACTAGGAGTACTGTTATTTACCTAGAAAGAATAGTATTCCTTATAAACCTAAAAAATATTTTCTTAGTAAAAGATGTATTCAGAATAATGTTTAAATCAGTCAAACTTGCCTACCAAAATATGAATAAAAGATTCTAGGACTGGTTTGGCATTTTTATAGCAATTTTCCCTTATATATGTGAAATTTACTTCCTTTATGACAGATTTTTACATGCCACATTAATCTACCATATAATTTACTAAGAAGTAAGAATTTTACTAAAAACACTAACAATTTTATTTTGCACATAAATCTTTAAAAATTTCAAACACCCTACAAAACAATTACAAAGAGCCAATTAAAAAGACCCTAAGTGTTCTATTTCTTTGCCTTCTTGGAGTTGCAAGTATTGATTATCAGAAAAAAAGGAAGTCTTAAATGGACCCTGATTATTTTCACAATGAAGCGGAGGGGTTTTTGCTACCAACCACAGTAATAAAAAAAGTGAGGTCCTTGGTTCCTCGGTTGGATAATCTGTGAGTGATTGCTAGTCCCTCTCATACAGTTACAACGACGACCTGATCGCCATCTGCAGCAATTACAAATCCTGCTCTTCTCCCCCATGGCGGAGGTGGGGGTGGGGGGGCTGTAAGGTCCAGTGCAACCATTCTATGATTCTTAGATTTTTAAGGTTCCTTCCAATCTAACTCAAGCCATTCTGTGGCTCTGTGATCTTTAAGGTCTCTGCCAATCCAACCCTTCCGTGGTTCTGATTCTGAACCGCGAGGCTGCTTAATGACTGGAGCACCTTACAGCTCATTGCAGGATATTTGAACATCACAACTGTTTTTTTTCTTTCCCAGCTAAAGATCCTTGCTTCTGGGACTGAAAGTAATACTGCACTCTGCCTCACGTCAAATGGAAGGATGCAGCAAGTCCCTTTAAATGCTTGACTCTATGCCATGGAGTTGGGTTCAAGCCATAACATGTAGGTGACATTCTGTCCCTTAGCTAGGCTGTGCAAACTGAGCAGAAATCAGCCTTGGTCTAGACTTCCACCACTGCAAGTACTTGTAAGCACCACACACCTCTCTGCATTGACAGACATGGAATACAGCTCCTAACCTCTAACTGGAAGTCCTCCCCTCAGTGCCCTAGCAGTTCTTTTTGTGTTTACAGCAGGCACCCTGGGCCAGGGAACAGCTTCCTCTTGTGTGCATAAACACTGTGGAGCACAGCAGGGCTGAACGAGGCAGGCACTCTGGTAAATAACTGACAGTGGCGCATCATGGCACAGCAGCAGAGGAGCACAGCATTGCCCACACCAAGGACAGCAGCAGGCAGATAGCGAAGGACTTCCATCCCTCAGTGAGTCAGAGTGAGTGTGGGTGAGACTGAGAGCTGATGACTGCTCAACATAAGCAGCGAAAAGGAGGTAAAAGAAGGGAAAAAGGAACAATCACCACTAAACAATATCTTTAACACGTTTAAGGTAAAGAGAGAAGGGTGACAAATAGTCCAGGAACTGTGGCAGTAAAGAGCTAGTGAACAACAGGAAGGACAGAGGTAAAGGCTAGAAAGACTTTCCTCACCAACACCAGATGAACAGACACCACTACAGCTGATGAACTGGCTTGCAGAAAAGCTGCCTTCTGACTATAGGAACAGCATTACTGGCTGTGACCGCTGCCTGCATCCAGGGGAGGTTTGCTGACCGTGGTCTGAGATGCCCCGGGGAGATGCTTTGTCCTCCAGCATTAGGCTGCTCTGTCCTTCTTGCTCCTTCCCCTGCACAGACGCAGCAAGGGCTGGGGAACAAGTCAGGAACTCAGAATCTGAGTGAAATCAGTTATGGGTGAACAGCACATGCCAATGAAGGGATTTGTTGGTTCAGACTTCATGCAGACAGAGCAGACAGCAGGGAGGATGCCCACCCGGGCAGCACACCGAGCTTCTCCAATCAGTGTCAGGGAAGCAGCGAGGATCAGCAGGGTCAGAGGTTGAAAAGACCCCAACTTCCTTAGGGAACTAAATTCAGACAGAAAGACAAGCTGTGAGACTGCAAATTCAAAGGTGCCCAACAGGAGCCTCGGAGCAGCAGTGCACACCAGGGTCTGCTCCAGAAGATGGGTTAAACCCTTCAGACTGAGTTTTCAAATGCTTTTATGTGCTTTTTCAGCATTTCGGTTTAAACAGCACTTAGTCAGGGTTGGGCCGCCCTTATCCCCCACTTCCCCACGGCCCCTGGGGAGGAGCAGCTCAGCTGCAGGGCAGGCAACGCTGCATGCACGGCACAGGCGTCAGCAGCATCCCCACATTCACACCTTCTGCCTTGCTCCCATCCGAAGCACGCAAGCATGCACACACACCTGTATTTAATGCTTTCAAATCTATGTATCTGCACACACATATGCTGTTATTTTTATAATATTTGATATAGATTGTTGGGAGTGACAGCTCATGAGCAAAAATATTTTACTCATGGTGAAGGAGTACAAACCTGAGTTAAGGTGCCATTTGCCTGAACAGGGCTTTGAGATAACTGCATGGCTTTAAGTAGTTGCTAACACTTAATTAACATTTCCAGTCTTGTTTAATATCTTTATTGATGATCTGAATGAGGGGATTGAGTGAACCCTCTGCAGGTTTGCAGATGACACCATGCTGGGGGGAAGCATTGGTCTGCCTGAGGGTAGGAAGGCCCTTCAGGGGATCTGGATGGGCTGGAAGTGACCGAAGGAGCTGGGATTGTTCAGTCTGGGGAAGAGGTTTGGGGCAGACCATATCACTCTCTACAACTCCCTGAAAGGAGGTTGTGGTGAGGTGGGGGTCAGCCTCTGCTTCCAGGTAACAGCAGCAGGACAAGAGGTGATGGTCTCAAGTTGTGCCAGGGGAAGGTCAGGCTGGATATTAGGAACACTTTATTTTCCAGAGTGGTGATGCAGTGGCACAGCTGCCCAGGGAGGTGGTGGAGTCCCCATTCCTGGAGGTGTTCCAGAGCCACGGAGATGTGGCACCTGGGGACATAGTGGGCATGGTGGGGATGGGTCAGGGATCTTGGAGGTCTTTTCCAACCTTAATGATTGTATAGTTCTACGAACTCCTCCATTTCTCCTTGCACAGCTCCAGCATAGGTGGTGGGTGTGGATGGAACAGTTCAGGCAGCCCGGGGCAGGCAGCAGGGAGGGCTCACACCCTGGTGGTCTCATCTCCCCCACCCCAGGAGGGCAGCTCTTGGTCGATGCATTTGTGCAGCGATGGGATCAGCAGAGGAAAACGCCGCCTGGGGAGCGCACAGCCATCACGTCAGCCTCCGAGCAAACCAGAGCAGGAATTAGATATGGCTGGGACAGAACTCCAAAAAAGGAGCATTTTGCAGGGTCGCAGAATCATGATATCCCTGAGAATTAAGGCATCCAGCTGTTTTTGCAGGCCTAAATTCCCAGTGGTCACTTGGAAGCGAATCTCACTGCCTCAACAGGCTTTTAGGAATTTCCAAGGATTAGGTTTAATCAGTGATCTGAGGTAATTTAATATATTTCCAGTGCTCTCTTCTTTAATACTTAATGACTGATGATTAGGTTTGTGTATCAGATCTGAAATCTGCAAGTTATGTGGCAATTAATGTTTGAAGTACACTGTAACTTCAAATATAATGATCGTATTTGCAAAGTAATTACAGAATATATGCGCCTAATAAATAATAACACTTAGCACTTACATGGCACTATTCACCTGAGGAACTCTAAATGAAAAAATCCAAAAATAATAGAAGAACTTTGGATGCAAGGGACCAAGGTTTTCCAGCTTGTGAAAAGTGATGCCAGAATTTCTGTGCGGAGCACAGGGAGGAATACGCGTGGCCAGCTTTAAAATATATATGTCTGCATGTTACAATACGTACTGCAATATGGATGGAGAATTCTTAAGAACCCAGAGCATTTGGCTGAAAGACCACAGGGCAGCCCCGTGCCCAGACAGCCCTTCCTCCTCTCCCAGCCCCGCAGAGGGACAATATGGGACGGGAAGTGGGGCAGTGGGACCTGGGTGGCACCCAGCAGGTGGGCCCTGTTCAGTGGAAATGAGCACACTGGGGCAATTGCATCACTTCTCTTGAAGATAAGCACTGAAATGCTGAGAAATGCCCAGTTCCTGCTTTACATCAGTGAAAGCAGGAGGAAATGCATGCCTCTGATGCCTGGGACAGGTGAGCCTGTACGAGAGCAGCACAACACCATGCCCAGACCCCGCAAGCCATGCTCTCAGCACCGCGGCGATGCAACGCGGCCATGCTCATCTGCAGCCAACTTCCAACCAACTTCCTCCCTGCTTAATTCCTGGTTGACCTTGAAGTTTAATTGCAGCCAA
>JAOWBP010004700.1:0-17873 GCA_028571105.1 Tragopan temminckii | reverse complement strand
CTTTTGGTTACAGTGCCCTGAGGGGAGGTCCCACATGTGGAACCAGATTAAAACCACAGCCAAAACGACCCCATGTGCACATCTCTAAAGCTCTGCTCATTCCTTTGGGCCTCTTTATAGCAAGAACCCAAATGCCCAAACATGCAAAGGACTACTCAAAGCAGAGCAGGGATTCCATCTGCTTTCCTTCTGACCACCACTATGACTCTCTGATGACTTCCACTGCCTCTCCAGTTGGGTGAAGGCTCTTTTCTCCTGCACCTCCTTACTCTGGGTAGGTATGTATGCACTGCTCCCAAAATAAACTGAGCTTGGATCTAACTTGAGGCAGGAATTGACAGCATGAATCATGCTGGTGCAAACGTCATCTCAGTAATTGGAACATGGATATATGCCTGTGGAAATCATAAAAGTAGCAAATAACTGTATTACAGAGCTAAGGAGAGGAAACCTGGCTCTGCCAAATCAAAGAAACTTTACTTGGCCTTCGGTAATGTCAAGAGCGAGTCTCGTTGCCACTCATTACAGCTGACAGTGTATTCTGCTTGTTTCACCCGCCTGCAGATGGGATTTGTTGCACCTAACTTTAGGCATATAGGAGTGAGGCATCTGGTCTGAGCCACTCTTCTCCGCTCCACTTGCTGTATGTGGAAGAGGTGAGTACCTCCAGAAGAGGCAGCCCATCAATCTCTTCTTAGAAATCATCTTAGGTCAAGACAAGCCATCTCTCAAGAGCCCAATCTCTCTCTATTAATTAGAAAGGGAACCCAGATTTTCTTAGATGAAAACAACTGATTTCCACGTAGCCAATGACGGCTACGATATATCTGATCACGTGAGATAATACAAAAAGTCTCACTTTTAACCCCATTTTAGTCATCTCCAAGTATCTGTCATTCTTCTCCAAGTGTGATCAATTCTTTATGTCAAACATTATAGAACTGGTGAGTCTTTCTTTTATGAGTATGTTATGGGAGATAGACCTTTGCCATAATGTTTTGGAGCACCTCACATAATATCCCCATAAATATAAAATGAGTTGCATTATCCATACCGTATTCACATTTCTTTTCACTATGACATGCCAAATTCATCTCATGGATCGCAATTCAGGTAAGTACAAGTGAGCCAGGAAGATGTTTATTTCATTTTTAATGACTTAAAGATGTCTTGAGGTCCTTCTGGTTATTTGAGAGACAGTATTTCTCAGCTGCTTTATTTTATTCATTATGCTAAGCTCCTTCCTTCTGTGCTCCTAGAAGTGCTCAAAAGAGTCTGAAGAATTCAGACGTGAAGCTCCCTGTGGACCACATATCTTTACACATATTTTTTACAATCTGGGAAAAACATCCAGTTACAGACCTGTGTTAAGAGGTGGAGCAACATTAACTCAGGTGGCTCGTGCTTGTGGAACGAAGGTACCCCTTCGTCTGTATTTTCTGCCATCCGAAAGCTCTCCTGCAGTCGCTGCAACCAGCCAGATTCTGCTCTGCTCTCAAAACCTTCTGCCTGACACATTCTGGAACCCATCAGTGCCTCTCACTGGGACTTCCCTACTTCCGTGGGCTCAGGTTTGGAGATAAAAGATGCCACGTTGATTGATCCCATGTACTTTGCTCGGTATTTTCTTGCCTAAGAAAAGAGCGCACCCCTCAATTTCTATCCCACTTCAGAACAGAAAAATCAGCAAAGAAATCCTTTTGCCACTTTCATCTTCCATCAGACTCTGGCTTCACGCCTGGTCATCTCACCCTGAAACTCAGGTCTCTCCTTTGAAGAAAGCCACGGCTGCCCCTCTCGGTACATCCCATATAGTGATGTAATTGGTGGAATCTCATGGATGCCTCATCCCTGGAGAGACCCAAGGTCAGGCTGGGCAGGGCTCTGATCTCCTGATGGAGCTGTGTGATGTCTCTGTGCATTGCAGAGGAGTGGGACCAGGTGGCCTCAAGGGGTCCCTTCCAATTCAAATAATTTTGTGAATTGTAACTATCTGCAGGATAATTTAATTAATGGCTTATCCTGGACAGCACAACCTGCAGCAGAAGTGTTTTATGGACAAAGCTGAGGTTTTGAGTTGTGCTTGGTGAGAAGGAGGTATGGGAAACTCTTCTTTTTTATCTGGAAGTGAAAATATCAGAGTATCTGGAAAATATCAGAAGAGAAGAAACAAGACAATGTATCTCTTTTCCCCCTCAGTAAGCAGAGCCCACATCTGCGTATGAAGCATGTGGAAGAGAAAGCCACGCAGGAAGTCTTCATCTGATGAACAAGTGTTTCACAGAATCGCAGAGCTGTAGGGCTGGAAGGGACCTCCAGATCATTGCGTCCAACCCCCTGCCAGGCAGGCTCCCTGCAGCAGGCTGCACAGGTAGGTGTCCAGGTGGGTCTCGGACATCTCCAGAAAACATCTCACTCAGGAAAGCGGCTGCAACCTCTATAGACACCCTTCAATACAAATAGAGATAAACCAGGAATACACTTGACAGAGAGCAGCTTGCGGCTTACGGAATCTGCCAGGCTGGTCACGAGCCAGATCCAGAACTCAGATGAAATTAGCTTAAGTGGATCTTCATCAAAACGATACCTTCACAGTCCTAGGAACACTCCCAGGGAACTGAGAACACTGCTAGCACAGATACCACGTCAGCCGGATCAGGAGGAGATGTCTCCTGACCAAACCCCATCACGCAGCTCGGGAGAGAGCCACAACCAGTGGGTGCAGCCGAGGGGGGCTGAGCTCCAGCCCGCACAGCCAGGAGCAGTGCTAGCTCTCCCCTTCCCCCTTCTCACGTCTTTCACCTACTTGGCCGTGTACCAGAAAGAGCCCGAACAAAAGTGAGAGACCCTGAAGCTCAAAGCCACTCTAAAGTTAGAAGCTGTGCTAAGATTAGAGAGCGAGAAGTGTGAGATAGCTGAAAGCCTGTGAATCGTGCTAAGGATAGAAAGCTCCAAGTAGGAGGCAGCCAAACCCAGTGCTGAGAAATCAGAAGTCGAGCACAGAAGTTGGATGAGATTTATAGCAGGGAACTCAGCCTCTATTGCTCCGGAGGCAAGGTAGTGCCTGGCAGACAGGGGTGTTCTGACAAGCCACACTGCTCCGATCTGATAGCCTGCCTCCAAAAATAGGGATTATATCACATCATTTGATAGAACACGCTATGCACGTAGAGTACCGGGCGATCAGGAAATACAGTTCTTGTTCCTGTAGCTCCCAGGGAAAGTCCTGTCTGCTCTCAGTGCTCTAGACAGGGCCGGCAGCAAGCCAGGTTACCATCCGCTGAGGCTTGCTGTGCCCAACTGCAGTGCCTCCACACCAAAGGTCCGCGCTGCATCGACCTGCCTCTAGACCCTAAGAACATGGAAAGCAATGAACTAATGACCAGCTGAATGATAGAACGTCTGTTCCTGCTTCCTCTTTAAAGCAGCAAGGAATGACATCGTAAGTTGACCTTACCCTCCAGATTGAGTTAAATATGACACTGGAACAAGCTGGAGGACTTGCACTGGCTGAGGTTCACCTCAGGAGCATCTGAAGGCCCATGCTTCATGCCTTTGGAAAACGAAACCAAACGCCTTCCTAGAAATATGAAATGCAAGCACGGTGACCTGGGAGAGCACAGATCATATTGTGACAAAAAACTAGACAACTATGGGGCTCACTAAAGTGGGGAAGTTGTCACTCACTGTACTGAGAGGTCTGTAATAATTTAAAATTCATTCCAAATTCCAGCAACAGGAATGGTGGAGAATCAAGAGCTCAAAAATTGGTTCCTATTAAAATAAGCCTGGGTGGCAGAAGGTTTTGTTCTGCTTTTAATCCCTGTTAAAAATCCAAGTCTGAAGTCAGTACAGCGGGTCAGAGCCTACCTGGCAGAGCTGGCAACAGGAGACAAAGGCACACTGGAGCTAACGCTGCAGGCAAGCCCAGAAGCCTCCAGTTGTTGCTGTAATTAGGGAAGAGTAAGGAGAACAAACTTCTGTGCCAGGGCTGCACTCAGCCTCTGCTTGCTGGATATCTTAAGCAAAATGTCTCAGCGCACTGCCTACAACTGAGGGATGCTGGCAAACCTCTGCTGGAAGCACCTTTTCAGCAGAAATCTGCATTTATCACAAATGAAGAACTCTCCTGTTTGGGCTGCGCTTCTTAAAGGGAACAATGCAGCAGCTTTTCAGATCATGGTCAATTAAGCGCTGGCAAGATTGCACAACTTCATCCAAGCTGCGGATGGCCATAATCAGCAGCAGCTGAAAAGTAGCCAAGAAACATGTGGATTTGTGTTGTAAAGGCTAGGAGAGGCAGTTTTAACCATTGAAGTACATGAATGTAGAACTAGAGCAACCGGGATTAGTACAGAGACCATCAGCCAGAGGAGCAATGGTTGCAGGCAAAGGAGAACACCCAGGAGATCTACAAAGGTGAAGGCTGTTCCTCACGGAAGGGTATTTCCACAGCTCATAGGACAGGTCTGTAGAAAGGCCTGTGGAGGGGGATGCAGGTTATAGAGAGGGCTCCAGTTCTCATTGGGCTCCAATAAAACTGCAAACCCACGCATTAATCTTATTAAATGTTTGTGAACAGGTTCAGAGATGGTAAGAGAAACCTTATGGCTGAGTTCTGTCCTTGCTAGCTGAAATTTTAAAGAAATTTGAGTTGTTTACACAAGATTCAGGCGCATGAGTCAGGAAGTGGTCTGGCAGGTGGGGAAAAAAAAGAGCAGAGGAAAAAAACAGAGGAAAAAATGTGAACATTATGCCAACAAATGCATTTCAAGTTCAAGTGAGTCCCTTACTGTAATGAGAGCAGTCACCTAAGTGAAATAGAAGTCCTGAAGCAGGTTCTTCCCTCTCTCTAAAAACCACAGCCAACCCTTGGTGCTACCTTTCTCAGGCAGAACAAATCATATGGCCTCTCAAACAGTAGTGTGGGAGTCAATCATCCCAAGCCATTATCACTGCAAAGTGATTGCCATCGCAGCTGGCTTCAATCAGAGCCACTAATGATCTTCTTGCATCAGCATCATTTATGTGAGTGGATGACATGCATCTGCCAAGTTATGTAGTTTGTAGAAATGTAAGGTTTTGCGCATGTATGAAGAAGAAGCTTTACCCAGAACTCGAGTGTAGTTCAACTAAGCTTTGTTATAGGTCAGCAGTTTCAAAACAGTGAAGCACCAGAGTCGAGAGCAAAAAACTCAAGGGAGGAAGCTGGGAGTAAAAGCAAACTGTTGACCTCAGCCCGGGTTCTTTTTCTGGAGTGCAGCATGAGGGTGTCGGAGCTAGGGTTCCAACCACTGCTAGCTGGGTCACAGTGTATGGGTGAGAATTCCGCTTCTCCTTCATTTTTCCTCAGGTGCTTTCATAACAAATTTAGCAGTGTTGTCTGGGTTTTAATTAATCTTTCCTAGTTTATGGTAAGAGTGATGTAATAACCAGGGTTAGTGGTGAGTGGGTGTGGTGGGGATGGGTTGGTGTTTGGGCTTAATGCTCATAGGGGTGTTTTTGATGATTCTGAGTACTAGAAAACATCAAACCAGAGCAATTCCTCCAACTGGACCACAGGCTCACTGCCGTGGCAACTCACACCCCAAATGGTTTTTGGGCGTTTTCCAGAACAACCAAATAGGGCACCTCTCCTTAACTGCTGAGCTAATTCACGAGTTAATGAGGCAGAAACCCTGTGGAAGGAGCACTTTCTGACAAACAGCATTACCCTTGGCAAGCCTCAGTACAATACAGAGCGTACAGGTCCCATTTCAGGGTGTGTGATACACCTGCCAGGCTCTGCAACAAATGGCTGGGGCTACACAGAGACTTGGGCAGATCTGCCCTGCTCCAAACTCTCCATGAGTGTGCTGCATGTATGAGGATGCCACAGTGCAGGGCCAGGGCCGTGCTGTAGCTCCCGGAGCGTTTCGCACGTGCCAAGCCAAGCCCCCCATTAACGTGTCCCCTGTGGACTCCCATTCATTAATTAGTATCACACATACTTCGCCCCCTCAAAAAAAAAAAAAAAAAAAAAAAAAAAAACCCAAAAAAACACAACCCAGAGCGTTGACCAGCTTAAATGTTGGTTTACGTGAGTTACTGGCGTCCTGCTTTGCCTCTGTTGTTTTCCAAATTCTGCAACAAAGGGAACAGTGTCCCAAGGCAGCACTTTCTTTCACCACGAGGCACGGTACACCTGTGTGAGGCAGAGCCCTTGGCAGAAGCAACTTAACTCCCCTGATGTCACTGGGGTATCTCCAGCGTGCACGATTTTAGCTAACTGTGTGTGCATATACACATACATAAGCGTACGTGTGGACAGGTCTGGGAAAATCAAGCTACCCAGAATACCATGTACCTTCTTGGGCTTAAAGTGGCGTTGCAACAGCTCCAAGGTATAGGAACAGGCAGGAACAGAGAAAATGTTGAGATCATGATTAAATTTTGGAAAATCAGATCTCCGGTTGCACGACAAGGCAAACTAAGCACCTTGGCTCTTGCCAAATGCCATGAATCAGATTTTGATTTTGTAAAGCTGTACCTAAAACCAGAAGTATTTGGAATATAAATTCCAAAGTTTGGAGTAGGATTAGATAAAATATTCTAATGTAAACCCACATCTAGTTAATGGATAGAGTTCTCCTCCAGTATTTATCTTTCTGCTGCTCCTTCTTTATCGCTCCTTGATCCCCAGCTAATCTCTACTTCATAACCGAATGTTTTCCGCGCATATCTTAATCAGCTCTGCCTTCCAGGTCAAAGATCAGGGCATATATTTTGAAAGGGTATTTTAGACTAGAGCAGGCACTCGATTGTTATGGTTGCAATATAAATCATTTATGGAGCGAGGATCTTTCTGGCTAGATCTCAGAGATATGCAAATGACAACTTCTGCCTGTTTACAATGCAATAACCATAAATGGAGATAAAACACGAGAAGTCCGTGTCCCGCAGAGGGAGGGGAGAGCCGAGCTCAAATAATGGACGGGTTGAAAAAGAACAGATAGTTTGCAATAAATATCTAAACGTTTAGGACAGGTTTTTTTGCTTTCATTCTTTTCACGGCAAAACAATACAAGGAAACCACACAGGAACAGCGGGATCCCAAACATCCCTGTGTTCAGAATCTCTGCACCAAGATAGGCGCGTGCTGCTGCTTGGGGGCTGCTGGGGGCTTTTAAAGCACCGAGCACAGCGAGCACGGCGGGAGGGCTCAGGGCTGTTCAAAGGGAACCTCTGCTGCTCCTGCCGGGGCGGTTCACCGTGGTGCAACGCTGCTGCCATCGAAGTCCATGGGAGTTTGACTTCAATGGAGCAGAGTTAGGTTAATGCTGAATGTTTTGGAAAATGCCATTCCCCCTTGCCAGCCTGAATCCTCCGAGATCTTCCCATCATTAGTTTAATTCAACCATAAATGTTTGGAACAGCAGCCAAGGGATTAAAATGATCAGCAAAGTCAATTGTTTTGTTTGTAAATGTGCTTTTGCTTAGTTTTCTGCAATGTAAAAGTTGTTCTGTGAACCTTGTTTTGACTCATTTAAGCCCCATTTAGTAATCCTGCAGGATAGACGATATGTGTGATGCTAGTGCCATCTCTTCTGCCTAAAATAACATCCTCTACCCTTATGAACCTCAGGTATCTTGTCACAGGGTGGGCTGACAGAGGCATTTATGCTTTACGGAGCTGTGCAGTGCTTATATTTCAATAGAGAGCCTGAGAGAGAAATGACAGAGGTTTGTTTTTTTTTCCAGGGTTTTTGAAGATGAAGGTGCTGGAGCTTTTAGAAATGTCTGGTGTCACATTCCTAGAAAGGTTCGTTCTGCTTCTGTATTTCAAAATGGACTTAGGCTGACTTGGTTGGACTTGGTGTTCTTTAAGGTCTTTTCAAACCTGAGCAATTCTATTATTCTATAGGCGAGAAATGTCACATGTATTTCCATGCTCAGAGAAATAATAATCAGATGGAAATGCCAGAATTGCCCAAAATAATGGAAACTCACTCTAACCACTCTTCAGCCACCCTTCCAAGGGCTATGAGCTGCCTGTGTGCTTCATGGCAGCTCAGTGACGAACCACGCATCCTCAGCCTCTCTCTGCTCCTTGCCACATCCACACCACCCTGCTTAGGACAAGGATGCCGTGTTGCTCCTCCAATGACCTCCCTTCACTCTGTAAATTAAACTGCAGATTTGGCTCCGAAGTGGGCCAAAAAAAGCTTTGAAATCAGTGGTCTCGGAGGCTGCCTCTTCCCGTTCTGCCTTTCACCTCGCAGCCATTTGATATTCCCTGCTCTCTTTGTGATTGATAACTGTGCATTTGTGCACAGGTGATTTTTCCACCTCTCTAGTCACACCAGCTCCTGTACCTCCCATCGAGGTAATGGAAAGCATCCACTGCTTATCTCTGAGCAGCACATTAAACAAAGCGACATAATGAGCTGCGTTTTGTTGAGGGCTCTCCAGGTCCCCCAAATCCTTCTCAAATGTTATTGTTTATAAAATGTTTGATAAAAAATAAATGATGCTTTCGATTTAAACAAAACCTCACACTGTTACCGGTTTTAATAACAGTTTTGACAGATGAGATTTTCATCGTCTGTTTTTTTCTTTGTGAAGGCTTCTTCAATAAACTAAAAATGCTTTAAACCAACAGATGTGACTATAAAGTAAGGCTGAGCGTGAGACATCAGGAACTGAGGTTTGTCAAATGCTACAATATATAAATTAATTCCTAGTTTGAGCTCCCACTGAGAGTTGGAACATCCCTTTTCTCCCACTGTTGGCTGCTGAGCGGTTAGCTGACCTCACAGAGGTGTTGCACACACAGAGAAAAACAAAGCCCAAGGAATCTGTACTTGCGCAATTAAAATGACAGCTGTGTTTTGGGCACTAAATAATGCAATGATTTCTTGACGGTAAGCAGCTTGGAGCCCAAGCCTTACACCTGGTGGGGCCCTGCAAAGGTGGACACTTTTCCATTGGATTCTCAGAGGTTTTACCATCCAGGCTTGGGGTCTGAAAGCCAATACGGGAGCCCCAGCACCTGATCTTAGGTGAACTTTAAAGCCAGCAGCCTGAGCTCCCCGCTAACAGTCCTCCACCTTTTTTTTCAGGTCTAATCTCTTTGGCTTCTCTTAAGTCACAAACGTGTCTAACAGCCAATTTAGGATAATGATAATCCTTGAATAACTGATAAGTTGTGTTGTTTTCTTTTTAACCCGTGAAAGCTTCAGGACTTAGAATTTCCAGTGATATTCTGTTTGCTCTAAACAACTTCTATTTACTGATTTAGAGAGGAGTTTGGCTTTGTTCAACGGGCTTTAAGCAAGGCAATTTTAAAAGCTTGACTGCTTGCTCTCTCCACTACTGCTTGGTTTGAAATTTCTGCTTTTGTTATCCCTGTGCTTTGAGAACTGGATTCATGTGGGAACAGATCATGTCTCTCAGATGGTTCACACTTCCAGCAGAAGTAAGACACAATGATACCTCTTCTCCAAGGTCAACTTTTCTGACTGCTCTGTTAATCCTTTCTGAAGTCTGTTGAACCCGTTTACTCTGGTCCACGAGGCACAGATCACATTTGATCTTGACCGACAGATCGTGCTGTTTTAGCCTCCTCTCACAATTCCTTTAAATGAGGTAGGGTTGTTGGGTTTCTGTATGCTTAGATAAAATATTTATAGAATGCGGCCACTACTTCAGAAAGATCTCCAAGTTCTACTATAATACAAAAAATAATCAAGAATTAATAAGACATAATGGGGTCTTGCCTCATGACTACAGCTCTTAGGTGCTGCTGAATACAAAGCCATGCATAAATGAATTAATAATGACCACAGGGGTGATGGTATGTAAATACATCATCTTAGGGTAGGAAGAAAGGGCGGATGAAACGAAAGTCACGATGTCATAAAAATTAAAAAATAAAATTATTTGTGAGTATTGATTTGATAAGTGAAAACTTAACTAAGACTTTGGGAGAGATCTTTTCCAAAAGACGCAGCTCCTCTGGGATCTCCGTTGTCAGATGCAGACAAGGTGCAGCAAGGACGAATTCTCCATCTGAGGAGTCTTAGATATTTATGTAGATTCCTGAAAAGGTACATTATGCTTACTTTTATTTGATGCTTCATTATGGAGTCCCAGAGACTCCGCTGGAATAACTCCTCATTGTTACAGTTTTTATATCTCAGTATCGTTTCTTCTCAGATACTCTTTTCAAACTCAGAACGCCATTCATTAAATTCTTTCTTCTATGGAGCCATAAATGCAGTAATCTAGATCCTGATAAAGGCTTTAAAGCTATCCCATAGGATACTTGTGGTTGGAGCTGATGGAACATTAGTGTCAAGGAAGCATATTATTTGAGTCTCAATATAATTAATAAACCCTTTCTCTCCCCCACAGGAATGTGCTAAATCTCCAAGTCTTGTTTGTGTTAGGCAAAAGATTTAGTTACCTCTAACTGAAAAGAGGGGGGAAAAAAAGAGATGAAAAAGGCTTTAAATATTTAACAGTTTAAACCCTACATAAATTGGAGATTTGAATAAAAAATCAGCCCAAGTATATTTGTATGAAACTGGTGAACAGAAGGAATATACATGCTCAGAGGAATAGATTTTATGCCAAACATCAATCAATCCCGGCTTCGAAGCCTATTTATAATACTGTGGGGGTTCTGGACGGTTGCACTTCACACTGTGAAGACCAATCCATGACATTATCTGTTGAACAATTGAAGTCTTTACAAATAATTAAAACTCTGTTTGAAAATGGAGATATTTTCTGCAGCTTTTCTGTCCATGCACCGGATCACAGATATTTGAGTGTGTAAATAATGACTGGTTAATGTCAAGAGCCTGCAGCATGTTTGCCTTGTGGTACAGCTCTGCACCGTGTCTGTCTGTCTGTCTGTCTGTCTATCTGTGCCCCTGTTGGCACAAACACCTCCTTATTTTCTCCTCCCTCTCCCCTCACCTCCACTCAGGATAACCAAGTGCCGTTCCATCTTGCCTGCCACTGCAGCTGCTGTTGAAGAATCATCAAGACGGAAAAGACCTCTAAGACCATTAAGTCCAACCATCAACCCATGCCCTCTGACCACGTCCCCAAGTGTCACATCTCCATGTTTTTTAACACCTCCAGTGACGGGGAATTGACCTCCTCCCAGACTCCTTTCTCTGTCTCCTTGTTGTAGACAACATTTCCAACCATTTCCATGTCAGGGAATCAGTATCCCAAGTTGGAAGGGACCCATAAGGATCGCTGCGTCCGACTCCTGGCTCCCGTGCATGACCACCCAAAAATCAGACCATATGCCTGAGAGCGTTGGCCAGGCACCTGTTGAACTCTGCCAACTCTGTGCTATGACCGCTTCCCTGGGCAGCCCTCTCCATGCCCAGTCAGTCTCTGGAGAAGACCCTGTTCCTGATATGCAGCCTGACTCTCCCCTGGATCATGGCAGACACAGTAACGTGGCTCTGCCCCAGGAGGTGGAGTCGCCGTCCCTGGCAGTGTTCAAGAGGCGTCTGGATGAGGAGCTACGAGACATGGCTTAGTGCTTGTGGTAGCAATGGTGATGGGAGGGCGGTTGGACTAGATGATCTTGCAGGTCGTTTCCAACCTTGTGATTCTATGATTAGGGGCTATAGCTACATGCATGTGATAATAGAAGTGCAGTGCAATGCAGTGCAAGACCCACAGGTCAAAACAGATCATGCCAAGGATCCAATATCTACACAACATAAATACAAGTATGTGTTAAGTATGTACATCCATGCTACACCTATCTCCACTACCTCTAATATAGAGTGGTTGAACAAACGCCCATTAGAGTATGTTAGTGGTGCTCTTGGATCACATTTTTCTTGAAATCTGTAATGATCCACCTGTCCAGTCAATCACGTGTGAAATTCTTGAGGCCACATCCAGTCTTGGGTTAAGGGGATTCACATTTCCAATGAAACTTTCTAGAACTAATGTAAATTTTAACAATATTTTAAATGACTGTAATATTTTTTTACTGGTATTTCATGCTTTACAACAGCACCCATCCTCAGATTGAACATCCAGATGTTTTAACTAAAGTCAAACTATACAAAACAAAACTAAAATCCACTGAACACTTGCCAGAGAGCTCCACCACATCTGTTCAGAAAACCGTAGTACCAGTTCAAAATAATAACAGCAACCACCACTGTCATGCATGCACGGGATCAAAATAAAAACAAGTTTTGGTGCAGGAACAGAAAAGCTGGCTTGTGCCTGGGAATGCAACAGCTCCTGGTTGGGCTGGGGAAGCGCGTGCTGGAGCACGGCTGGCACAGCGGGCAGAAGCCTGGCCCAGCACAACGAAGGAGGTTCTGTGTTCTCATGTCTGCATTGACACAGAACCCCGGGGAGAGCGCAGGCCAGGCCAGGCAGCACCACGACAGCTTTGCGTGGCCAAGCCCCAGCTGTGTGCACGGGATGGAGGAGCTTCGAGGACTCGGTCCCTAAAAGCACGATGGAGGGACCGGCCTCCTCCTCGGGGCTTCGGGATGGCAGCCAGGAGCTGCTCCCAGCGCACGCGGGAACGGGGAGTCGTGCACATCCACAGGACCCGTGGCACCCTCCTCCCGGCCACGTCCCTGCTGCGAGCGGCAGAGCAGCAGGGGGAGCTCAGACATCCCATTTGGCTCTCCAAATGTCAGTCCTTGAAACTTTCGGAGCAATTAAACCAAATTTAGCGGGAATCAATCACGACGACACGCGGGTGTGGAGTAATGAAGATGGATGTTGTTTAAGCCCTTCGAGGAGTCCCTGCCTGAGACAGATATCATCCTGAGCAGTGTGAGATTATCCAAGTGACCTTAGAAGCGTTCAGGTGCCCACCTCAGCACAGAGAGATGGGAGGGGGCGGTGCCGGTGCGCATCTCCTCTGCCCCTGGTTCTGTCCCCTTCTTTTCAGGCTCCAAGGGGAGCGCCCCTCCCTGTGCCCCTCCTGTCCATCCCTAAGGGAAATAAATCTTTTGCTTTGAGAGTGAAAATACATCTTAAGAGTCTCCCCAGATGTGGGATATTTGGTTTCGCTGTTGGTTCCTGAATCTGAGGTCTGTGCTGGGCTGGCTGTGCGCTCCTGTTTCCTCATTTGCGCCTTACAGAGGAAGCAGGTGGGCTTAAAGCCCTCTAAAGACACCAAAGAGGTTCTTTACAAAAAGACTTGCAAAGCAAAAATGAAAAAGAAAGGAGATTATTATTATTTCTTTTTTCTCCCAGGGATTTTTGAGCGTTTGAAGCACAAAAACTAATCGCTCAAATGGCACAAAGAGAAAGCGAAGGCATTGAGCAAAGTCAGCACTGCGCACGCAGCCCCTCGCTGCTGTGCCTCCACGTCGCCGCGGCACCGCGTGCACCTCTGCGTCCTGCGGGCCCTTCTGCTGCCAACGCCTCACATCCTTGTGGACTCTGGGAACTCAGGTCTGGGTGTAAACCTCATGATTTGGGGAAGAAGGAAGAAAATGGGGCATTTATTTATTTTTTTGTACTTACGGGACAAAAAGAAGTGATGCTGGAGAATGCCGGGTCTGTGCCTTCCACCTCCAGGAAAATGTGTACAGCACCGACACCCCATGTTTGCACCTGCGTTCTTCCTGACATATTTGGTGGTTTTGGCACAGAGAAGAGCACATGCAACCCCACCCTGAGAGCTAGAGCCCTCGGTCTAGACAAGTCTTGGAGTTGAGTTTTGCTCCAGAAACCCTTCATAACTTTCACTGTCTTAGAAAAAAGCGGTGGGAGCAGCCAGAATCCAAGTCAGTTCTCGCGGCTGAACCCAGGATTTCCTTCCCGTGAGCCCTCCCAGCCCTGGGCTCGCTTCCTGCAGGGTTGTTGGCAGGCTGCACAGGTTCTGGCTTCAGGTGCACGTTGCACGTGTCGCTGGGGAGGAGGTTGTTTTGTCTTGAGCTTAAACAAAAGTGGCATGAAGTCAGACTGATTTCTGTTATTTTGCTGTTACGGTGGGAAAAGAGGAAACTGGCTCCTTCCTTAGAAGAAATGCTGATGCTCTTTCATAATTTCTACAATGACATTTGATATTATGGTGATGAGTGCCTCAGAAATGCATATGATAATTGTTACAATCAAGCACATGTGTCTGGAGAGCGTAATAGGTATGTTCAATAAATTGAAAAATAAACGTGTTAAGGAATGACTTCTAATATCAATTTCCAATTTTAGAAAGCAAGGTCCCGGATCCAACCAGAGATTAAAGAGCCAAAATAGGACTTTAAATGGACAGATGCCTAAATCCAAAACTGTAATCCTCAGCCCTCCCACTTGGCCGCTGCTTTCCATGCAGGCAACCGTGTCAGTGTGGTGACTCAGCGTGGGTGCACTCGTGGGGCTCTGCCACCAAAATTACCCAGCGGTGAGGTTTTGCTGGTGTACCTGGCCTTGCTCTGCAGCCGACGCTGCTGGGGGCACTGGGATGGATGGATGGAGGCACTCTGAGATGAATGGATGGGGCACTCTGGTGTGGGTGGATGAGGGCACTCAGGATGGATGGTGCCCCCCAGAATGGATAAGAATACCCTGGGGTGGATTGGGGTTCCCAAATAGATGGGGTAACCCAGAATGGAAAAGAGTACCCTGGGGGGGATGGGGGCACCCAGCATGTATGGGGCACAACAGAGTGAGTGTGTGTGCCCTGTGTTGGATAAATGGGGACACCCAGGAATGGATGGGCATACCCCAGGATGGATGGATGGATGGATGCATGGATGGATGGATGGATGGACGGATCGATGGATCGATAGATGGGGGCACCCCAAGGTGAATCAGTGGATGAATGGAGGCACCTGGGGGCTGGCTGCCACCTCTCATGCCATGACTGTCCTGTATTGTATGGGTGCCTCTGAGCAGAACTGAGTGCACCTTCACGTGCTGAAACACAGCTCTCCTGCAACAGAACACAAACACACAAATGTGCCACCACATCTATAGTTTAGCAGTAAGTAATTGGAGGCCTCTTGTAAAAGCCAGTTAATAATGATAAGTAACAGTCCTGACTCACCTCTGCGCTGCCGGAGCCGTGCAGCGATGTAATGCTGCGGCGAGCAGCAGAATCACTCCAGGACAGAAGTAGGGTAATGCTTTGCTGAATGAGGCACATCGCATTCTTTCTGAATGGAATACAAACAAAATATCACTTCATGGACCTCTCAGGCAAGTCCGACAGCTGTTTTAAATCAGAGTAACCCCACTGGCTTCAGTGGATCTACTGCAATTTATAGCAGCTGGGAATCTGGCCCCGCGTTCCCCAGATAGGTACTAGATTTTACCATTAGCAGTTTAATCCTGTAAGTAGGGATTTATTACAGAAAGGAAAACATGAATAACTGTGAACAAAATGAGCAGCGCTGTGTTTTGAAAAGAGTAAAAGAATATCATTAGGAGGTGCATAATAACTCTCAAGAAGCAAAATTAATATAACAAAGCTGGAACAGCCATGCACCGGGGTTATTTGGCCTCCCGAGCTGTGGGATTCAGCTCTTCCAAAAAACCTTGGCCCTTGACTGAAGCGCTGCTAAGATGGAAGGCGCTGCGTCTCCGCCCCGCTACACAGCCTATTGATTTTATAAGTCATCAATGTATATTGTCTGTCTATACTATTAACAGGACAAGCAGGAGGTGCACATAGTCATTTGACTGCATAAGCCAGTTGTCCCATGCTGTGCCCTATGGGAAGCCACTGATTCTTACACTTGGAGCAGGGACAATGCAACTTAATCAGACTGACAGGAAACAGGCAGCAATTACAGTGTGCAGCTACATCTGCTGGGTTCCACTTCACTGAAGGAAGAGTTATCTCAATTTTAATGTACATCCCTTTTTCATGTTTCATTTAACCTCTGCTGTATTATTAAACACATTAAAATATAATGACAGTCGTTAAAAAAGAAAAAGAGAACATTTTGGAAATTTTGGACTCTCCCCCTTTATCTGTAATTTAACGGTACCGGTTTTACTTTCCTGTTACATTCTGCAACAGTGGAAGTCTAATTTAATATATAGCTGAGTTCATTTTAAATAGCAAGTGCAGACCCAATTCCACTTCTTGCAAAGTCAGTGGCAAAATATCTACTGGTTCACTGCGAGCAAGACGTGACCTGTTGGTGCTGCATCTTACAAATCCAGATAGAGGAATGAAACCTTCCCAAAACTTTGCTCATTTTCCCAAATTATTTTCCCAGCCTTGAGAGGTTCTTACTGTTAGCATTTACATGGGCAAAGGAATGACTTGGAATTCTTGATAACACCTGGAACACCCTGGAGGTGTTCAAGAAACACGGAGATGTGGCACATGGGGACGTGGTTAGTGGGCATGGTGGAGGTGGGCTGGGGTGGACTTGGGGATCTTGGAGGTCTTCTTCTACCCTAATGATTCTATGCGTGGGCATTGTGGGGTGGGTTGGGTTTGAGGATCTTAGAGGGCCTTCTCCAACCTTTTTCATTCTCATTCTATTTAGGGACATGGTTAGTAGACGTGGTGTGATGGATTGGGCTTGGACTTGGTGATCCTACAGGTCTTTTCCAACATTAATGATTCCGTGATCCTATGATTCTATGTGTAAACGTGATGGTTTGTGTGGAGAAAGTGGGATTTCCATACTAAGTTTATCTGTGTAGAAAACAACAAAACAAATTAGTATGAGGATGACACTGCACTAATTATTACAACTTGGTAATAATCCTGGAACTGGATGCAGAATAGTCCCACAGGAATATATCATTACAATTTACTTATCTAATACTCTGTGCTCTGAGGGAGGAAGATGAGTTGTGCACTGCAAATCAGGTTCCCGATCAATTAAATCTATACCAAATCAAAAAGAAATACAGCAATTTACATCACTGAAGGATCTCACCCTCTGCTCTGCAGATGCTCTTAGCACATCCTTCCATTGCAGAGACCATGCGGATCTTCAAGACCACACTGCACGCAGATCATCAAGCAGGGAGCTCTGAGCAGCAGCATCAGTTTATCTCATATTGCCAAACTTCCTTACCATGAAGAAAGGAAGCTCTGTGGCAAATATCCGGGTCAGTATCAGAGAATTCAGCATGGTTGCAAGTGAAGCTCTAGCAAAAGCTGCAGCCAAGAGTGCAGAGGCATAAACGTCTCTATGGTTGCCGCCCTCGGTAGAGATGGAGCAGCAACAGAACACTCCGTTTTGTTCTTGGGTGGTGGAAATGCAGCTAAAACAAGAAAGCCATGGGTTTGAAAGTTTCTGAAGCACAGTGCTCCACAGTGATGCCTTCATGGCATGCAGGATGCCTTTGGTGTCATTCAGATGCCTCGTAAACATATTCAAACCAATTTCATATTCTGACAAGCAGCGTGATGGCACAGACACATTGCGGGCAAGTTTGGGCACAGAGCACAGAATCAAGAGGCTTTATCTGCGCAGCAAGAGGGCTGTTTGTCCACCAGATGCCTCTGAGATCTACTCCTGCGACAACCCCAGAGACCGGAACACCCCACCACGACGACACATTGCAGCTCCT
This sequence comes from Tragopan temminckii, assembly GCA_028571105.1. Lineage (NCBI taxonomy): Eukaryota > Metazoa > Chordata > Aves > Galliformes > Phasianidae > Tragopan > Tragopan temminckii. The sequence continues at coordinate 338 of JAOWBP010004700.1, read as the reverse complement.
CATCCCTGAAAGCAGCTTCCACACCCAGGCCACGTGCATCCATTCCGCATAGCCAGTGCAATAGCTTGGATGAAACTGACCAGCTCATGAATCCATGCTCCACATCTGAAAATGCCCTGCTAACATCTGCAGACTGCTGCACACGAACCTCAGTGCCTTCCTATAGAGCAGCCTGGGCTCTACATTATAGGACAAGAGGTAATGTTGTGCCAGGGGAGATTCAAGCTGGATATTTGGAAAAATTTCTTTTCCCAAAGAGCAGTGATGCAGTGGCACAGCTGCCCAGGGAGTGGCGGAGTCCCCATTCCTGGAGGAGTTCAAAAACTGTGGGGATGTGG
>JAOWBP010004697.1:5270-19865 GCA_028571105.1 Tragopan temminckii | reverse complement strand
GACCCCGGCGGGAGCGGCCCGGCGATGACGGCGCTGACGCCGCTGATGGTGCCCGAGCATTTCCCCAACGTGCCGCTCATCGCCGTGACGCGCAACCCCGTGTTCCCGCGTTTCATCAAGATCGTCGAGGTGGGCGGGGCTGCGGGGCGGCCCGGTGTCCCCCGGCTGTTTGCCGGCCGCTTTTCCCTTCTGCGGGCTCGGCGTGGGGCCGCGCGCTTTGGGTCGGAGGGTCGCCCGCCCCGCGCTGCCCGTGGCTCCGTCCATTAACAGCTGGGCCGACGCTGCGGTGCCAGACGGAGTTCGGCCGCCTGAGAACGTGGATTCGTCCAGCGGGTTCTTAGGGAAGTGCTCTCTCCGCCAGCTTTTTAACAGCGCTTCTCCAGGTTGGCTGCCGGCTGCTCATCGTGGTTCCTTAGGGTTGGAGGAGACCTTTAAAGGCCGTCTCACCCCGCTGCCCTGCAGTGCACAGGGGCACCGCAGCTCTGACAGGTTGCCCAGGGCCCGATCCAGCCTGGCCTTGAAAGTCTCCAGGGACAAAACATCCGTCAGATCGCTGCCACCTCCTACCAGAGCCACCATACAGGCGGCACCAGCACTGTCAGCTCTTCTTCTTCGGGTCCTGTCAGGCAAACGGAGAGGCTGAGCACCTCGGAGTGAAGCTTAGAGAGCAGGGAATGCAGAAGTTTGTGTATTGGAATCGTTAGGCGTGCAGTCCTGCAACGCTTCTGTATGGAAATGGTTGATATCAGTGCTCTGTGATCTCAGCACCGCTCGGCTGCTCTCTGCTCCCTGTGCTGGGTGGAGGAGGGGGCTGGAAATCAAGTGTGAGATCTCATGGCCTGAGCTGAAGAGAGCTGAATGTGTAAAGCCAGAGCTGCATGTACGAACAAAGCAAAACGGGGAATTGATCCATTGCTTCACAACAGCAGGGCTCACCTCGTGTCATGGTTTATTGGGAAGACAAACATTTTCTGAACACGCCCTGGTTCTGTAGTTCAGTGTGACATCGGGTGGGGTGGGATGTCCCCTTGGCCAGCGTGGGTCAGCTGTCCCAGTGCTGTCCCCCCCAGCCCCACACTGAAGACATCCCCAGCTCTGTGCAGCACTGCTCGGCAGCGATGTCAGTGTGTTACCACTGCGAGGTTAATTAAAAACTCACAGCACAGCGACTTCTTAAATATTCACTGTTAGTGTCTTCTAATATTCTTTCATCTTTCATTTGTTGCTGTCCTCTAACATAGGCTAGACCAGAACAAAGATTAGACTTCATAGTTCAGAGGGTTCCACCGTGCATGGTTTGTTGTGTTGAGGGTGCAAAGCTGAAGGAAAATCCCTACCTGACTTTGTGCTTTTTGCTCTAGGTGAAAAATAAGAAGCTGGTTGAGCTGCTGAGGAGGAAGGTTCGTCTTGCCCAGCCTTACGCTGGAGTTTTCCTTAAGAAGGATGATAAGTAAGTTGTTTCTCTTCATCTTTACAACAGTAAGATATTTCTGTGCCTTTACACTAGAGGCCGTGCTCTGAGATTCCTTGCCTGTCATAGCGTTCCAGTAATTATGCTTAGACCTCCTCTTAGTACAGCAGTTTCCATTACCACCAGCATTGTGTTGCTGGAAAGGCGGCTGCTGTCTGGGACGGGCTGAGCATGCAGTGATGTGCAGAGGGGCTGCCTAACCATGAGGACAATGTGAAATCCTTGCTTCTGAATGCAGTTTAAAGTTCTGCAACCAATTGCTTTTTTTCCTTTGTTAACATTTACCCGCTCTTTCTCAAGTTTCTTTATATCTGCCTTATGTTTTTTTCTTCCTCGATAGCAATGAGTCGGATGTGGTGGAGGATCTGAACGAAATCTACCAGATGGGAACATTTGTACAAATCCATGAGATGCAGGACCTGGGAGACAAACTGCGCATGATCGTCATGGGGCACCGAAGGTACTTAAGCTGGGGGGTGAATGCACTGGAAGGACTGGAGAAACACACCTCTCTTTATCACTGTCACCAGGTGTTTCATGTGCAGCTCCTGTGTGACAGGCTGTTGTTACTGTGCTGTATTCTGATGCTGCTCATTCTGTGTGCTGTTACAGGTGAGGCAGTTTCACCCCAAAAATAAAGAGCCAGCACACAGCATTCTCCCATAAGCCATTAGGTGGTGCAAGCAAGCATTTGTTGTTCTGAGGTTCGTCAGTTTCTTTGGAGAATACAGCAAGAAGAAAGGGAGAAGGAAAAAAAGAAAATAAAAGTGGTCCAGAACTGTAATTATGATTGTCCTGGAAGTGGATTGAGTAAAACAGGATTACTTATGGGGATGTAGGTTTAGCTATCTGTGCTAAGTATTTTGAGCTAAGACGGTGTGGAATTGCAGCTCTGACAGCCTCAGGTAACTGATTTCAGGCTGTGTGTTGCTTTGACGCTTTGCTTTTTTTCTTCCTCTTGCTTTGTTGCACCAGTTCCATTTTTATCTGGACAGCAAAAAATAGGTGGTGCTTCTCAGAGCTGAATTTGCCTGAGCTTGCCAGGGAAGAGGGTGAGATTTTGGTCCCAGTCTGGAGAGCTATGGGTCGTACTCTGTATTTAAGATGTCTGACATGAGGCTGTTGATGTAAGAGGCAAAATTCAAGAAAGTTTAAAAATACAAACAGGGAAATGGATTTTGTTTAGAAGGTAGTAATGCCATGCAGCTAGCCCTTCTCTTTTAGGGCTAAGTAGTTAATTGCTATAGAATACACTGTTGGTTTGATCTCTTCCAGTATGGTGATGTAGGAAATAGAATGGATGGTAGAATTTTGAATGTCTGGGTATGGAAAGGCTTCATGATGCACATAGTGCTTAGAATTAGGGTAGATACTGCAGCAGGTGTGGTTTAAAGCAAAGGATTGATTGTTAAGAATTAGAAGAGTGAAAAAGCAGAACAGGATGTTCAGAATGAAGGTGAAGGAGTGAAGCAGCTTTTTACGAAGGACAAGGAGAGGGTGGGATTCCCCTTCAGATCATTGGTTTGTATAGAGAAGCCAGCTGTCTGAGCAGCCACACTAACGATGATACCTTATTAATTGTCCTGTTTATGTGCTATGATATTTCAGTCTGCAATCCTGAGCTTCTTCAGTATGTATTTGTTCACCAAATGATTTAGCTGTGGGTTTGTTAATTGTTTTGATCCCAGCTTTGCAGTTCGACAGCTGATCTGAGCAGGTAGAGCTGGTGATGGAGATGGGTCCTTTCTGTGCTCTTGTTCAGCCTGTGCTTGTGCTGACCTGTGGAAGGGCATAGCAATAGCAAGGTGGCAGAGGGGAAAAGGTGTCTACCACCTTCATCCAAATGCAGAACTGCACTGGAGATTCTTAAAAGCCTTCAGTATTACAGACAAATGGCTTTTTCTCGTGCTTGAGTTGTTTAGCAGAGCAGGCTCTCATAAAATGTAGTTACCTCTGATTATCAGGACTATGTGACACATAAAGGTGTTGTTTGGAGTGAGCAGTTGCCCTTAAGCTTCGTGAGATGAAAAACCATTCAGCAGCTGAACACAGAGGAGTTTTGTGGTAATTCGGGCTGGAGATAAAGCCAATTCTGTCCTATCTGTGGAAGTTAAAGAGAACACATTTCACGTGATTTGTTTTAATCCTGGAGCTCTTTCCTTTCCTACTTGAATGACTTATAAGAACTTGAGGAAGGAAATGGAAGAGCTACAATCTGAAAAGGAGATCCCTCTTCCCTTCCTTCTTTCTTGCAAGAAGTGTCCCTTTTCCTTCAGTCTTCATGTGACTTTTCCAGCTCCTCCTACTTTTGTTAAGGAGCCTTGTTAAACCGAACCTGTGGAGCAGAAACAGAAGCAGGCTATTTCTGTGGCTGGTTAATTTTTGTATATTTCTGCTTACTTATTTTAAATGTACTAAATAAGACCCACTGGTATCTACCACTTGAGTGTTACGGTTTTGCTAAATCACACCTTATTTTGACAGGGTGAACCAAAAAGTAAATCTTATCAAAATGTCTATCATCGATTAGTCACCGTTGTCAAATGTTGGCATTTCAGCTTTCTCAAAAAAAAGACTCCTGCCTTTCCAGACTGAAGCTGAAGTCACATAGAGGCAAAGGAGAACTGATTGTGTTTGGTTTCCTTTGGCTTTTAGAATCCGTATAAACCGGCAGCTAGAGGTGGAGCCTGAAGAGCCTGAGAGCAAACAGAAGGTTAGAAGGAAACAGAAGCGCCCTAAGAAAGAGGCTGAGGAGGAGCCTGGAGCAAAGGAGCAAGCTGTCGAGGTGGTGCTGGATCCTGTGGCTACTTCCTCGCAGGAGGTTCTCATGGTAGAAGTAGAGAATGTGGTTCATGAAGATTTTCAGATCACAGAAGAGGTTAAAGTAAGTGAATTGAGCATGCCGGCCCTGACCTGTCCTGTAGAGTTGCACCTACGTTGCTTGCTGAAGAGTTCTAAAATGAAGCTCAGATTTCAGGCTTTGGAAACCAGTTCCTTCTTCTCAGAGGGAACTTTATGAAAACAGTGAGTTCTCCTTAGAATGGCTCAATTCCTTAGAACCAGTCACTTCCAAAAATTGCCAGCTGAAGAGGCTGAGCTGTGCTGAAGTCTGTGTGATGACCTATGTCAAGTTAAATCAGATCACTCCAGGGTGATCTGAGCGGTCAACCTGACTGCATCTTCTGTCCCAGCACAAGATACATGTTGTGCATGCAGAAATTCTGCCCTTCCTGTATTGCCTTGCCTCCTAGGAGAAGTAACTGCTGCAGCACGAGCAGCATTTCAGCACAGCACTGGAGATGAGTGGCCAGGGGCTGCATATCTGGGCTCCCAGAGTGGGGAAGTTGGGGAACGTTGTGTTTGTACTGAGGTCTCGTCCTTTTCCAGTACTTTTCTCATTAAATCTTTCTTGTGCTTACAGGCTCTTACTGCAGAAATTGTTAAAACAATTCGGGACATCATTGCCTTGAACCCTTTGTACAGGTCTGTGTTTCTCATGTGTGCTCTGGGGATGGAATACCCTAAGATTTCTGTTCCCCTTGGCCTTTTGCTGTAACAAAGAGGAGACTCTTACTGAATTGCTGCCCAGAATTTGGTTTGGGAATTAGCATCTGCTGTTGGAAAGTTCTGAAAACTTTATGCAAATCTTTAGTATCTGTTAGGACAGCAGAACTTGGAGCAAATGGTGTGGGTCTGAGGGGAGCTCTCTGCAATAAGTGTTGCAGCCTTATGCACATGTTATGGATGTGAGGCTCAGCATGGTGGGTCACAGATTGTTAATATTTCACATTCATGGTTGTATTTATCAGTGATCATTTCCTTTTATCAAGGTGTGTGTATTTGTCACTGAACACAGCTTTAGTCAGACTTGTGAAAGCTATTTTGCTTTGAAGCTGAGTTGCATTTCATTTCTTCTTTAAATAACTCAACAAGGTTACTCCTTTATGAATGTAAGAATTTACTGAACATTTGGGGTTTTATCACCATTTTTTCCAGAGAGTCTGTACTTCAGATGATGCAAGCTGGACAGCGTGTGGTAGATAACCCCATCTATCTGAGTGACATGGGTGCAGCACTGACAGGGGCAGAGTCACACGAGCTTCAAGACATCTTGGAAGAAACCAGTGTAAGATGAAGCTTTCCACTAATGCTGTACTGGCAGAAGTGTGCCTTTCATTTGTCATAATTTCACTAGCAGTCTCAGTGCAGAATAGGCTCCCGTGCTACATTTGGTGATAGGTTAACATCAGCTCATAGATTCCTGCTGAAGGATACAGTTAGTAATTAATAATCTGCTTTCAGGGAGAGTCTGGATGCTCTGTGTCTTTGTGATAATTGTCTCTCAGACTGTGGTTGCGTGTTGCTGAATTGATCTTTCTAAACCTGCAGGTGCTGTGGGGCAGGGAGTTGACATGAGTGCAGTGTTTGACAACTCATTTTGCATCTGTCATTTCCAGATTCCCAAACGGCTTTACAAAGCCCTTTCCCTTCTAAAGAAGGAATATGAGCTGAGCAAACTGCAGCAACGTCTTGGAAGGGAGGTAAGTCTTTCAAGTGATGTATGTCTTACGCACATTTATATCATGTCCACCTCTGTGGACTTAATAATACAGTACAGTACTGCCAGTGGAGAATTTTAAAACAAAACCATGATACACACTCTGAAGGAATGACATTAATACAGAATTAATAACTTGATACTCTTTTCCAATTGAAAACTTAATTTTTCGTGCTTGTTTGGAAAAGTAATACAGGATCTGCTGTTGAATCTGCTTCCTCTTGGAAGCCCTGCAGGCAATGAGGGAGGTGATTTAGAGAAGCAAAAGGGGTTTTTGGAGAGCATACTGTGCTTATCCAACTTGATTTCCTTCTCTTATGAGAAGGCCTAGAGGACAAATGGAGAGCAGCAAGTACTTTTACATAGACTTTAGCAAGGCTTTTTGTCATGGTCTTTGGTTTCCTTTTGGACAAACTGGTATGATGTGAACTGGAAAGATGAAACTCTGAGTTTGGTGTAGATGCTGTGAGAATACCTGGAGCACAGTGAGACTTGGAAGTGGTGCAACAAGTGCCTTGTTACATTAGGGCATGCTGCTGAAGATCTCTGTTGTATTTTCAGCTGCCAAAAAGCTCATAACTCAGAAGTGTTGGAAAGCATTTGATGTTTATTGCATGGTGCCAGGAACAGGACAGTCACAATGGTTGTTGCTGTGTTTAGGTTGAGGAGAAAATCAAGCAGACGCATCGCAAATACCTTCTCCAGGAGCAACTGAAGATCATTAAGAAGGAGCTGGGTCTGGAGAAAGAGGACAAGGATGCTATAGAAGAAAAATTCCGCGAGCGACTGAAGGATCTGGTAGTGCCAAAGCATGTGATGGATGTGATTGATGAGGAGCTGAACAAATTGAGCTTGCTGGACAATCACTCCTCAGAATTCAAGTGAGTGCATGGCTGTGTCCTGTCAGGGTTAGTTAGGAAAATGAGAGCAGTCAGCCCAGTTCTGTTAAGCCCTTACCCAAATAGTTTTTGTCTTTCCTGTCCTAATTGCTTTCTCTGGATGTATCATAGGTTATGCTCCTCCCTTGCAGCCAAAAGCTGCATAGAAGTACTGTGCCATTCCTTTCTCCTCATGAAAAGTGCAGTGATTCCAGCAACCCTTAAGTGTAGTTCTCTCTCCTCGGCTGTTTTCATGAGATGCAGGAGAAGAGAAGCAAAACTCAGCTCCCTGCGTCAGGTCCTGTAGTGCTGGGGCAGGGCTGGAGCTGCAAAAGAGCAGCTTTTATCTTCTGTCACATCATCTGTGTGTCAGAAACTGAAATTGCTTTGAACATTCATGTCTGTCGAGGTGACATCTGCTATTGCAGTGAGCAAGTCAGCGTGGTCATCAGTGCAGGTTTGTAACAGAAATATTTGGGAGGAAAATACCAAAGCTGCACACAAAACTGGTATTACTTTTTCAGGCCTAATTCCAGCATTGCTGTGCACCCAGTGGATAACAAACACATCTTCCAAGCCCTTTTTGCTTCACTACAAATAGGATTTTCATGCAGCATTTCCTGTGACTGTGGTTCTGGTTATAATATGATAACGTGGGGTTATTGTGACAGGCTGACAACTTTTGTCTCCTGAATAATGCAAGCGAAAGGGAGTAAGTTGCTGAGGGAGTTCAACAGAAGAAAATCACCGCCCAGGCCAAGGTTCTTGTTCACAGATTTTGGTGTTCTGAGACAAAAGTTTGCATTTTCTGGGAAAGGGGCAAGGGATTGAAGACTGCAGTTACAGGCTAGTAATGCCTGCCCAGATAATGGGGGTATTTTCATCATCTCCCCTTTATGAGTCTGATTCATCCTCCGCTTTTTGGGGGGTGAAGTTGTTTTGGAAGACAGTGGAGAAAGGTGTGGTTTTGTTGCTAAATCACTTCATTTGTTTTTGTCAGTGTTACACGGAACTACTTGGACTGGCTGACATCTATCCCATGGGGTAAATGCAGTGAGGAGAACCTGGAGCTGACCAGAGCCCAAGCAGTTCTGGAGGAGGATCACTATGGGATGGATGACGTCAAAAAGCGAATTCTGGTAAGGTGGAAGTAGGCAGAGGGCACAGCTTCAAGCTCAGCCCAACATCAGGTGGTTTGGTTACGTTTCAGCTCGCAGCTCTCCGTTCACTTCCATTAGATCACAAATCACAAAAAGCTGCAGGAATGTTCTGGTGATAAGCTAATGTGTTTAATTGCTATTGGGAATGAAAGTCATGTTCTGGTTTCAAATGACAGTGTATTCATTTTGTTACTTAAATGCTGAGGAAATGAATAAATATCCAAGGGGAGCACTGTCAGGATTTTTATCAGTGCATTGAGAAGTTCCTAGAGTGGTTCATCATGATAGGCAAAGCTCCTGCCTTCCCAGAGCACACCAACCCTCAGTTAAGCAGGGGAGCAGTGTTAGCTAACAGTGAATTGTTGGTGTGTACAATAAACAGTACGTTCTTAGGCATCCTAGAATGTTGCTGTTATTAAATTGTTTTGCTCCAATCTGGAGAGAAAGATAAAGGCAGTGAAATGTTTTTTCTCTCAGAGGAATTCTGGGGTACCTTTCTCCCAGCAGTACCCAACACCAGTGACTTAATCTCACTATCTGATTCATTATTTTAAATGATAAACAGTCTTTGGAGTGTCAGCCCGGCACGTTGCTCATCAGCTCCTGCACTGTTCATGTTGACTAGCCTGACAGAAATGCACTGAGTTGCATCATGCAGGTCTGTAGCTTTGATTACTAATAGAATTAATTCCATGCAGTGGAAGAGTCCTACCAGTAACCTCAACATCTTCCCCTGCCCTCTCCAGCTCTTTTGAGGACCTATGTTGTGTAGGATGCTCATTTTGGAAGCACTGCTTGACCCGATAATGGATATGTTTTGATGTTGCTGCAGTTTCCCTGTTCATTTTCGGTGCTTCCTTTGCTGTGCAGGAATTCATAGCAGTCAGCCAGCTGCGTGGGTCTACCCAGGGGAAGATCTTGTGCTTTTATGGCCCCCCTGGGGTTGGCAAAACCAGCATTGCCCGCTCCATTGCCAGAGCCCTAAACAGAGAGTACTTCCGCTTCAGCGTCGGAGGGATGACTGATGTGGCAGAAATCAAGGGACACAGGTCAGTGTGCTTTGATTTGTGTTAACCTTGTCCAAATGGGAGCATAATTGAATTTGAACAATGCGTATAAGTTAATTCTCTATTCTGCCAGCTCCTGATGTAGGAAGAGGAGAAAATTAATGCAAAGGGAGGGATTTGTTGTAATCATGTTCCTGCCCCAAACTGCAATTGGCTCTTGTGTGTTCTTTGGAAAGTTGTGTGAGCTTCTCAAAGGCATCAGACTTAGATGCCAGAGTCATGTTTGTCTGCAAATGCCAGCACTTGAGGATAGGAACAGCTTGAACATGGTGATTTCTGTGTGTTCAGGTGTAACTGAGGCCAGGTTTCTGAAGGATCTGGAGGGAGGTGCTGGTGAGGAAATCTTTGGAACAAGAAAATGTATTCTAATGTTTCTTTAACCCAAACCAACAAGTTGCTATTCAACGCTCTCTGTGCCCAGCCTCACCTGTTTGCTTCTCTCTGCCTTAAAAGAGGATAAAACTAAAGTTGAAAACTGCAGGTTCGGGAGTATTCTGCCAAAATTCAAGGCTGCTCTCTACAAGAAACAGAATAGATGGGTTTCAGTGCTTCTTGTGGCAATGGGGAATGCTTTTGGTAGACAGATGTTAAAGATAAACATCTTTTCCAGCAGGATATGCCTGTTCAATCACCTGCATATTTTGCTGTGTGATCTATGCTGTACTTCATAGTTCCCCCCTAAATACAGTCTCTGGTAAAACAGGAGGACATACGTTGGAGCAATGCCAGGAAAAATCATCCAGTGCCTGAAGAAGACCAAGACAGAGAATCCACTGATACTGATTGATGAGGTGATGTGTCTGCTGTTTTAGTTTTTGCTGTTAAAAACCTGCTTAGCAACTGCTGGCCCCTACAGCTGAAAGGTGCAGCACTAATGGTCCCAAAAGTCACAGATTTGGTGGGAGGTATTAAATTATGCTGGGCTGTAATGTTGTTTGGGTTACAGTGATACCTCAGACATTTGTTTTCTCTTCCTATAAGAGACCTCAGCTTTTACATTTCAGTTGTTCCTTTCTCTTTCCATTGCACCTATTAGGTTCGTGAGGATCACAGTCAGAGAATTCGGTAGCTCTCATGTTCCCCACCACTATTGTCCATGTGATATTAGAAAGTGTCACTCTCTCAGCAAGTCTGAAGCAATACTATAAGAATTAAGATGCTTACAGTCAACTTTAGGTCTGCTTTGAGAATAGGTAAGAGCCAGGTCTTCCAGCCTACTGCTTTGCAGCAAAGCGAGTAAGGACAGGGTGTAATAGCAGGGGTTTAGGACAGACCAGAAGTCTCTGTGGCTTCATTGTGTGCCATGCCTGGGAAAGACCAACAGCAGATGGCCTGGGAATGGAATAGAGGATTAAGAAGCAGTTGTCTGCCCTGCTGTTCAAGCCAAAGCCTTGTCAGTGCATTGAGTTCTCCTGCCTGTAGGTGGTGGCGAACTGGGGGAACCCACTGCAAACTGATAGAATGGTGGTGGCTGTTCATAACCACGTGAAGATTTTGAGATGGAGCCCTTAAACAATCCTTGCACGAGAACCTGCTGCCGTGAGAAACTTCTGACAGTGTTTAAATTTTGTCTCCTATAGGTGGATAAGATAGGAAGAGGATACCAGGGAGATCCATCCTCAGCCCTGCTAGAGCTGCTGGACCCAGAACAGAACTCCAACTTCTTGGATCATTACCTTGATGTCCCCGTGGACTTATCAAAGGTATTTCCTCTCTTCTGCAGAGTTGTGGAGCTCCAGGGTATGAGCGTGTATCAATGCACAAATCTGCACATGGCAGCAAGAAAAGTCAGGAGTTTGTTTTTCATAGTGACTGGCAAAGTTGCTGTGGTTTCTGCTGCTGTCTAGCTTTTGTATTTGGTTGCCTTTACACACAGAGTTCTAGAACCCAAAGCTTTATCTGCAATAAAAACTAGACTTCACAGAGAAAATAATCTTGCTCCAACCCTTCAGATCTTGCTCCAGCCCATCAGCCAGAGAAACACAGCAGTGAGGGAGCAGTGCTTGGAGTAAAGCAGCAGGTCACCTCATAGGATCTTGTGCTTCCAGGTGCTTTTTATTTGTACTGCCAATGTAACAGAAACCATTCCAGAGCCACTGCGGGACAGAATGGAAGTCATCAATGTGTCAGGATACGTCGCGGAAGAGAAACTTGCAATTGCAGAGGTGAGAGGAACTGCTTCAGTGATGTGCTGTGAATTACATCTGATAAAATGGTTTTGGCAATGTCAAGCTTACATATTTGCATCCAACCGTATCAACAGATATGAGACACATGGTATGTTGGACGGAGTTCCCCTAATTTGAAATAATTCCAGCATTCTATAACAGAGAGGCAGTGAACTCTAGAAAATGGCATTGAGCTCATGGCAGAACAAAGGTGGGCAAATTGGAGTCATTAGGCTTTTTTCCACAAGCACTAACAGAAGGATGTGTGGATGTTCTCTTTCAGAGGTACTTGGTTCCTCAGGCGCGAGTTCTGTGCGGTCTGGATGAAAACAAAGCCAAAATCACATCAGATGTACTGACTGTTCTCATCAAGCAGTACTGCAGAGAGAGTGGGGTGAGGAATCTGCAGAAACAAGTAGAGAAGGTGAGGGAGAACTGTGTAACCGTGACCTCTTTGCTTCAGCATTCTCAGCTCTTTCTGCAGAAACAAATTCCTGTCTCACACAGGTACTGAGAAAATCAGCCTATAAAATTGTGAGTGGAGAAGCAGAGACGGTCCAGGTGACACCTGAAAACCTGCAGGACTTTGTAGGAAAACCCATCTTCACTGTGGATCGAATGTATGAAACCACTCCTCCGGGAGTGGTGATGGGTCTGGCTTGGACAGCTATGGGTAAGAGCTGTGCAGGCACAGTGTGCAGTTACACAGTGACTTCTGTGTTAAATTGTGTTACCAGGGGAATTTATTAATCTTCTACATTGGAGTGAGGCTGCAGGTCCTGAAAGATAAATACTGGCTGGAAAACTCAAATGTGTGTCTCCATCTTCATGTCGCTGTCAAAAACTCAGTGTAGTCATCAAACTGAACTTCTCTAACCAAGTCCAGTGAAGCTCTTCTATCGCCCTTAGCAATAGTAACTTCTGTGGCTTTTTAGATTCTGACTTCCACTTTTCTGAAGAAAAGAGCCTTTTTTAATTAGCCCAGGCTGATCTTGACTTCTCTTTGTGTGCTGTACCCCATGTGAGCCACGTCCATTACAATGGTAGTGATTAAAAGCATAAGCTTTGCTAAGAGCAAGGGCAAAACTTTGCTTCCTTAAAAGAAGGAGGTGTTGTTCGGACTTGCAGTGTGCCTCAGCTGTGCTGTATCTCTTCCAGTGATGTATCACCATGGACTTGTCTTCCAGTGCCAAGGGCAGATGCAGGTATTCTAACACTGTCTTGGAGTGAGTGAAGGTGGTAGTTACACTTCACTGGATTACTCCCCTGCTTATTTGGGGTCCTATGTGCACCACTGTGGGGAAATACAGCATACATTAAAGGATTAGATGTCCAGATGTGTTCCTGTGTATTCTAATTGACTTTGGGTGGAATTGAAGTCCTGGAAGTGGTTAGAAAGGAAATAATTGTACAGTGGAGAAGGTAAATAGATGTCTGGCACTGGGAAGTAGAGCTGGCAATTCTGGTGTTAGCACGTCTTATAGCCAAGAAGTGCCTAAAGTCACTAAAAGATTGGTTCCACTAAATATGGGTTGTGTCTATGGGTGGGTTGTGAGGTCTGAAGAAGCAGTGAATGGAGACCATCAGTGCAGTCCTGTTGAGATTTCTAGTTAAGCTTTCTGAAGGGATTTGGAGAGCAGCCTTCAATTGCTCTTTCCTCAACAGTGTCTCATTAGAAAGCCCTGACTTCAACTTCCTCACATACTGTCTGTTTCACCAAAGCTGTCTGCTTTGATTTTCTTTAACTTTTCTCAGGATGTTGTTTTTCTTTTCTTTCTCAGGAGGTTCCACTCTGTTTGTTGAAACATCCCTGAAGCGACCCAAAGACAAGGAGGGCAAGGATGGGTCCCTGGAAGTGACAGGGCAGCTGGGGGACGTAATGAAGGAGAGTGCCAAAATAGCTTACACATTTGCAAGAGCCTTTCTGATGCAGAAGGAGCCCAACAATGACTTTCTCATGTCGTCCCACATCCACTTGCACGTGCCAGAGGTAATCTGATGTGGAATTCAGAGACATGCATGGCTGCTTGATTGTCATGCTTTAATGTAGTCCACATTTTCCCTGTTGCTTCTTCCAGTGCAATAGGAACCTGGTTGTTACCTGAGAATTGGTTTCCTGGAGGATCAGAAAGCAGTAGATGTTTTCTCTCCCTCTGTTCCTCTCAAATAGTTGTTTCTTTCTTCTCTGAGATCTATTTGACCTCAGATCCATGCAGACTCACTAGCTGAGGTCTGGGTTTTGTTGGGTTTCTAAACTGAGCAGTATTTTCTGCCTTGAATAGTTCTCAGTATTGCTTTCCACTACTTTGTGATTCTTTATACCATCTACCCTTGAAATACTGCTGCTTGTTTCCCATGGTTGGCTTAGGCCAACAAAAAGTGTCAAGGTACTGATGCTCATTTTTTGCTTAAATTGATTATTCAAAATCCTGAGCTTGAAGAATGAATATCACAGATGCATCAGGCCAGAAACCAAACTGTAGACTCAGTTTATTATTGTGAGGAAGATGAGGAGTGACACGGTGTCACTGGATGTGCCAATTCAAATAGCACTTTCCCCAAAACCTTTATGCAGTTAAGTACAGACCCTCTGAAATTGCTGCCATGTTAAAACAGCAGTGGACAAAGGTATTGTCTGGCTTTGCTGATCTGCAGATGGGTTAAAGATATGATTTTTTTTTTTTTTTTTTTTTTTTTTGACAGGGAGCAACACCAAAGGATGGACCAAGTGCAGGATGTACCATAGTAACAGCACTGCTGTCGCTGGCCATGAATTGCCCAGTGAGGCAGAACGTGGCCATGACTGGAGAGGTGTCCTTAACTGGGAAAATTCTTCCTGTGGGTGGAATCAAGGAGAAGACTATTGCAGTAAGAGCTCATGTGGGCAAAGGCCCACATTTGTCTTGGGGTGATGGGGACAGCCAAGTAGGTCGCTTCTGTGGTGGCAGAGAGAGGCAGTAATGTGCTGTAGAGAAACCTGCTGGGTGGGTGTGGGCATCTTGCTGGTGTCTCCAGGTGTGAGGAAGGAGGTGAGAGAACCAAGGCTGCTTGCCAGGATGTCCCCATTGATCAGTAAATTAACAGACTGGTAGAATTAAGGGATCGTCTGCCCCTTACAGCTGCCCTCTCTGTGGCAGACTATTATGTATAATCTATGCTACATCTTGGTGGTGAGGCACTGGAACAGGTTGCCCTAGGAGGCTCTGGATGCCCCATTCCTGCAGGCATTCAAGGCCAGGCTGGATGTGGCTCTGGGCAGCCTGGTCTGCTGGTTGGCGACCCTGCACATAGCA
>JAOWBP010004695.1:0-21539 GCA_028571105.1 Tragopan temminckii | reverse complement strand
AGTAGCTATGTGGGGGCTCTTTAAGATGAGACTTGAAACGCAGGACCTGTTCCCTGCCTTCCCTTCCCGAAGGCATGGGTGCCACGGGGGTGTTGTGGAAAGGAAAGGAGATCGGGTGATGCCTGTGCGTGTGGTGCTGCGGGGGGTGGCTCGGGTGTCACGGCGTCGTGGGGAGAGGGGGTCAGGAAAAGCCTTAGGAGTAATAGGGATGCAGCGCTGTGGGGATGTGAAGGTGCGGAGGTGCAGCGTGCTTTGGAGATGCAGTGGGATACTGGGGGTGCTGGGGGGCACCGGAGAACGTGGATACGTGGGGATGAGTGACTGTGCAAAGGTGCGTGGCAACCACAGAAGAGCGTCCCAGAGGTACCAGCGTATCTGCTGGGACCACAGCGGCTGAGGTGGCTACCACAGGTCTGAGCAGGGAGGTATGGGGGGCATCTGCGGGCAGCAGAGGGAAAGGGGAGGAAGCACAGCCCAGTGGATGCTGTGGAAAGGGACACAGCCTTAAAGCACATCATCCAGGCTGAGACCCTCCAGGATTTCTCAGCCAGATGTAGCACTGCTGCTGCTTGTGCTCAGCTGGGAGCAGGTTTGGCTCTCAAAGATTAGCAGAGCTCCTCCATCCTGCTGGGCTGCCTCCAGAGAAATGTCAGGGCCAGCACTGAGGACAAGAGAGGCTGGAGTGCAGTCAATCCCTCAAGCTAAGTGTTTCCAGCACACCATCAGACCATCCCAGCAGCCAAGGCACAGTTACACCACAGCCACCCCCTTCCTGGATTTACCCCTCCCTGCGCTCCTGAGCAATGCACCAATACTCGCTTTCCACACAGTCCCAAGAGCAAGACACAGAGGAGATGACCGTGCTCCTCACCACCACTCTCTTCTCAGATTCAGCCTAATGGGGCTTTGAGCTCTAAGGCCTCCTGTGCCTGTTCCTGTCTCCTGTCCTGGCAGCTGGGTTGTGTCACTCAGATTTTTGTCTTCTGCAAAAGTACAGAATAGATATAGATGGCCATAAAGGTATTAGAGGGGCATTCAAAGCTGTGGTTGCTGCTGGTGGGCAGGGTGGGGGTTGGCACAACTTTCGGGGGTGCTCATGCTCACAGGGCTATGGCCAAAAGAATGCTGCCTCCCCCACATACTCAAGTTTCTTCTAACACTCCCCATAGTGGGACATGCAGCCACAACATCCAGTTGAGCACTCAGCCATGTTGGACTCACCAGTGCTCCCTCCTTCCTTCTCCTTTCCCCAGGGATTTTGGCTCTGGGGAGCACATGGGGTGTCCCTGTGGCACTGAGTGCTGAGAAGCTGAATGCTGTGACAGCTATTCTCTGTGCAGTGTTCTTGATATGTCTGATGTTAGCACAGACAGCTTCTTGCAAAGTCCTTTTTCTCTCAGCACTTTGTTCCTGCAGGCAGACTGAGCACACTGGATGCTGGACCTATGTGTACATATGTGTGTTACCCAGGCCGTGGCCAACCAAGCTTGGGGAAACTGTGGGACACGCACAGATGAACCATGATGGATGGAATTCAAACCCTTCTAGCACCAGAGTGAAACCAAAGGCTCCTCTACCCCACTGCCTGGGTGCCCACCCAGCTCCCTTTGAGGGCACAGTGTGGGCATTGAGGGGCTCTGGCACAGGACATCTCCCATATATGGGCCACAGGACAGGTTGTAGCTGCAGCCCCAGGACCCGCCTTCAAAACAGGTGATCTCAAAGTGACACAGCTGCACCTGTGCCACAGAGGACAGGGAAAACCCTGAGATACAGCACAGACATCACCACAACAAGCTGGTGTAGAGGCTGGGGAAGTTAGAGTCAGGAATGATGATAACACATTTAGACTAAGCCATACTCTGTTCTCCTCCTCCAGTTCCTCCAGCATCCCCAGTCACTGCAGAGGTTGGGAGGAGGTGCAGGGGAATGATATCACTGGAAGACAGCCCAAGCAGTACCCACATCCCCTGCCCACTGGCAGAGCCACGTGGCACTGCTCCTGGCATCTTCAAGGGCTGCGCTTGCTCCTCATGAGCTCTGGGGCCACCTGAGCTCTGTCTTTGGAGCACATGCCAGGGCCAGAACAAGTTGTGGCTGCAACAGAATTCCCACTTCCACAGGTCCATGCTGGTCTTATCCTGAGAGCATATTTCAGCACATGCTGTATTCAAGGCAAAACATTCCTGCTGGGATCTGGGGATCCTTTATCTCTGTTCCCAGTGCTGGGAAAAACACGAGGAGTCCTGTTGTTTAGAAAAACCCCCAAAGCCCTTAGGGGGTTGATTGAGCTGAATGGAGCTGCTTTGGCACAGTCTTTGGGACGCACTGCAGATATCTCCCCATGAAGTCACGGAGGGAACTTTGCAGCAGTTTCTCAAGGCCCATGTGTAGTGCAGCAGCACTTCCACCACACTTCTTCCCCTATGCCTCATCCCACCCTGGGGCTGGAAGCACATCTGCCCAGAGGTGAGAGCAGGGCTGCTCAGCTGCCAAAGTGGAACACGGCTCAGAAGTTCATTCTGGGATTGCCATGCAGTGTGAAGAGGTACCCATTGGCCAGATGGGGCCCTTGCTTCAAATGCACTGGAAAGCTCAACGTCGGAGTGCAGCCCTGTGCTCTCCGGTGCTGGAAGGGGCTGCTCACCCTCAGCCATACAATTTACCATTTCTATGGGCTGAAAGATTTTTGGGAGCTGCCCAAGCAGTTGCTGATGGCATCTAAGAGAAAAGCATGGAGCAGCGTTGCTGTGCACTGCTTATGTGTATCTATGGTTACAGAAGCCTGTGTCAGAGTATGTATGATGTTACCAGGGAAATCAGACGTGGTGGTGTCAACAGATACTGCAGGAGCTCATCCTCCATCAGATCAGAGCTCAGAAGCTCAGTGCAGACCCACACAGCAACCAGCAGTGATGAGAATAAATGCCATTTGGAGAAGAAAACCATCCTACCCACGCAGAGGGAGGGGGGCCTGGCAGAGACGCACAGGTACCACCCACTGCTGCAAGCGCTTGGCACGTGTTCCCAGAGACATTCAAACATGTACCAAAGAGCTTCTCCTGTCTGAGCAGTCACTGTGTCCTTACAGACCTCCCTACAATTGGAACCCCTCAGGGTGCTGTAATGTAGCCCTGCATCCTTTCAAACAGCAAATGTTTCTGTGGGAGAATTACTCTTCCAAAATAATATTTTCAGGATCTTTTAAGAAAGTGGTTTCATGAAGTTTGATTTTTTTTTTCTTCCTGCATTTGTTTGCATTTTAAAAATGGTGGTATTTGGGGGTGTTATTTCAAAATATATGTCAATCCCATCACATCACCCCACTTATGGATCAGAAGCATTGCAGTGAAAACCCTTATAGAAAACATCCCCACTGAAAGCATACTGAGGAAACACAAGCTTTGAATCAAGGAAAGGAATCAAAATGTCTTATCATCTACCAATCTGTAGTCATTGCTCAAGCAAAAGCTGTTTGAAAACCAACAGCACAGAAAGTCATATGGGAGCATGCTGGTTGTGGAGCAGCAATGCTGGATGTTTGGCCACATCCCGATCTCAGCATGATGTCAGGGAGCTTTTGGCTTTGGGCATCTGCCTGTAGACACCTCAATGTGGAGGTGATGCTTGTAAGTGCTGAGCACTTTCCCTCTGGAAAGTAAATTGCTGATGGCATCTGCAGCCGCTGCCCAGATCATAACTCAGAGCTGACAATTGTAGCGCTGCTGTTTTTAATGACGCTCCGTGCCTCGGTTGTGCTGCTTGCTCTCTGCTGGTGCCATGCTGGAGTCACAGCAGTGACTCCGCAGTTTAAGAGGCTGTCTGGTTTAACATGTGCACCTCTACAGCCCCCTCGCGCCCTGGGAGCTCTCTCCTTACATCCACGGAACACAGCACAGGGTCCAACCTGAAGCTGTTCCTTTTTCCTTATGCTTCATTTCAGACAGAAGTGTTTAAAGCAGTGCTTCCCCTCCATCCCCCTTGGCATGAGGTTTTTAAAGTGCTCTTGAAGCATTTGCCTCAGAGAAGGGTTTTGTTTCTTTGCTTGTTTGTTTTAGTTTATAGTCACAGATACATAGTCCCCATTAACTCCCTCCTGCTGCTCTCTCCAGCAGCACTCAGGGAGAGCCCACAGCAGTTTGGCATATCTGATAAAGGAGACGAATCATTCTGGAGTCATCTGCTGCTAAAATGAACCCATCTCATAGATGACATGAGTGTCCTGAGAACCCTTCTGTTGGTTCTATGGGCCTCCATCTGAGTGAGGTGGGTACCATTCCGGGATGGAACACACTTCATTCAAAAATACTTCCACCTTTAATGAACTTCCCATAAGCAAAGTTTCCTGGCACAGAACTTTCATTGTAGCTGTAATTTGGCTGTGAACACTTTGTATGCTAGAGTCTGGAATAAAACACCCCTGTGCCAGAAAGAGGACAAATTTCATCTGGCAGCGTATGCTGCATCACAAATGTATGCTGTTTGTAGGAAGAGAGGACCAAAGTGCACCTAGAAAGCAATTGGTGCAACTGGTGACCCGTTTAAGAACTAACCCTGATCGTCACATTTAATCAAAATCAAGCATAAGACTTGGAAACGACTGAAGAAATTCTTCAGGAGGAAGACTGAGCACTGGCTGCCTAAACTCAAACACAACAGGACTCGTTAGAGCAGCAGGGCAAAGCCCCACAGGTATGGAAGTAACTAGATGAAAACTCATTGTATGGAAAGATCCGAGACATTCTCCCTCAGGTTCTCAAGAACTCCCCCACACATTGGCTGTCTATGGTCCATAATTCAGAAGGGACAAGCAGATTGTGTAGACCTTCCATCTCATTTGGGCCATGCACCTACTGACCACACGCCTGGCCAAGAGATCTGTTATCAAAAGTCACCTACTTCAGACCCTGAAGACCTCTTTAGTAGGAGATACCATTTCCCAGGGAATTTGTGCCTAGTTTAACTACTGCCAGAATCTGAAACTTAGTTCTGGACAATACCAACAACAAGCTGTCTGAATTACCCCTTCCCTCTGAACTAAGCCTATTGTAAAATCTCTATAAATCCAGTCCAAAATGAATCCAGAATTGCTTTGAGCCAAGCTGAACCTGAGCAGTGCAAGGACATCTGAGCTTATACTGGAATCTGCTTGGTCTTTGTTGAATCCAAACCAGGGACACATCATAGCATCTACCCATGCATCTGAGAGATTTGAGAGCAAGGTTTTATCCACCATCTTTCATCATCATCTGTAAAAGGTGCATATTCTAGCTACGTGCAGAGTGCCATGCCTCCTGGCCTCACCCTTGGTACCTCCAGGAATCACAGCCTTTCCAGCAAACCTGCTGAAGGTTTGGAGCTGAGCTCTGTCTCAGTAAAATCCCTGCCTACTCTTGGTCACCTCCCACAAGTTCACCGCTGATGGATGATGCAGGATCTTGGAGGGCTCTCACAGGCAAAGAACAACTGCAGAGGGGAGGATGTTCCATGCCAGATTCTCTTTGCAAAGCTCAGCATGGGGCATGCACAGACACTGCTCTGGAGGGCCCTGCCCTCCCTCATTTAAACAGTTTCCCCCTGACTAGGCAACACTCAAATTGCCTTGGTTCCGTTTCCTCCATATCATTGATCTCACTGAGCTCAGAACAGCTTCCCATTCCCTGCAGGGATCTGGGGGGTAATGTGCTCAGGGGGTCATGCGGGGTCTGAGCCACAGTGCAGCGGGAACTGAAGCTGCTGCAAAGAGCCTCAAGGGAGGGAGAGTGGCAGCATTTGCAGAGTCTGCAGGAAGGAGAGACAGGAGCCGATAGGAGGTATCCATCCCAGCACTTTGGACAGTAAGTTACCCCTGTGGGCAGCCAGGAGAGCTTGCACTATGCTGTTAGGGGGCCAGAGAACTCCTCCTCGTGCTCAGCATCCACCACACAGAATCAAGACCTCACACTGTCAGGCTCTTTCCCATACTCACAGCTGCCCTGTATGCTGCCAGCCTTATAGGCAGCGTGCCCAGAATAGATAGAGCAAAAGGGCAGGGCAGGCTTCAGCCAGGCCTCAGTGCTGGCTCACTCTCCATCTCAGAATGCCCCAGTATGGGCTGAGCCCCAAAGTTCCTATATTAAATCCAAGGACTGTCTCAAGCTCCTGCGATCTGTCTGCCCTGATCTGGCACCTCTTGAAGTGATTGGGATGATCAGGAGGGATGGAAGGTGCACTTGCAGCCCAGAAGACCAATTATATCCTGGGTCCCATCAGAAGAGGGAAGGCCAGCAGGGCGAGGGAGGGGATTGTCCCCCTCTATTTTGCCCTCATAGGGCCCCAGCTGGAATTCTGCCTCCAAATATGTGGCCCCCAACATGGGAAAGATGTGGAACTGTTGGAGAGGATCAGAGGAGAGCCACAAAGGTGATCCAAGGTCTGGAGCACCTCTCCTATGAAGACAGACTGAAGGGATTGGACTTGTTCAGCCTGGAAAAGAGAAGGTTGCAGGGAGACCTCGCTGTGGCCTTCCAGTATTTCAAGGGAGTTTAGAAACATGAGAGAAATTAGCTTTTTACATGGGTAGACAGTGATAGGACAAGGGGGAATGGCTTTAAACTAAGGGAAGAGCGATTTAGATTGGATGTCAGGTGAAAGTTTTTTGCTGAGAGAGGAGTGATGAGGTGCTGGAACAGGTTGCCCGGAGAGGCTGTGGATGTCCCATCCCAAGAGGTATTTAAGGTCAGCTTGGGTAGGCCCCCCATTAAGCTGTCAGGACCTCGTGTTCTACTTTGGGCAACCCATCTCAGGCAACACCAAGATCCCAACAGCAGGTGCATTCCTACATCAGAACGGGGACAGGGGAGGGAAGAAGGACACATCCAGGTCCTCACAGGAGACAGAGCCAGGTGGGACAGATGTGAGAGGCTCCTGCAGGATGCTGGCCCGGCTCAGATCATGCTGGTGTGAGGCAGGCCTGCGTCCCCCTAAGGTCCCTAGGGAGGGTTATAAATTGCTTTTCCCTAACCAGGATTATTGATTGTGGTCAGGTCAGTGGCTCAGAGCTTGCTAATGAATTGTAATTGGAAAGAAGCTCCACTTCGATACATTTTATTTTATTTATGTCCGAATTTGCCATGCATTAAGCTGGGGGCTCATTAAATTACTGAAGCAGACGGTTCCTGCCAAGATGGCCTGAGCTAATGGTGCTGGGCAGACTTCAACTGGGGACTGGCAGTAACAGACACAGGAGATACGTGGTCTGCAGAGAGTTCTGGTAGGCCTTGTGCTTCTGAGCTCCCTTCACGTAGACAGATTCAAGACTGACACAGCCAATACTGCTCCCTTCTCTGTGTAGCCCTCTCCTCTTTCTGTTCCTACTTCAACTTCCTACAGTGCTGGGAATGGATTTTTCTTGGGAAGTGATGTTGTGAAGTTTGGAATACAGTGGGTGAGACAGAGGCAACGCTGTCCTGTCTGCTGAGCACATGAGTATCCTGACCCAAATTCTACTCTCAGGAAAACCTGAGAGAGGAGAAGAACCATAAGAGTGGGTGACTGAAGCAGTTCACGAGAGTAACAGGCCAGGAGCACTGTCCAGTTGAGCAAAGTGGGACCAGAGCCTGAAGACTGAGGGTGATCTAAATACTTTAAGGGCAGTATGTGGTAAGAACAATGCAGTGGAACAGGATAAAGACAAGCCTGAGCCATGTAAATCTCTGCAGTTTGTTGGTCTAAGCAATCTGTACTGGAACATGCTGGGTAATGAACTGGCTGTAGCACTGGTCCCAGAGAGTAATGGTGAATGGATTCACAGCCAGCTGCTGACCAGTCACAAGTGGTGTTCTCCAAGGGTCGGTATTGGAGCCTGTCCTGTTCAATATCTTTATTGATGACCTGGATGAGGGCATTGAGCGCACCCTCAGTAAGTTTGCAGGTGACACCAAGTTGGGAGGAAGTGTTGATCTGTGTGGGGGAAGGAAAGCTCTACAGAAGGATCTGGACAGGCTGATCACCAGGCTGAGGCCAATGGGATGAAGTTCAACAAGACCAAGTGCCAGCTCCTGCACTTTGGTCACAAAACAACCCCAGAAAATCCTACAGGCTTAGGACAGAGTGGCTGGAAGACTGTGTGGAAGAAATGGACCTGGGGGTGTTGGCCAACACTAGGCTGAACCTGAGCCAGCAGTGTGCCCAGGTGGTCAAGAAGGTCAATGGCATTCTGGCTTCTATCAGAAATAGTGCAGCCAGCAGGGGCGGAAGGTGATCGTCCCTCTCTACTCAGCCCCGGTGTGGCTGCACCTCGAGTGCTGTGTTCAGTTTTGGGCTCCTCACTACAAGAAAGACATTGATGCCCGGCAGTGTGTCCAGAGAAGGGCAACGAAACTTGTCTGGAGCACAAGTCTTATGAGGAGCGGCTGAGGGAATTGAATGGTTTAGTCTGGAGAAGATGCTCAGGGGGGACCTTATTGCTCTCTACAACTACCTGAAAGAAGGTTGTGGTGAGGTGGCTGTCGGCCTCTTCTGCCGTGTAGCTAGCAGTAGAACTAGAGAAAATGACCTAAAGTTGCACTTGAATCTCCAATTGGAGATTCTCCAATTGGAGATTCAGATTGGACATTAGGAAATTCTTCTCCTAAAGGGTGGCCAGGCACTGGAATGGGCTGCCCAGGGAAGTGACAGAGTCACCATTTCCGGAGCGTTCAAGAAATGTGTAGATATGGTAGTCAGAGATGTGGTTTAGTGGGGAAATATTGGCAGTAGGTGGATGGTTGGACTGAATGATTTTGGAGATCTTTTCCAACCTTGCTGATTCTATGATTCTATGGCTCTCCAGTACCATCCCAGTACTACAAGCTGGGCTGTTGGTAGGTATGTTGGTCTCTGAAAACACTGAAGTATCTCTCTCTCTCACCCCTTTCAAGACTGCATTCTACTACATGTGAATGCACATATTTACCTTATTCTAAGCACCAGCATAGCCCTGACATTAACCACAAACTCAGAAGAATCCATCAGTCATTAGCAGAAGCAGGTAATATCTGAAACCAACAAAAATCCATGAAGATGCAAACTGGAACCATCCTGTCAGCTACTAAACAAAAAATGTTCAAACTGTCAAAATATTCAAAATATCAAGCAGAAACAAATATTTTGCCTCTTGGTGAAGGTGAGAACAGGCAAAGAGGGTCAAGAGATAGATTTTCTATCCAGGTCTGATAATTAACTAATATCAAAATTAATTAAATCTCTTAACTGGGGCATCAGTTGTGCTTAGTAGATGATTAGTTGATGAAAAACAAGTCAGTTATTACTAGTGGGGAAAAATTATAGATTTAAACATAGATAGAAGGAAGCTGCCGTGTAAAGCTGAGACGATCTTGTTTGGGGTAGAATATGAGATGCTGAATCAGAACTACAAATGTAGGATCAGAAGAGGAAATGAAAATGAGACCATGAAGGCAAATGGAATAACACTGCAGGATTGATTGTGTCAAGTAGGGAGGCAGTGTCTTCCCTTTTTATCAGACCAGGTAGATTTCCACTGACCATGTACAGAGCATGATCTTCAGGCTGGTATTGTGAATGAATGGCATATATAATGAAATAAATTGGAGGAGGGTATAATGTACTTGCAAAACATGTCCTACAGAGAGGTGTGGTAGCAGATGGATCTCACAAGATTTAATAATTGGAATTGGTAGAAGGATGCCTGTGTTCATGGACAATTATACTGCATAAAAATGGAATAATTCTTGAAGAATTAGACCAGTACTTCTGGTGCTCAAGTTAATGCTCTCTCTCTCTGAAGTTAGACTATGAAGAACAAGAAGGAAAGCAGAGTCACACGGAATTGTTCCAACAAGACCTTAGCTGTTATTCCAACTAGACCTTAACTGTGTGAATTAGATGGAGGGTGACATAAAACTGAATTGCATCGATTTCAGGAATGGAAAAAGCTATTCTGAAGCTGAAAACAGCCCACTTTAAACAGGCAATACAGAAGAAAGAAAATGATGGCAAAGAGCAAACACAGCATTGCCCATGTATGTGTGTTCTGACCCTACAAAGGGGTTGGCATAGAACTGTTAGTGAAGAGTCCAATTTATACTCTATTTCAGGGCTACTGTAACCACAACTTAAAAGTGGTCTTTCTAGAAAGTGCAACTACTGAACTAGATCTGACATGTCAAACTGAGATCTGTTAAGTTGGGTGTCAGCTGTAGAAACATCACTTTAATCATTGAAAATGTCTATTTTTGCCTAAAAAGTACAATATTAAACACATTTGTTTGTATTCAGGGCCTGCAAACGGTTATTAAAACCTTTTTAAAAAAAGGAAAATTAAAAAAAAAGAAAAGGAAGATCCTGGTTCACATTTCATTCTGGCTGCACAAAATTAAAAATCAAGCCCACTAGAAACTGGTCCTGATGCCTACTGCAATGTTCTTTCATGAAAGCTTACGGTCAGATGTTGGCTGTAGGCAGTGTGCTGCCAAGAGAGGGAGGAATTGTCTGAAAGGGAAATAGATTATAGGAGTCTAAAGCAGACGCAGGGAGGTCACTGGATCAAACTATAGCAATGCAAAAAGATACTGGAACAAAAAACTGCTACATAATAGAGGAAGCCAACTCTGGTACGATGGGAAAAGTTTATATATTATTGTCTAACCATCATTATTTATATTTCCCTTGGAAAGGGGTGGTGAGAGGGCTTGCTGGCCATGGAGACATACTGAAGTGGGACACGCAGCAG
This sequence comes from Tragopan temminckii, assembly GCA_028571105.1. Taxonomy (NCBI): domain Eukaryota; kingdom Metazoa; phylum Chordata; class Aves; order Galliformes; family Phasianidae; genus Tragopan; species Tragopan temminckii. Next base: position 10,807 of record JAOWBP010004695.1, on the reverse strand, counting down.
TGGAGGGTTGCAACAGGAGGGGCACGAGATACTTCTGGTCCCTTTAGTGGAGTGAGACTGTAAAGCTTTGAGACTTTTACAGTCTCAAAGGGATGCACGTGTCTGCTGCACTCAGATGGAGGTCACCCAAGGCACAAAGAGCCTCGCTTGAAGCCTCACAGTGCAAAAGGCAGGTATTTGCTGGCCAGTCATACCGGTGCAGTGAAGTGCAGTGAAAAGCTTGAAGCTGCCCCATCTCAGGGAATCAGGGTGCAACATCTCCCAGTGAACTGCACTGCTGGGGACACTTAGAACACCACTTTTACAAGGAACGTGGGTCGGTGGGTGATGGGAAAGAATCCTCCATGGGCAGTCCCCACTCACTGGGCCCAGCAGCCCCCCCTTGATTCAGGAGAGCTCGGAGCTGGGATGACCATCCTGCACTTGCTCTGAGGCAAGGCTGCTCTGCAGGCAGCTGGGAAGGGAAGTTCGGGAACGCAGCATTATCCATCACTGACACGTCTTCCTGCAGCAGAGAAACACCCTGTCTGAGAGGCCTCATTAGCATTCTAATGAGTTGCTCCGAAGCACAGCTGGGGCTTCCCACTCCAGCAGGTCACAGCCACTTATTTACTTGTAACTACCACGGAACCCAGGGTGCTCCATCCCCCTACCCTGAGCCACCCTCCGAGCCTGGATTTGCACAGACTTTCAGAGGCTGCAGCAGTACATAGCGTGGTGTAGGCCAACCCCAGGAAAATGGTGGAGGCTGATGGTGCACACTGCCCGTGGGGCATATCTCATACCCATCCATAGACCAGCTCACACCCAGTGCTGGCATACTGAGTGCAAAACTGTGGGATAGAGGATGTCTTAGTGCCCATCCTGAAAATCATGGCAGGACTACAGGGGGAAGGCAACCAGTTGAGTTCACTGGAGCAGCAAAGGGCAGGATGGGATCAAGAGGTGGGAAATACACTGCAGGCACAGTTCCATGGTCACATAGCACCAAGAAGAGCTGCAGCTTAAGCAGTGTGGGCACCCTGGGAGCTAGGCCTGCACCCTGCCCTGCTCTATAGCTGTAACTATCTTCTGTTGCATCCCTGTTTCTTACTACTGCAGGTCTCTGAGATCCTTCCATTCCATGTGGAGACCTTCTCTAGGCAACAGTGGGTCCAGCTCAGGACATGTAGCATCCATCCACTGTGCAACCACAACACATTGCTCCTGAAACAATCTGCTCAAGCATGTTTAAGTCTATCGCCTGAAGGGCCAGAAGACAAGTGGGAGCATACAGGGGTGATAGCTTATTCCTAGGAGGCAAAATGTTGTGTGAATATGAAAGTCCCCTTTCGTATCAAAGATAGAGCAAGCTGCGATGTGAGCTCATGGCACCAGTGGTTTAGCATTAGCACTAATGCCATCCTTAGCTGAGCATGCAGAACTGAACTCAGCAAGTAGATGATGGCAAGCAGATGCCCACAGATGAATCCAGGCATAACCTGCAGTGACATTTGTGCTAGAGAAGCAGACCCTCCCACACAGGACACAGGCAGAGGTAACACACCTACAAAAGGCAGATGGAATCTCCCAGTCTCTTACATCCTAGTCTGCCCAACAATGAGAGGCTTACAAAGCAAGGATGCCATGTTGCCAGATGCACTTTCAGCAGCTGCATTGCTCATCTCATTCCTAGTTTGCAGGGAATGTGCCCAGTCTCAGCACTCACATGCTCATGACTATCAAGGAACATCATTTCCACAGGCTCAGCTCTGGCCTGGAGAAAAGATTAATGCAGCAGCAGAACACAACAGGCCATAGCTAAGGGAGGGTCACTCTGCCCATAGCCAGCTGCTCTGTGCTGCTCCATGCTGTCAGAGAGTTTCCTTGCTCTGTGTGAGCATCTCTGTGGAGGAGCTATCAAAGCAGCATGCTCACATGAGTATGCCATGACAGAGGAGTAGCAGCTTCAGATCTGGGAACACTTTCTCTGCACCTCATGTAAAGCTTGCATGCCAAATTAAAGGGAGCTTCTCTTCAATATTTCCTGCAGTGGAACCATGGAAGAAGAGCTATTTGCTAAATCACACGTAGGATGAGGAAAGAAAGCTTGTTGCTTGATTTTAACCTGCTTCATTAGGGTGTGAATGTAACCTGCTGTGAAGCTGTTGTGGAGTCCCACAACAGTGTTCTCAATCTCCCACAGTCTGCAGGTATGCCTGAGACACCAGGAACTGGATATATTTATATATTGCCCTTTTGGAGCTATTCCTCTTTCCTGTCATTGCTCTGCAAACATGGTAAGCACAGGTAAGTGGCAGAGCTACCAGATACCAAAGCTGTCCTTTTTCAAAGGACGTTAAACAGTTCCAATAAAAGAAGATGAACAGAAAAGGAAAGACATGCCAGTATTGTTGGGATGGTGGGGATTGCAGGCCAGGCAATCTCTCTGGACCATTTGGATGCAGCAGAGCAGGAAAGGCTGCAAACAGTGACGAAGGTCATTCTGGACAAATGGTCCAACTGTGAGATAAACAGGTTCATGCTACACTGGATGATGAACTGGCTCATTGGTAAAGCTCAAAGCGTTGCAGTGAATGGGGCTACTGGCAAGCAGTCACTCAGGAGTTTTTCAAGGCTCAGTTCTAGGTGAAGTTCTGTTCAACATTTTTATCAACAATCTGGATGTAGGAGTAGAACTCATCCACTGCAAGCCTGCCAATGGCAAAAAACTGCAAGGTAGTGTTGACTCTCTGGGGAGATGAGAAGCCCTGCAGAGCGATCTGGATACATCAGAGCATTGAGCAGTCATCAAGGGCATGATGTTTCACAAAGGAAAATGTTGGGTTCTGCAGCTGGGATGGAGTAATGGCAGATAAAGGCACAGGGTGGGAGCCAAGTGACTGGAGAGCAGCTCAGCAGAAAGGGTGCTGGTTGGCAGCAGGATCAGCGTGAGCCAGCAGTGTGCCCTGCCAGCCAAGGGGCCAAACTGCATTTGGGGATGTACAGAATGCCATTCAGAAGAGGTGATTCTCCTGGTACAGTCTCACCTTGAATATTCCATACAGTTCTTGGCTCCACAATCTGAAAAGGGTGTTCAGGTACTTGAAAGCATCCCAAGGAAGGATGGAAAGCATGTCCTCTGAGGAGAGGCTGAGGGCACTTGAGTATTTGAGTTTGGAGAAAAGGAGGCCAGGAGGCAGCCTCATTGCTCCCTACAACTTCCCAAAGTGGGGACACAGAGAGGGAAGTCTGATCTCTTTTCCCTGTTGACTTGAGGATAGAACAAAAGGGAATGACACAAGGCTGCAACCAGTGGAGGTTCAGACTGGGTGTTAGGAAAAATCTCTTTACTGTGAGGGTGGTCAGACGCTGGAACAGGGGCAGTTGATGTTCTATGCCCATCAGTGCTCCAGAGGCAGTGGGACAACACCCTCATCAAGATGCTTTAACTTTTGGTTAGCTCGGAAGTGATCTGGCAGTTGGAGTTGATGATCATTGTAGGACCCTTCTAACTGAATTATTCTGTTCTATTCTATTCTATTCTATTCTATTCTATTCTATTCTATTCTATTCTATTCTATTCTATTCTTTCTCTTCTGTTCCGTTCATTTTCATTCATTTCAATTCCATTTTGTTCCTATTTCTATTTCTATTCTAACTTCTTCATTCCTTGAATCTGGAGTAAATGTATTCCTACGTGGGCAAGAAATTGATGCATTATCTTGCAAAGAGTTCTGACAAGAACAGAAAATGAGGGAAGGTTCCTGTACATTTGAACTGTCATATTCATGCAGCACATGGTTGGGCTTTGTGATGAGACTGTGATCTCACTCATCCAGCAGAAGCTGATGAGAGAAGTGAAGTTAGATCTTTCTGAAAAGGAGACCCAGCAGAAGAGAAGGGAGATCATCACTGCCAATGATCCCATGTGTATCCAGCATGGAGTGTTGTTATGACATTCTGAACATCTGTGCATGTGCAGATACATGTTAAGTTGTTAAAAAACACCTGCCTGGCTGTAAGAATGTATTAAAGCCATGTACAGCTATATGCAGTGCTGTAAATATACACATCATATTACAAAGCCAGGCAAATTCTCTGCTGCAAATTGCTTGCAATTTGCAATTGACTGTGTCTATAATCATGGTAACTGCATGATTCTTGCTTTCAGCACTGAGAGTCTGGGATGATAATCAGTGGCTCTGCTAATTGGAGCTCCTCTAACTACAAACTCCTGCAAGAGAAAGTTGCATTCAATTTTTCCCCTGCACCCGCCCCCCAAGTGGCACCAGACCTGATTTTTCACTGGTCAGGTCCCATACCCAAACAATTTTGTATCAGACTTCTCTGTGCACTTTATGTTTATTTGCCAGACCACACATGTCAATTTATGCACTGTTGGCACTCTCTTGGCTTGTTACCAAAAGAATGTCATTGTTTTGAGGTGCTCCCCATGCACCTCCCTGCACAAATTCTCCCTGTCCATGTCCTCGCTCCATGTATTTGGGGTCTGATTGTGGTGGGCAAACCAGAGCAGCAGCTGATTGGGATCGAAGCCAACCCTAAGGTCATTAAGCATCTTGCACTGTTCAGAGCACCATTAGAAATGGGCATGATCAAAAGGCTGAGGTGAGGGAAGATTTTCAAAGACGTCAGATGGATATAAGTGGGGTGAAAATCTACCTGCATTACTGGATGACTGAATGTACATAGCAGGCTGTAAGAAAATGTGCCCCCTTTTTTAGCACTGCTGCCACATCTGTTCAGTAGTGCACAAAACGTGCCATCTCCAGCCAGGCCTTGGATAGTCCCTGTGAGGGACCAGCGTGAAAGAGATGGAAAAGCCTGCAGCCCTTCTGCATCCTCATCTGTCAGCAGTGGTCCCTGAACTCACCACAGGTCAGAAGTGGGAGAAGCATACAGATGGTGTAGAGCTGTGTTCTGGATGAAGCTAAGGGAGAAGTATATTCTGACATGTGCAGGGAAACTCTCCTGCACCAGTGGTCGTAGCCTTAGACCATGCAGGAGGGACCCATGCTTTAAAGAATGTGCCACACAAGCAAAGCAGAAAACAAGGTCCTGAGAGAATCTTTCAGGAAAGAAAGAGCCCAGTATTCACAGAAAACAGTCCTCAGACTAGACTGAAGACAAGGGACACAAGATGAGGAGCAATGGATGTGATTCTGGGTAAAAGAGCAGTGAGTAGTGTCAGGGTTGGTGCTCTGGTTGGCTCTCATGATGTGAGGACTTACTCCCTAGACACTCGTCCCAGTTCGCATGGCTCTAACAAGCAGAACTGAGGAGGGAAAATGTTCCTGAGTCATTCCCTTGGCTCCTGTGGCTGAGGTATATCTCAGGGAGCTGGCATTGACAGCTAGAGGAATACTGCTGCTTTGAAGGTTTGTCTTCTTCTCTTGTACTTGGTTTCCAACTCTTTCTTTGATGAGCTGATGTGCCAGACCCAAAGCTCTCCACTCTGCAGGCTATTTGAAGGAGGAGGGAGATGTCATGTACGCATCTTGTGCAATGGCTTAGGTCTCTTTTCCAGGGTATGTGGCAGCCCTCTCATGTTTTTTACACTAACACCCAACATCTCCAAAGTGACATAACCTGGCAGCCATGGTGATGCTCCCCAGCCCATCCGAGGTGCTAGTCATATTTCACAATTCATTGCAGCAATGAACATGCATGTCACATTTGCTACCTTCTGCCTGCCACACTGCTCTGACTATATTTCATAGGATCATATAATGGTTTGGGTTGGAAGGGACCTTGAAGATTACCTAGTTCCAACCCCCTGCTATAGGCAGGGACACCTCCCACTAGACCAGGTTGCTTACAGTCCCATCCAGCCTGGTGGTCTCTCTTTCCACTTTCTGACTGCACACTGACATCCTACCATTGCCTCAGAGACCTGGCATAAGAGGATTGATGGGGAACTTGAGCTTCTGCTAAGGGAAATCCAACAGGATACTTTGCTGGCTGGCCCCAGCATTGCACTGGGTTCTCCACCCTCTCAGCGTTCAGTAGGATGCCTGACTAGTTGGGGTCCTGCTGGAGAAACAGCGCAGCTTAAAGGAAAAAAGTAGTGGGCAATCAGGTGGAGACACTGTTGGGAAAGCTCTCTGCTTCCAGAAGAGCTCTGCAGATCTCACAGCCCCGGGGACTTGTGTGGCAAAACACCCCCATGCTGGGAGACTGCTCATGGAAATGTCAGACACCGCATGGAGCAGCTTTTTAGCAGTCAGCTGCCGACCAAGCAGTGAATCACTATTCCCATGGCAACTCCATTTGCCTTAAACACATCATGGGGATATGGGCTACCATCCCAGCCTGGTATCACTGCGCACCCACCACCCTGGAATCCAGAGCTGGGCTTCTTCTTCCTGCTGCTGCTGGGCTGGTGAGCAGAAGGATGAGTGAGGCAAACAGAACATGTAGGTTGGCCCTGCAGAGCTCTGCAGCATGGCAAAGCAGGAATCTGCATGGCTCAGGGGGAGCAGATAGAGGTCGGCTTTGCTCTGCAGTGGGCAGAAAGGCAGGAAAATTCTGAGAGCTGCTGTTCTCTGTCCTGCTGGAGATCTTTCCAGCTGTAAGAACAGTACAAAACGGACAGTGAGAAGGTAGAGCAAGTCTCGATGGGGCCAACAAAATTGTCGGGGTTTGGAGTGTAGGATGGATGGGAAAAGGCTGACAGAAATCACAGAATCACAGAATCATAGGGGTTGAAATGGACCACTAGAGATCATCAAGCCCAACCCCCCTGCCAAAGCAGGCTAAATGGGAGATGAGGTGGAAAGATTTTTGTGTCTTCAGCTGCCAAATGGGAGGGGGAAACTGGAGGTGAACAGTGAAAGGAAAAGGAGCAGCTGGCACAGGATGAAACATAGCAAAATCTAGCTATATATAAAAAAAAGCTTTAGCATGGAGAATGTTTAAACACTGAGACAGAAGACCGTGCAGAGACAGTTCCTTCCCCTGAAATGCCCCTGGTCACTCGTGGACCATGTCCCACCCAGCACAAGGCACTGTGCAGGACCCTGGCAAGGTAATATGATCTCTACAGAATTGAATTGGGTCTTGGGAGGCCTCAATGCATGTAAAAAGAGAGGGCTACCTGGGGCAGAATTGAAGAAGAAAGGGCAGTAGGAAGGAAGAAATAACTGTAGCAATGTGCTTAACAACAGCACAGGTGCTGGGAGCAGTGATGGGGTTCTGAAAAGATGCGGGGAGATGGAGAGGGGCTTCCTAGAGAGCTAACGTGGGATTGAACTCTGTTGGAGTCTCCCTGGGCTCTCCAGCTCAATGGGATCCTTTCCTTCTTCTGATAACGCTTCTAAACCCAGAGATGTTCTACATGGTCAGCATTTCCCTGTTGCCACCTTCTGTCCCTGCCCTGTTTATTCCCTTGAATATCCTCCTGAAAAGGTCACCTCTGACTGGGATAGCTCAGGGAGAAATCTGGGCACAAAACTGCCTTTGATGGAGCACAGGCCAAAATACTTGTCATGCGTGAGTCTCTGTCAGACAAGACTCAGTGGCAAGTCCATGCTATTTAATTACCAGGCAGATGGAGTGAAAGACCAAGCTTGGCAAAGTGAAGACTGCTCATCTTGCCAACATTGTCTGGGCTGGTGGCTGGTGGCTTATGAGTTCTTTGCAGCATAAGGAAGTGGGAAGTGCTCAAGGACGTGCACAGCTATTTGGGCCCCCAAGCAAAAAAAGAAGAGAAAGAAAAAAAAAGTGTTCATGATTTCTATTACCACCATGAAAAGAGAAAACGACCACTTGGCCACGAGTCCTGAGCAGGAAGGGAGAGTGAACACTGGAAATGGTGGGAACAGGGGACTGCTACTGGGGACACTGGTGCAGCTCACACACAGGCACAATGTGGGAACCCCTCCATCCATCCATCAGGGGACCTCCTCACTGCTCCCTTGTCTCTACCAGGAGTGCATTCCCAACACTCAGCACAGATAATGTCAAATGCATTGCTGTCAGAACTCCCTGACCATGGCAGAAGGCCAATGCTGTGACAGGCTGCATACCTCTGGGGGACAGCAGAGCTCAATTGCTCCCTGCCTACCTGAGCATGAGCACAGAGAGAACCTGCTGCTCCAGTGCAGGACTGCTCCAGCACAGGCTCCAAAAGAATGCTTCCAAGTAGTTGCTTTGTTGCAGGAGATGCCTTGCACAGGGCACGAATGCAAGAACAGGATAAGAAGAAGGAACAGGGATTGTCTGCCTGGGACACATGGCAGATGGGTCCCCACAGAGCAGTCAGTAGCACTGTTTGCACTGCCCCAGGGATACACGGCCCTGGGGAGAGGCTCTGGAAAGCACTGGTACAGCATGCAGCAAGGCCTACTGCTTGGAAAGAGCTGAGTCAGGCTGTGCCTTGTTGTCCCTCCTTCACTTCACCAATCATCCCCTTTTCTTCAGGCTTGTAGTAAGGGCTGGATTCAACACTGATGGAGTGCTGAAAGCTCTGGGGATTCAGCACAGAATCTTACAGCTGTGTCTTACAGAGTGCCCAGGCCAGGATGCCAAAGGCAGGTTAGCTCTGGGAGCATTGTGCCGTCTGCCCTGAGCTGCTTTCCTGGCAGAAAGCCTTCACCTGTTCCACAGTCTGTGAGTCTGTGCTTCTGGGGACCTCTAAAGGCTTCCCCAGCTCTCACACTGTTCTAAGGATACTGTGTCTTTTTGAAAAACAGGAGTGAGTTGGAACTAAAGTGAAGAAATATAGGAAGTTCCTGTTTCCTTGAGGGTACAGAAGCCCTACAGAACTTCTCATTTGTCCCCTCTGTGCTCTGCAGGGCTGCCACAGCCCTGGCCCATGAAACACCTGGGAGTGTGTGCTGTAGAAAATGTGAGGCTGGTGAAATGTTTTGGGAAGTCCGTATAGAGAAAATGAGGACCTGAAAACCAGAGCATCTCTCTGTGGCTTTGCTGCTGTGACCAAGGATGGCACAGAGGAGGAAGCAAGAAAGACGAATACATTAGGAAGGTGAAATACAACTGAACTGTCTGTTCATGTGTCCACACAGCACAGGAGCCCGTGTATTGCATCCTGCCGTGGTAACAAAAAGCCACTCAAGCAGCACCTCTTACTGCCTGTCTGAGTCCTGTTAAATAACACTTCAAAGGCACATGTAAATGAACACGCAAATTTATCCACTCCTACAATAAATTTGCCTGGGGCAGATGTTTTATTCCTACCAGATAATAAAATCTTTTTTTAATAAAGAATCCTTCAACCAAGGCATCTGATGCTGTGACATGCAGTTGAAGAGCCATTTACTAACTCTTTACTCCGGGTTTTCTCACAGTTGACTTGGGGTTACCTCACACTTTTCTTACTCGCACTTTACTCTGGCTTTACTCACACTTCTCTTCGGGTTTTACTGACACCCTACTCCAGGTTTGTTCGCTCTCTCTTCCGGGCACAGCTGAAGGTTTTCCTGGTAATTCCAAAGGAAACAGAAATGGCAGAACAGGACTGGGACCAGAAGGTTCTCTCCAATGTACTTAATTAATCATTTCCTAGTCAGCATAGGTGTGACGAATTCTTCTTTTTGACTTTGGAACATGCTAGAAGAAAAGTGTTCAAGGGCCTAACCTCAGGTTCTGTGGCCAAATGGTGCAGTTTAGCCGAGTCCTTTTTTTGAGAACTCAGCTAGAACCAAAGCAGTGCAGGCACATTCTGGCAGCGTGTGGGGAATGACTGGCTGTCCCCAGGCAATAGCCATGCTGGGGGTTCCTTGTGTCCATCACACCACAGCAGCCCAATCCAGACAATATTTAGTGGACTTAAGTCAGACACAGTTGACACAGGAGCGGTGCCAGTGGCGGTGGATGGGGCAGGACACACTTTCTGCAGTAAGTCGGCAGCTTCAAGACAACAGGCTGTTTCCAGTGGCTGTGTTGCACTTACTGCCACTGTGCTGCTGAGAGACAGAGTGATGGGTAAGTCACACATCCAGGCACAGTCCACGGTGGTTCCAGTTGATGTCAAGTTCAATCTGAGTCAGCCCTGCTGACTGGAAGCTATCCAGTGTTACTTCAATCTACAGGGTTGTCACAAGAGAAGACCCAGGAAACTGCAGACCTGTTGGTCTAACCTCAGTACCTGGTACAGCTATGGAGATTATCCTGAGTGCCATTAAAAGGCATCTAATGAACAATACTATTATCAGGCACAGTCAATATGGGCTCATGAAGGGCAAATCCTGCCTAAGGAGATCCTCCTCCAGGATAAGGATATGTGCTCAGTGGATGAAGGGAAGATGGTGAATATAAGTGGAAGTGAAAGGAGATGCATTTCAGACAATGTCCCAAACAGCATCCTTCTGGACAAACTGTCCAGCTGTGAGATAAACAGGTTCACACTACACTTTGTGATGAACTGGCTCAATGGTAGAGCTCAAAGTGCTGCAATGAGTGGGACTACTGGCAAGCAGTCACTTGGGGAGTTTTCCAAGGCTCAGTTCTAGGTCAAATTCTGTTCAACAGTTTTATCAGTGGTCTGGATGAAGGAGTAGAACTCATCTGCTGCAAGCCTATCAATGGCAGGTGGGGAAGCAGAGAGGAAGGTCCTGATCTCCCTGGTGACTGAGGATAGAGCACAAGGGAATGACATAAAGCTGCACCGGGGAAGGTTCAGACTGGACTTTAGGAAAAACCTCTTTACTGCGAGAGTGATCAGACTCTGGAACAGGGGCAGTTGATGTTCTATGCCCATCAGTGTGCCAGAGGCAGTGGGACAACACCCTCATCAAGATGCTTTAACTTTTGGTTAGCTCGGAAGTGATCTGGCAGTTGGAGT
>JAOWBP010004694.1:2853-13279 GCA_028571105.1 Tragopan temminckii | reverse complement strand
AGATGTTGGGTATGGGTTGAGACATGGTGATAGGGACATGGATGAGGACATGGATGGGGACATAGCAGTGGGGACATGGAGATGGGGTCATGGATGGGGAGGTGATTCTATGACATGTATGGGGACGTGGTAGTGGGGCTGTGGATGAAGATGGAGCTGGGGAAACAAATGGGGGCATGGAGATAGGGACACAGATGGGAATGTGGTGATGGGGACATGGATGGAGACATGGCAGTGGGGATGATGGTGGGAACGTGGATGGAGGCATGGTGATGGGAACATGACTGGGGACATTGATGGGAATACTGATGAGAACATGGGTGGGGATATGGATGGGGACACGGATGAGGATGGGGACATGGCAGTGGGGACACTGATGGGGACACTGGTGAGGACATGGGACATGGGTGGGGACGTGGCGATGGGACATGGAGGTGGGGTCACGGTTGGGGACATGATTATATGATTGTATGGCATGGATGGGGACATGGCAGTGGGGCCGTGGATGAGGACGTAGGTGGGGAAATGAATGGGGACAGTGGTGATAGGGACATGGGTGAGAACACGGATGGGGACGTGGCAGTGGGGACATGGATGGGGACATTGGTGTGGGTATGGGTGGAGACATGGTGATAAGGACATGGATGGGGACATGGATGAGGACACAGTTTGGGACATGGATGGGGACAGGAATGGGGACATGGGTGAGGATAGGGATGGGGACAGGGATGGGGGCATGAGTGAGGGCATGGATGGGGACACAGTTGGGGACACGGATGGGGACAGGGATGGGGACCTGGGTGAGGACACAGATAGGGACATGGTTGGGAACACGGATGGGGACAGGGATGGGGACACGGATGGGGGCATGAGTGAGGGCATGGATGGGGACACGGCTGGGGACACGGCTGGGGACAGGGATGGGGACATGGGTGAGAACACAAATAGGGACATGGTTGGGAACACGGATGGGGATGGATGGGGACACGGATGGGGACATGGGTGAGGACAGGGATGGGGGCATCATTGAGGGCATGGATGGGGACACAGATGGGGACATGGTGGGGACACAGGGACATGACTGGGGACGTGGATGGGGACACGGATGGAGACACTGTCCGTATCAGCCCTCCCTGCTCCTCCCAGGGCAAGAAGTTCGTGGGGGACCTGGGTGCGGACGGGGCCATCACGTGGCAGGAGACGGGGCAGGTGTTTGGCTCACCCAGCGCCTGGGCCACACACTGCAAGCGCCTGGTGAACCCTGCCAAGAAGTCGGGCTGCGGATGGGCCTCCGTGCGCTACAAGGGGCAGCGCCTGGACCAGTACAAGGCTGCGTGGCTGCGGCGGCACCAGCCCCACGCGCCCAGTGATGAGGTGGGAACCCAGAGGTGTCCCCACGGAGGGGCCTGGGGTGTCCCCACGGGTGTCCCTGAGGAGGGGGCTCAGGGGGTGTCTCCAGGGAGGTCCATTGGGGTGTCCCCAGTGAGGTGCCTCGGGTTCCGGTTGGTGTTCCCAGGGACAGACCTGGGTGTCCCCATGGGTGTCCCCAAGCAGGTGCCCTGGGGACTGGGGAGGGGTCTCAAGGGGTCCCAGTGGGTGTCCTCGAGGTGGAGCCTTGGGGTATCCCAGGGCCTGGGGTGTCTCCGTGGGTGTCTCCAAGGAGGTGCATCAGGTCTCCATGGATGTCCCCAAGGAAAGGCCTGGGGTGTCCCCATGGGTGTCCCCAAGGAGGTCCTTTGGGGTGTCCCCAGGGAGATGCCTAAGGTCTCCACGGATGTCCCCATGGAGGTGTCTCAGATCCCCATTGGCGTCCCTGGGTTGTCCCCCTTGGTGTCCCCAGGGAAATGCCCTTGAGCCTCGGGGTGTCCCCGTGGGTGTCCCAAGGAGGAGCCTTAGGGGATTCCCATCCATGTCACCACGGAGGTTCCCCGTGGGGCCCTGGGGTGGGCACGGCCCTCAGCCCCTTCCTGGTGCTCTGCCCCAGGCTCTGCCCAGCGAGGGCGAGGAGGATGAGCTGCCCGAGGAGGAAGAGGAGGAGGCTGGGGACGGCAGAACGCCCGCACCGGAGCCAGCAGCCGCCAAGAGAATGGAGGAGAAGAGCAAGAAGCTGCCGGGCCGCAGCACAGCAGAGCAGGGTGAGCGGTAATGGTGGTAGGAACGGGGTTGCGGTGAATGGTAACGGGGTTACGGTGGTGGTAATGGGGACGCGATGGGGGTAATGGGGTGCTGTGCACTGCTGAACAGAGCCCACCCCCCCGGGGAAGAGGCCGGAGAGCAAAGCCCGGGCGCCCGTCCGCTATTGCATGCTGGGCACACGCGATGCAGCCAGGTAGGGACCCCCGCCATCACCTCGGTTGGCCCTCGGGGTGGGGAGGGCCGGGGGGAGCGGGGCTGTGTCTCTTGCAGGAACCCCCAGACGCTGGTGGAGGTGACGTCCTTCGCCGCCGTTAACAAGTTCCAGCCCTTCAACGTGGCCATCTCCAGCAACGTCCTCCTGCTGCTGGTGCGTCCCCTCCCCTGTTGGGATTTTAGGATCCCTTTTAGGATTCCCTCGGCGCATTCCCTTTTCCTTTAGGATTTCCACAGCCACCTGACGCGCAGTGAAGTTGTGGGCTATCTGGGGGGCCGCTGGGACACCAACACGCAGCGTAGGCAATGGGGGACAGGGGGGAACAGCCCCTGGCACAGCCACCCACCCCCACGTCCCCGCAGTGCTGACGGTGCTGCGCGCGTTCCCGTGCCGGAGCCGCCTGGGCGATGCTGAGGCTGCGGGTGCTGTGGAGGAGGAGGTAATGCAAGACCCCCCCTCCCCCAACCTCTGGTGATGTGGGGAGGGGGGTCCGATGTTATCCACGCATCCCAGATCTGCCAGAGCCTGTTCCTGCGGGGGCTGTCGTTGGTGGGTTGGTACCACAGCCACCCCTTCGGCCCCGCGCTGCCCTCCCTGCACGACATCGACGCGCAGATGGATTACCAGCTCAAACTGCAGGGCAGTGGAAACGGCTTCCAGCCCTGCCTGGCCCTCATCTGCGGTAAGCACCCACCCCTGGGGGGGGGCACAGGGCCGCAGCCCCTCCACATCAGCCCCATCTCTCCTCCCAGGGCCGTACTATGCTGGTAACCCTGGCGTGGAGTCCAAGATCGCGCCCTTCTGGGTGATGCCACCGCCTGAGGTGAGCAGTCCCCAGCGGGGGTGGGCCCAGCGCAGTGCTGGATGGGTGACCCCATAGGTGACCCCATGGAGTGACCCCACTCCCCTCTCATCCAGCAACGGCCCAATGACTACGGCATCCCCATGGATGTGGAGGTGGCCTACATCCAGGATGGCTTCCTCACCAACGACGTCCTGCAGGAGATGGTGAGCATGGGGCAGGAGCTGTCATACAATCACACAAAGGCCTGGGTTGCAAAGGAGCACAATGCTCATCAGTTCCAACCCCCTGCTGTGTGCAGGTCGCCAACCAGCAGCCCAGGCTGCCCAGAGCCACATCCAGCCTGGCCTTGAATGCCTGCAGGGCTGGGGCATCCACAGCCTCCTTGGGCAACCCGTTCCAGAGTCACCATCCTCTCACCCCCAAACCCAGGCTGTGTCCCTGCCACCCATCCCGGCCTTGGGGCCAATCTCTCCTCTATCCTTGTTTGCTCTGGGGGTCCGGGGAAGGAGCGCTGAGCCCCAGTGCAGCCCCCTGCCCCCATCCCCAGACACTACTGGTGGAGTTCTACAAAGGAGCCCCGGACCTGGTGAAGTTCCAGGAGCTATGGAGCCAGGACCAGACCTACCTGGATAAACTGAAGGTGGGCAGTGCTTTCTGTGAGCCCAGCTCTACCCACCCCGCTCCTCCCAGGAGCCGTTAATTGGGTTTTACTCCACCCTGGTGCAGAGCAAAGCGGAGTGCACAGGGTGAACCCAGCGAGCAGAGCTGCGTTCCTCTCCCCAGGGCTCCCTGGCCTCTCGCAGCCCCAAGGACCAGAGCTTTGCCCACATCCTGGAGCAGATCTACGGCCTGCTGAGGCACAGCAGCTGAGTAGGAGCTGCAATGGGGAGCAGGGGCTGCGAGCAGCACTGCAGGGATGCAGCGTCGCCTGCTGCGCCTAGGAAGCTGATGAAGGACCAGAGCCAGCAGCTGGGGGCACAGGGCAGGCAGTGGGGGACTGCAGGGGCCCAACACTTCTATAGGGTAACGAAGCACGGAGGAATAAACGAGGAAATGCAGTCTCACCTCTTTCACACACACACAGCTGTGCACGCACCCCTCTGCCCCAGAGCTGCCCTCAGAGCCGCGAGCAGAACTTCTCCGGATTCCATGCCCACACTGCCAAAGACCACGGGGAGAAGGAACCGTTTGTTCACCATCAACTGCTTTTATTGTGGAAAAATGGAATGTTTCACTAACAGAAACTTCAATGCCGACCAAGAACACGTTCATAACAAAGAAAGGAAACCAATCAGCTGAACTGATAGAGCATTTGGCTACGATGTGGCAGCAGTCTTGCTTTTTCGTCATCACAAATTCAAGTTGCTTAATAAAACTCACCACCATTGTCGTTTTGTATTAAAAAATATATCTTTATGTCTATAGATCTGTGTATTAAAGCGCTCTCAGTAGCGGCGGGCGAAGCGCGGCTCGGTCGCTCTGTGTGTCCGCTCCTGGCCTGCAAACCCCCCCTGCACTGCAGCACTCGGTGCCAGCTGGCTGTGGTTTGGGCCCTGTGCGAATCCTCCACGCCTACAAAGGAGAGCAGACAGGTTGGGAATGGGAGGAGGAGCGGGACTGCGCACGTCTCACAACAGGCATTTCATTCTGTTTGGGTTTGTTGTTTTTTTTTCTGCTATTTGCAAATCCATACTTGAGTTGAATCTGAAAGCATGGCTTTGCACTTTGGATACGGGCGTTTCTGCTTTAATTCAGCCTGCTGTTGTGCGGAGGTGACGGCTCCTTACCCTGCCATCCCACCGCGGTGCATCGCGTGGCCTGGTCCCGGCTGACCAGGCGTGCCTCGATCACCACCTGAGCACAGAAACAAGAGAAAGAAACGGTGGGGGGAGGAGAAAGGCCTTTGTGTTGCCCTACCAGAAAAGCCAGATCGTCCCCAGTTTGATTTGCTTTCTCAGTAACGCTGTTAAGGTCTGCAGGCTTTAATTACCACCAGAAGTTCAGCAGCAGTAATTGATAGAAAGACCACGATCACACTGGGAAGCAGCAAGTGTACCTTGCCATCTCTCATGATCCCGTCCCATCATTCCTCCAGCCACACTGCCCTGCCATGAACGATCTTGATGCCCCTCTAACTTTCGACCATGATCTCCCCAGTCACGTCCATCTCTTAAAAAAATAAAAGAAAATCTTCTAGGTGCGTCCCTGATCGGTGTGTCAGCACAGGAGGCGTTACTTGCAGAGAGACCCCCGTGTTCAGCGTACAACAGAGCGGATTAGACGTGGAACCACCAACCAACCACTGCTCCCCTGTCGGTGTGCCTGCACAGAACCCAATGCTGTGCATCTGGGACACATCCAGCCTGGCTGCTGACTTGCAGAGAAACCACCAGCACGCCTCAGCTCCCCCCGTTACCTCCACCTGCTGAATCCCGAGTTCTAACTAGCAGTGCTACTTCTGTGGGTGCCCCTGGGGCAGCTAGCAGCACTGAGCCTCGTCTGCGAAAGGGAAGCTGCTTACAGAGAGCCCCTCTTCACCCCTAAATTCCTCGTGCATCCAGATGAGAGAGGCTCAAAGGAACCACGAGGAGGAAGGACTCGCACCGTGACAGCGCTCCTACCGGCACCCTCTGAAGGTTTACCCGCCGTGAGAACAAAGCACCAACACAACGCTCCCCTCGTGTGCGAGCACTAACCGGGTTGGTGGGGGAATCCCTCTCCCTTCGTTCATCCTCCGCTCAGACCCATAACCGCCCCAGCCATCGCGGGATTCCCGCGCGTGCCGCTCGGGGCCGTGCCGCTCGTCCACGTAGTGCTGCAAGGCAAGCAGGACAGTCACTGTCAGCTCATCCCCGTTCCTTCCCTAACAGCAACGCTGCAGCTCCTCACAGGGTGCTGCGGCCTACAGCTCCACAAAAGAAAGCAGCAGCTGTTCTGTGCTTTGCTGGCTCCACTGCTGTGCCTTCTGCAGTTCGCTCCGGCACCGGTTTGGTTTCACAGCACCACCTGTAGGCGGGTGCAGACTTCTCTTTTAACAGAACATCTCTTTCTACACGCCATTCGGGTGAGTGTTAGAGAAGGGAACCCTCACGGCGCTGCCACATCACAGACACAGGGCTTTGAGCCAGGAATCTGTCACCACACATCACCTTACGGCCAGAACAGCCAGCACAGCTCCCAGCACTCAGGACTCACGGCTGGAACACACGCCTTAACCCCAGCAGCAGTTCCATTTCAGAACAGCTAACACCGTGCTGCTTCTGCTTTGGCATTTGTGTAAAACGAAGCCGTGATGTGGTTGTGACCCACCTGCCCATCGCGGTCTGGTATTCCTCTTGAACCTTCTCTTCTGGAAAGAAAAGAAGTTTCAGTTAAACCAACAGACATAATCCATAAGCAGCACACGGACCTTTGTATTTGGAAGGCTATAAGTCTGAGAACCCAGCATCTGTTCAGCTGTAACATACTGAAATGAGCTTTGATTTCATACAAAGAGACCAAAGTGAGACTTATAGCAGTGAGTAATTCAGGTGACACTGAGTTATGGCCAGCAGGACAAGGCCAGACCTGGAGCCGAGGAAGAAGAGAGTGAACCTACCAGCATCAGAAATGAGTTACAACAAAAGTAAAGCAGCACAGCTCCTCAGAGAGAAACCCAAAGTGCCCACAGCTGCACAGAGCACTTCTGCAGACTGTGGAGTTAAAGCCAGGGTAAGCTACGCTGTGAGGGAGTAGGGAAAGTGTTAAAGCAAAAGGAAATGGTTCCTTCTTGGATTAATTAACTTGGATTCACAAATCAGACATTCAAACACCTTGAGAACTGTAGGACTGCCCTCGGCACAGATCTGTGATATAGAGTGGTGCAGGCACAGGACTGCAAGTATGCATGAGATCAGATGCAAGAAAAGCACGAGGCTCAGTTGTTTGTTTTCAGCGCTGCTCAAGTCACGAGTAAAGCAGAAAGACACTGAGTTTCCTTCAGGGGATGGGAAGAAGAACCTCTGCCTTGTGCTGACCTGTCCAAGGAATGATCCTGGTACCGGCCACGATCCCTGTGGTCGAAGTCGTGGAAGCGGTCCTGGCGCACAAACTCAGAGTGGTATCTGTCATCCAGCGCCATCCGCTTTGCCTCTGGCCAGTATGGATCATCTCGTCTGCAAGAAAGAAAACCAATCTCGTACAGATTTCCTTTCTCCATCTCTTGAGTGAGACCTTGAGATCAAACCACATTCATTCCCATTTTAACAGTTATGTTTGATTTGTAACTAAAGCCTCAGGACTGGAGCTAGCTGCAGCACCGCCACACGAAAAGCAGACCCTCAGCAGGGGCAGACATGAGAACAAACACCTCCTGCTGGCACCCCTGCTTTACAGTTTAGATTCCCAGGACCATCCAAAGTTGGAGAAGATCTTCGAGATGAAGTTCAACCATCAGCGTAACCTAATGGCTGCGTCACTGAGCCACGTCCCCCACTGCCATTCCCACATGTCCTAAATACCCAGACGGATGGGGACTCCACCCCGGGCAGCCATTCCAACACCTGACCACCCTCTCCATGAAGAAATTCTGCTTCACTTCCAATCTAAACCTCCTCCAGCACAGCC
Organism: Tragopan temminckii; assembly: GCA_028571105.1. Taxonomy (NCBI): domain Eukaryota; kingdom Metazoa; phylum Chordata; class Aves; order Galliformes; family Phasianidae; genus Tragopan; species Tragopan temminckii. Next base: position 5,519 of record JAOWBP010004694.1, on the reverse strand, counting down.
TGACACCGTTTTCTTGCATCCTCCAGAACAGTGTATCTGCAGGTGGACGTGGCCAGATCCTGCTATCCCACTGCAGTTACCTGCCATCATCATAGGGCCTTCTCATTGCTGACCGCCGCTCCTGCTCGTAGCGCAGCTGCTCCTGCTGACGCCGCAGCTCCTCCCTCTCCCTCTGGATCCGTTCCTGCTCTCTCCTCCTCTCCTGCTCGATGTGCATCCTTTCCCTCTCCAATCTCTCCCTCTCCAAGCGCTCTCTGTCCAGACGCTGCCTTTGAAATTCGAGTCTCTCCCTCTCTCTCTGCAGCCTCTGCCTTTCATCCCGCTCGTGCATGGCCTGAAGGCGCTGCTCTCGTTCTCGCCTTTCTCTCTCTCTAATTGAAAACAAGACATTTGTTTTCCAGTCAATTATCTCCAATCGAAGCTTTATTGCTCGTTTTGGGTGCTTCTGTTAGTTCACCTTTCAAAACAAAAGTTATGTTCTTCTCACTATATGATTAAATGTAAACAGTCTCTTCTCAACCAAACCAAAGCTGCTTCCTAAGAGCCCAAAGGGAATTCAGCATTCTGCATTAGTAAGGCAGCACCTTACCTCTTCATCGAGTGAGACCTTGAGATCAAACCACATTCAATCCCATTTTAACAGTTTTTTTATTTGTAATTAAAACATCAGGACTGGAGTTAGCTGCAGCACCGCCACACGAAAAGCAGACCCTCAGCAGGGGCTGAGTCTAATTGGGCTGAGAAAGTTTTGGTAGAGCATAGAGTGTCCTAACACAGAGCTCTGACAAATGAAATATTTAGGAGGTATTTCAAAACTTTCAGGCAGAACACAAACATTAGGAACGTTCAATTCTGCCTAAGCAGAACACGTGAGCTGGGAGTACCCACAGAAGTGATCACCCAGAGCCTCCTCAGAAGCACGAGCTTATAGAGATGACTGGTTTCAGTACAAGAAAGCCTTCGCAACTCTGCACCACAGCTTGGTGTCAGAGCGACCTGAGCTACAAATGTGGAAGGGCCCACACAGATCCCGGGTGGAAGCACAGCTGAGGACACGCAGAGCAGTGCCCCAGCACTCACCGCCGTCGCTCCGTCTCCCTGATCTCGCGCTCTCTCTGCCGCTGCCGCTCGCGCTCGCGCTGCTCTTTGATTTTATCGAACGATAAGATGTCCTGCTTCTCTTTGCTCTCAGATTTGCGGTCCTGGCTCTTTGTGCTCTGAGTTAAGGCAATACGTTTAGCTGAACGCTTCCAGCCACAATTCCCAAGCAAAACACCCACTTTGTTTCAACTCCGAACACTCCCACCCTCCTGGAGGTGAACAACGCGGGAATTACAAGAAGTCAGGGAGAAGCACCCAGAATTTGGCTAGAGCTTCTGGTGAGTGTAAGTGCATATAAATATTAGAGGCACATGACCTGCCTTGTGCTGGTGGTAAATGATACAGCACTGCAAAGGTCACCGGGCACCACACTCAAAATGGATCATCTTAACACCACTGTCAAATTACATTTCTACTTCCTCAGCTCCAGCAGCAGCGACCGCGAGGTGAGGCACCAGCATTTACCTTCACAGCACAATTAACTCCTTAGTGCTTCCTAAAATATTGCTAAAGGTCAACTGTTCCCCACACGCGAGGCAAAAAACCCTGCAGCCACCGCACAGGTAAGGTTATTCACACCTGCTTTTACAAAGAAGTGTCCATGAAGTCGTGCTTACCCTCTCTTTGGAAGCAGATGTTTTCACACTAATAACGGGTTCTCCTTTAGATTTATCCATTACCACTGTCCTCTCTGTTCCTCGACTTGCTAGAAAGCAAAGGCACACAAGAATAAATAATACTCCAGACGTTCAAAAATCTTGCAAGGATTTTAAACCATCAAGATATTATTTTACCAGGGTTCTTAGACGACTTGTGCAAGAATGTAGCCATGATTTAAACAGCTCGCCAGCATGTGCAAGCTGGGGGAAAGGGCACTGAATCTCTCCTAACATCTCAGTGAAGCACCCTCTAGCAGAGATGGAGGTTACAAGAAAGCAAAGCTAAGTTTGTGTTTATGTCTGCAGAACACACTGCCAAAGTTAATGAACTACAAACTTCTCCACAGCTGCTCACACTGCATCGATACTTTAAAGCAGTGTACTTGTCAACACACCTGATTTGCTCGCCCTGGATCGATCGGAGGCCTTCTGCTCCTCTTTCTCTTTCCCTTCCTTCTCATCCTTCGAATCTTTCTCAGATTTCTTCACATCGTCTTTTTTGTCGGCCTTCTCCTCCTTTTTAACACCAACAGACCTGCAGGCAAACTTTGCTTTAATAGAAGACCTGACAAAAAGTGCTCAGTAAACCACTCCTACTGATTGAATCAAAAGAAAAAAGCATCTCGAACACCACTTCCATGCTGCCGAGCACTGACACTGTGCCAGGCTTTACTTGTGCACACGCTGCAGCACAGCAAACAGCACTGAGCTGAGGCTGCCTGAAAGTGAGAAACTACAGATGACCCTTCTCAGTATCTGGAGAGTGAGTGCTAGAAATACAAAGCCTCTCCACTGCAACTCAGCTCACGCATGGCACAGGGAGAAGGGGCTCACCCAGCTGCAGGCTGAGCTCTGCTACAAGAGAAGCTTTCACAAACAAATACTTGTGCATCTGATGCGAGGAGT
>JAOWBP010004692.1:0-20785 GCA_028571105.1 Tragopan temminckii | reverse complement strand
ACAGGAAGAAAGGAAGGTGAAACATTTATCTATCTATCTATCTATCTATCTATCTATCTATCTATCTATCTATCTATTTTCTGAGACTCCAGATGCACCTGATGGAGTCCTATTGAAATCACAGAATCAGACTGATTATTTCTTACCTCCACAAGCATTACCTTTTTTTTTTTTTTTTTTTCATATAGATTATTATTTTAAACACAATTTCCCTAATAGCAAATCTCTATATAAAAATCCTTAACTAACATCCTTTGAGTATTATACAGACCTTTCTATTAAAACAAATAACTGATACATCTAACTGGTTTAAGCAGGGAACAGAGGAGTAGGTGGTCTCATTAAGAACCCTTCTTCCACAAGAAAGGCATTTCTCATTGTCTTTACCCAATGATATAAATGACCTTTGCCATGGAATTGATGAATGTATAAATCTTTCATAATATATTTTAATGTCCTGCTGGCAGTAATCATTAATATAAAACAAAACAAAAAGATTTGCAAACAAGAGCTCTATTATTATTAAAGGGACATATTCCTTGCAATTTTGTGAACAAGAATTTAAAATGCTTTTTATTCCCATATCTCATGCAGTGATAGAAATTCACATTCCCTTCCCTTCCCTTCCCTTCCCTTCCCTTCCCTTCCCTTCCCTTCCCTTCCCTTCCCTTCCCTTCCCTTCCCTTTCTTTTCTCTGAACAGCAGGATATCTCCTTGTCCTACATAGCTTTCTGTCTCCAATTTGAGATGTTATACTACTTTTCACTTGAATGTGTCTGTCAAGGGAAAGGAAGAGGAAGGCAAAGAAAGGCAAGGCAAAGCAACAAGAAGGGAAGGGAAGGAAAAATAAAAGGTAATTAAGGCCGACAGGTCTCATTTCTTTATATTTTATTTTATTTTATTTTATTTTATTTTATTTTATTTTATTTTATTTTATTTTATTTTTAAGTCTATTTGTACAAATATTAGTGGACTACCAACTACTACTACTTGCTTTTCTTCATATGATTTAAAAGTGAAAAATCTAAAACGTAGTTTCTTGATTATGAAGAACTAGCCAAATGGGAAATGCTAAAGATAAGGATTCTTCAATTCTTCAGTCACTCTTCTCAGTTTCCCTGGAAATAAGAACCTCATTGCCTGTTACATCTAAAACCCCAGTCCTGAAACAAACAAACAAACAAAACAAAACAAAAAAACTAGGGGCACAGTAAGGATATCAAGACATTGCCTCTATGTTTTAGACAGCAACTTCGTAGAGAGTCCATGAACTCATATTCAAATCCCGTAATGCGATGAGGAAATTAAGCATTACAGGGAGCCTTTTCATTGTACCGTGATGAGCAGAAAGTAGCAGACTCTTATTTTGCCTAACTGAGGCAAGGTGAATTCCATCTTCTATCTCAACAGTACCACTATTCGAGTCTTTTTATGTCAAGAGAAGTATAAATCCTTCCATCTCTAAGAGAGTTTCTAATTTTCAGAGTAAACATGACCTATTTTAGATGGGAAATGGGGAAGATATGTGATATTTTCTCATGCCTTTGAAGCTTTGTCACTGAGCAGCAAATAACTTAAACATTATGAGAGAACTAATATTACTTATCAATCTTAATTTATAGTTAGAACACACAACCATGTAGAAGGTAATTTAGAATTCAGAAATCCTTTTTTATTTATTCATTTTTAATAGATAACATATTAATTGCATTTTTTTCTCATACATAAGTATTTTATTTTATTTTGTACTTTAATTTTCAGCATTTCTCCTGCCTTTTAACAATCTTTTATTGAAAAAACACATCAGATTGAATATAATGCCTTATTTTTATCTAAAATTACTGTTTATTATTGTGTTCCATTTTGCTGTTCTCTCTTTTTTATTTATGTGACTTAAGAGCTTTTTTGTTATTTGTTTTAATATACTTTGAAAGGCCTAACTCAGCTTGGCTTTTCACAATTCTTACATTATTTCAACACTTCTTGACCTCTAAGGTGTTCCTTTATTTGCTGATCAATCTTTTTTTCTCTATATTTCTTGTAGGCTTTATGCTTACTCTTAATGTCCTTTTCGAGATAGCTATACATCCAAATACATCTGGAAACTTTTCCTGAAAGTTCTGTTCTCACTTGCTTGATGTTTCAGATAACTTTTCATTGCTGACTTAAATAGTTTGAAGGAATCTGTTACACTGCAAGCCCCTGAACTTTTTGCTTCCATTGACTTTGCTTGCTTTTTTCACATAATTTGTCAAAGTTTTCCATTTTGAAATTGAGTAACTCAGCTGGAGAACTTGTTTTTCCTTATTTTCCATGTAATTTATATTCAGTCAACTTACAACTGCTGACTTCAAGGGTATCTCAATATTAGTATTATGTTCAGTAAGTTCATGAAATTAGAGAAATATCTGGCAGGCTAGTTGAAGTAGGAGCAGTAATTCCAGTAGGGCATCTGGAAATCATTGTTATGTCCCTTGAACATGTGAAGATCAGTGCTACTTCATAAGTCTGTCAAACGTTTTTCTTTATAGGGATAGTTGAAATTGTGCAAATGCCCCACTGCCTTGTTATGAATACAGAATTTATGTGTTTATGATACTGCTGCTTGATTATAAATAGATACAATTATGATTTTAAGGTGGTCTAGATTTTTTCATGAGTGACCTACAGTTCTTACTTACTGTGCATGTATATATTCAATACAGGGAGAAAAAATTGAATTTAATGCAAAGTTATTTAGGGCAAATGTGCAACAGATTTTGGAGGACTTTACTTACTTTACTTCCTAATCCTGCACTGCATCACACACACACACACACACACACGCGCACATCAACTTTGTCTTTTTATTCAAGGTTATGTTTACATTGTCTGGTATAACGTAACTGGTATGGTGTGAAGAGAGAAGAACACTAACTGGATGTGCTGCTATAATAGAATCATAGAATCATAGAAACACAAAATGACTTAAATTGGAAGGGAACTTAAAGCTTATGTAGTTTCAAACCTCCTGACATTAGCATGGTTGCCTACTACCAGATTAGACTGTCCAGGGTTCCATCCAACCTGGCCTTGAACATCTCGAGAGATGAGGCATCCACAGCTTCTCTGAGTAACCTGTTCCAGTGCTTCATTAAACTGAATAAAAAAATCTTTCTAGGATCTAACATAAATCTCCTCTCTTTTAATTTAAATCCATTCCCCCTTGTCCTATCACTATCAAAACTTGTTAACAAGTCCATCTCCCTTTTGCTTAGAAGCTCCCTTCAAAAACTGTAAGGCTTCAAATGAGGCCTTGCCTGAGCCTTCTCTTTAAACCAGCTCTCTCAGCCTTTCTTCATAAGAGAGGTACTCCAGCATTCTGGTTATCTTCATGACTCTTTTTTGGAGCTTATCCAACAACTCCATGTCTTTCTTGTGCTGGGGTTCCTAGGCCCGGCCACAGTACTCCAGATGGGACCTCACAGATGTAGAAGAGAGTCACAGAACTATGGGAGTTGTAAGGGACCTCTGGAAATCATCTAGTTCAACCCTTCTGCTTAAGAAATTTCTTTAGAGTAGGTTATACAGGAAAGTGTCCAGGCAGGTTTTGAGTATGTCCAGAGAAGAAGACTCCATAATCTTTCTGGGTATCCTTTTCCAGTGCTCTCTAACCTTCAAGTCAAGAAGTTTTTCATCTTGTTCATATGGACATTTCTGGGTTTCAGTTTGAGCCCATTGTCCCTTGTTCTGACACTGGATGCTATTTGAAAGTTTGGTCAAATCCACTTGATTACTGTCCTTTAGATATGTATAAGCATGGTAAAATCCCCTGCTAATTTTCTTCAGGCTAAATAGTCTCAGGTCTCCTGGACTTTCCAAAATATATGCAACAAAAGAAAATGGAAAATTGCCTTGGGAGGGCCAAAATAAAATTCCCATTTTTTCAGCTCACTCTTCACCTCTTGCATCTTCATAAACAGCATGACTTCAGTGCAAAAGTATAGATATTTCCCACTGAATTAAGAAAGATTTTTTTTCCCCCTCATCCTTTCCTATCCATTTTGTTCCTCTTTTTGTTTGTGTAGTTGTTTTTCTTTGCTCGCCTGAGATCTGCACCACACGGTTATCAGTATGATGAGAGGAGACAGGCTGTCTAACTCTGCCCAGTCTTAAAAAGACTGGTAAAGAAAAAGGCCTGACTAGATAAGCCAGATGACATCCCAGACCTGGGAAGTGAGCCAGGGTCCAGATCAACATCTGCTGTGGTCAGGCTGCCAGCCCAAAGCATTCATCCGTGACTGACCAGTTGCTTTGGATCCTGAGAACAACACTTTATTTCCCCCGCCCTTACTGTCCCTTCTTTTTTATCCTTCTGTTGTCTGGTGTTTTGAAAAAGGCAAAGGAAATGTCCACACTTCACAACTCAAGATTAAATAAGAAAGGTAACCCTTTTCTCTGCACCAGGAAACAGTACTTGACAAAATAAAACAATGTAATCCCATGCTTTAGTTTTAGCAAAGACATTTGGCATCTTTTGAGTTCGTACATTTTTCATATCCACTCAGTTTTGGTGTGAGATTTGTGTGTTTGCAGCTAATCCATCCTACTCAGGGACAGATGCAGGATGGATTGAAATATAAGGATCTTGTCTCAAGGTGTGTTTGAAAATGTTGCATAATAGGGGTACCATCTACTATACTAAACAGAACCAGTATAGCTGATCTAAGACCCATTCTTCAGCTGGTAAATAAACATTTACTGCTCACACAGTATCTGAAAATGAGGATGAATTTTTTAACATATTTTCCATCAGCTGAAATCTGTAAGTCATGCTTCACTGTTTCTGTGACAGAAGCATCTTAAGATATTTTTCTGTCTTGAGATAATTTATTCTAGCTAAACTAGACAAATATAAGAATCCATCACAAACTTCTTTCTGTCATTTGTTCTCATGACACAAAATGCATAAACTAAATTTTATGCCTGAGGGAATATATGCAGAGAATATATGAAGAAAAAAAGGAAGATGGGATGTGAGTAGAGGTGGAATTACTTAGTTATAACTTTGATCCACTGAGGATTTATTTGTCTTATGTAACAGATCTAATTTGGAATGCTACTCTTCGCATGAGGGTTTTATTTAAGCTTGAACCCGTGCTGCTAGGACATCTGGTTGTGAACTGTCTCCTTGCCCAGTTTTATTCAAGGAGAAGAATAAGTCACAGATGAAACCATGCGGCTCTTTAGTGTGGGTGGTCAGGAGAAGAGGACTGTGAGACACCAACCACAAAGGGTATCATCACGAGGCTTCAGCCCTACTGTCCAGCCAAGAGAAGGACAAGAGAGGTAAAGCTGTCATTTAATCACAGTCAAGGCACACCTTGCAGAGAGCCTAGATAGAATGCGAGTCTACTTCTGATAGTACTTGAAGGTTTGATGTAAGTTGTCCTGAGGCCAATATAAATACTGAAATTTTTCTCAGGGTGTTCTTCAAGCAGTATGAACTCACCACACCACTGAAATAAATGGGATTAAATAAGTTATAAGAACTTGAGAGGTGAGAGAAAGGAATCCTAAGGGCCTTGAAAATATTAAGAATAATCAAAAGGATGGGGACAGAAGGGCAGGAGTTGAGTGGCACATGTTTGCTTGCTCTGAAGAAAAGTAGCAATTGCAAAAATCGATAGCAAGCCTTATTAAAGGTGAGCTAGGTGCTTTCACTCTGAGATTTTATTTGGTTGTATCAGTTTTAGATACCTCACAGGTCAGGTATTTCAGACCCAACTTCTCTAGAGATCACCCTCTTACATTATAAAGTATTCCCTCCAGAAATCTCCCACTGTTTCAAATGTAGTTTCTAGTGCTGGGTGTACTTTCTGGAGTCTGAGTGAAAAAGAGAGGAAAGGAAAAAGAAAGGGAAAGAAAAGAGTACGAAAATGAAAAAGTGAGAGAAGAGGAGGAGATCAAAGAAGACAAGGAGGGGAAATGGGCAAAGAGGCTGAGAAGGAGACAGGAAAGGAGGAACGGGAGAAGAGCATGTCTTCTTGTGCCGTGGTGGTGTATATCTGCTTATTTTCAGTGTTCAGATTAATTCAGTTTTTTCTCTCAGGCAGTGTGTCTCTGAGCAACTTGTACAATTTCCTTCAGGTGAAAACTTCCTCTTACAGGACTGCAGCAAATATTATCCCAGGGTCTCAAAAAATGCCAATAAGAGAACGAATAATATTTGTTCATAATAGCATTAGTGTAAACCATGACTGATCAGTGTTATGTGTGATATCAACAGAGACAGTAATCAAGGTTATTTTAGCATTGATTTTTATTTATTTATTTATTTATTTTTTACAGACGTGAAGCCTCTTTGATGTATTACTCCATCAACACCTTCAGAGCCAAACTTTGCACATTAAATTAATCCCAATTAATTAGACTATTTGTAGATAGTGCCAGGCTCTTTTATGTTGCAAAATAAATATTAATTCAGTGGCATTTTTTTTCACCTTGCTCAGTTTGTATGGCTAGGAAGAGTAGAAGAGCCCTGTTGATCAGTGTGCTGAAATATGATAGAAATTTTAGGTGCCTGGGGTGGTCTGAGAGGCTGCTTACCTGGAATCAGCTCAAGACCTGACAGAGAAACTCAGGAAAACAGACTCAAACTCTCCTGACTTTACTGATACATGTAGTCATGGAATAAGTACTGCCTCTAATGGAAAAAAAGTTGCCCTTGAGCTTTTTAAAAAATGTACATAAACCAGTACCCTGCAGGGAAGATGTTCACTGGAGGCACTGATTCAGAGATAGCTTTCCAATTCAGAGACATATTCAGGGACAGAGTTATAATGGTTTCATTTTTTATCTTAATGATTTATTATTATTATTATTATTGTACTAGTCAGTGTGATGAGTAAATTCCTGTAGCTTGTGTTGGTCTGTGTTCAAATAACCTCCTCTGAAAAGGGAAGAAGCCACATACAACACCACTACTCCTTCACATAAAGACCTCAAATCTTATTTTCTTGTGAAGCATCATTTTCTTGTGATTTCCCAAGTCTGTAATGAAGACTGATTTCCAGAAGAAAGTGATATGTGACTAGGAGGAGAAAAGGATGACTGTTTTATATTTTTATACATAAGTTTTTAGTATCTACTGTTTTATTTGCTTCCTCTCTTTCTGATACATGATTCCTCCCAGCGAACTTGTAGAGAACTTAGTTTGGGAAGTTTCATGTGACTTAGATCCTTGAATGTGCTACACTGTGTAAATCCCAGTCTTATCCTCAAATCTAAGCTGCTGTCTTCATTATTTAGTACTGAGGGGGGCATCAGTAAACTGCATAAATATTTTAGCATGTGGCTATAGTCAGTCTCATTCTTCACTACGTCAAAACTGCAAATGAAGAACCAAACAAATAGTTAAAAACATTCAGCCTTAAACATCAAATAAGTTGTCAAAATTCTGACTAGAAAAAGTAACAATAAAGAGTCTTTAACTTGATTAGGCTCTTAGGAACCTCATCAAAGGATAAATAAATGAGTGTTTGCATTATTACAGTAATGCTTGGATGGCCATTTCCTCACTAAATTTAGTCATCACATATCATTATCCCAGGAACAATAAACCCTTTTCTACAGCCCATTATTTTCTGAAAGGAAGAATTGGAGACCATTCTGTGCTCACATCCCAGGCTGTGCAGTCTGAGTGGCGTTAGAGAGGTGAAAAAGCTGTTCCATTTGGGGAGGAAATGCAGGAGTGCAAAGTGGTGTAGAAAAGCAAAGTGCAAGAGAAGGTGGCTTCAATGAGGCCATGCTTCCTCTTAAGTAGGGGATAAGCTTCCAGTGACTGCAGTGAGCATAGGAACCTGGCAGCTGTCTTCTCAGGCCCCTGCTGCTGTGCAGTGACAGCTGTGGCAAGAGCTCCTCAGGAGTCTGTGCTGCTGGAGGCACATAGTCAACACTATTAGCATTAGCTTGAAGCAGCTGTAACTCCTGTTGGGATGTCTGTCCCTATATGCCAGACATGATAATGATGGCAAGGATCCTGGCTGCTTACAGCACCAACTTAGTGTTTCATTTTCACCCTTCATGGAATTCCAGATGCAGCGGTGAGTAGAACAACCAGGCACTGATCTCCAGAAAATCATCCATCCTTTCTTATTGTCAGTGAGCTTCTTTAACAAGTTGAGACACTAACTTTAGTTGGAGATGGGGAATACAGGGCCCAATCCTGTTGCTGAGTAGGGGCTAGTTATTCCTGAATCCAGAAGGAATCTACCATGGATTATTTGGATTTGGATTTCTATCCTTTGCCACTAAGTATTGCAAGATAAATAGGGTGGAATAAGGGATCTACTACAACATTCATGGAGTTGATTATATTCTTGAGCAGACCACTGGAACCTGTAGTCAAGTCAAACTGATATAGAATGAATGTGAGAGTAAATCTGGATAGTTAGAAAGATGATGGATAGCGTGCCTGTCCATTTGTTTGTACACGAGTGAGCTTTCCTAGTAAAAGTTTCTGACCCTGGTTACATGTTCACATTGTATCCAAAACAACAGAGATCTGTACTATATTCAGGTTCCTAGCCACAACAAAATACAGTGCATATGTTACTGCTGATAATAAGGATAATGAAAGACAGAGATTGATGGTCTGAGTTTCTTTAGTGTCATAGAAGTTTTATATTTTAGACCTCTTGTTAATTTAGCTCTGTTTCACATTGGTGTAAACAAGAGAAAACAAGACAAAACAAAACAAAACAAAAAAACACTTTCTATGCACATACATTGCATTAGTATTTTGAGTGCATCCGTGTCTTTGGATTTGCATGTGAATATGAAATAATTCTATGCAAGTATGGGATGGAATTTGATTGTTTTCTCCAACAATGTGTCCTTATCTTTCTGGAAGCAGTTCAGGCCATCAAAGAGTTGTTGCTGATGAACTGACTAATTAGTTTCCAATACTTAACCTTATATTTCACTTCATTACTGGTACTTGTTCCCTTTAGTTTTACATTTAGTATCAGGAAGTTCATTTAGAATCCAGTCAATCTTCCAATGCCAACTCTTCACTTTAGATTTTTCATTCAGTGAGGACACAATGGGAATAATATTTGTATCTCTCAAGGAGGTGCATGAAAACTTTTGAATTGTATCATCTAGAGGAAAACACACACACACACACACACACAAACAAACAAACAAACAAACAAACAAAAACAGAAAGATGAGACTTGCAAAAGAATAAAGGAGAATTAAGTCACCAAGACTGTTGTGGTAAGTAATGTATAGGCAGCCAACGTGTTGGACAGCTGAAATGCTAAGATTAACATTTTATTTTATTTAAAATTTGAGACAATCAAATAATTGCTCTTCTTATATATTATGTCTTTTGGTGTTTCTTTATTTGTATTATAATCTTAGAACCCAGGAGATAAATGTCATCAGAGAGAAGAGACAAATAAATTCAGTGATTAAGTATTATCTGCCCGTGCATGACATGCAGGGTATATGGATTTCTTTCTGAGTTAAACAGGGCTTGGGATCTTTTGGACAGGCTTGAGGGGGAAACGGTACAGAAATGCAAAACATCTTCCATGCTGGTCAATCCTCTAGTTTGTGTAAATTCATTCTTTAAAACCTAATCACGTAAGAAACAGAATCTAAAAATACACAATGAGACTAATTAATCAACAGAGCAGCTTACTTAAAGTTCTGGTGAACTATTTATTTTCTCAGTAGAGATCTTTATGTCGAGATTAGGTGTTTTCTGTTTTGGCTACAGAAGGATATATTCTTGAACTTGTGTCTTGGTTTCAGTTGAAGCAGTGTTAATAGCAGAACAGTGATTTTGTTGTTGTTGAGCGATGAGAGCACCCTCAGGTCCAGGCCAGGCCAGAACCTGGTCAGGGAAGAGCCACTGCCTTTTGTGGCAGTTCAGCAAGGATGTAGGACAGAGCCAGGACAGCTGGCCTGAATTAGGCAAGTGTGTTGTTACATACAATGCAGCATCATGAAGAAGACTGTAAAGCTGTGGGGAATTAGCTGAGGGTGGCTGCTGCTTGGAGATTGGCTGTGCATCAGTTGGTGCGTAGTGAGAGTTTGCTACAGTAGTGGGCATCAGTCAGCTAGCTGTTGAATTGTTTGCTGGGTGGAGAGCTGTTGCATTGTGGATATATGTATATATTGTTATAATCACATTTTTATTTCCATTTTCCTTTTCTATCTTAGTAAATAGTTTTTATCATGACCCATATGTTCAATTTCATTTTCAGTTCTCTCTCATTTCACCTGGAGGAAGCAAGTGATTGGCTGTGTGATGTTGAGCTGCTTCTGGGTAAGACTACAACTTACAACTGGATAGAAGACAGCCATTATTATCCTAGGGATTATAATACCATCCACTGTCCTTACATTTTATGGATTCTTATTTTATCAGAGTCTACCAGTGCATTTACAAGCACTATTGTTTAAAATGATATTCAGCCTCCTTAAATGAGCAATATATTTGGTACAAACAGATTCTGTCTCTGCAAGGTTGCCTAAGAGCTTTTCAGAGCTCAAGTAAGGATATACATCTTGGCTATGTTTTGCCTCTCTGTTGGAAGACAATATGAATTTGTCCCAGTTCTTTCACTTTATCTCTTCTCTTTTGTGCAGTGATTTTCACAGAGAGAAAGAAGGACTGAATCATGGTGGGCCTGGCTGCCTTTCCAGTCCAGATGACTGGAACCTGGAGCACCTGGAGGCACTACAGTGGGCATGCCACAAATACTTTTAGTTCAGTCTATATCCAGGCAGAATTTTTTTTAATTATTATTATTTTATTATTATTATTATTCCAAATATTTCCTTTTTTAGGTGGGAGAGCAACTGCACTTCCAGATCTGACTGTGAAGGGCTTGATGCAAATATGTAAGAAATGCTACAAAAATTTTACAACATTCTGTGATTCCTGGACAAGTGAGAAAAGAACTGAGATGACAGGTAGGTTGGACAAAATAGAAGAAGAATGAAAGATATGAAATACAGTATTAAGATTCTGAGCAACAGACCCACAGATTCATGGAGACAGTCTTATTGACTCTGACCAGTACTAAATGAGATGATTTAGGTACAGTCAGAAAGTTTCTGCACAGTTTTTTAATATAGAGATATCAATAAGAAATTATTATGAAGCAAACATTTCTCTTGGATCCATTTTTATACAGAAGGAAAAAAAAGAAAAAAAGAAAAAAAAAAAAAAGAAAAAAAAAAGTACTATCATAATGTTAATAACTCCCTAGGCAGTTTCTCTGCAAGAACAAACAATTTATTGGACATGACTTTGGGACTTTATTAGCACCTCTGTGCTTTCAGGAGTCTTTGTACTTGAATTCATCCCATCTTTTCAACCACATGTAATGTATTTCAGCCATATTTATTTATTTATTTATTTAATCTCAGTGTTTGTATGTTCTGAGAAAAGAAGTATCTTGTGACTCACTTTCTACCATACTGACTCATGAATTTGATAGGTTAGATGCTACATGTTCATGGTCTACCAGGGACTGTGCAAGATTCTTCTACAGCTGAAATATTCTAACATCTTGCTGTATATAGTGTAGAGAAGAAGGCATTAATTACATTTAGGGAAGAGAAACAATCTCTTTTGAACATATGAGTCATGATAAAAACTATTTACTAAGAAATTCCCTGATTTCATCAGTAGTGCTTAGGATATTCTCTTCAACCACTGAATTTAGACAGAAATTTTTTATTTCTGATTTTTATAGTAAATGCAAAATCATGTATATTATATTCTTGAGGAACAAATATTCACTGGTGAAATGCCACTGTTCACTTTTGTTCATTTTTCCATTATATAAATTCATTTTTATATAAATCAGAAAATAAAATTTTGGATTTGTCTTAGAACACTTAGTATTCTAGGGCTTGCCTTAACTAGGCTGGGAAGATTCTAAAATCACCTTTTTCAAACTGAAATTCATCTTTTCAAGAAGAGAAACTCTGTTAGAGTCATAAAGCTTGATGCAAGATCAGACACAGCTGTCACTGAGGATTGCAAAATAAAATGCTCCAATCAGTTGGATGAATTGAAGAAATATCCTTTTTGTCTTCACTTTTTCTGAGCATTCAGATATGATCTTTATTGGCATGGATGTAAAAGCATAATATAAACTTGGATGCTTGAAGTTGCACAAAGTAAATTTGAAATTGCATATTCATTTAGAATAATCTGAATTTGCAAATCATGCTTACATAGCTTACATGCAAATCATAGCTTACAAAAGGGAATGATATGGCAGGAGGGATGTAATTATCCAAAGCAAACAACCAAATGAACAAGCACAGATTCAAAGTAAAAGCAAATTAGCATGGAATCTGCAAGATCCTCATATAGACAAACAAGTTTCACAAAAATAAAGAAATACAAATGCCAACCATTTGAAATAATAAAGAGAAAGAGGCCAAACTCAACAAATTAGTTTTTTGGGGGGAATTAGATAAATATAATTCTACTGCTTTATAGTTTCCCATCACATACTGACTACAGTTATCATCCAAGACTACTTATTTGTGCCTAATGAACCACTGCTGTCCAAGAATCACAGATTTACTAATACAGACATAACTTAGCCATTTCCTTCCCAGTCAAAGATACTGTATTTTACTTTTGTGTTTAGCTTTAAAACTATCCAGGAATAACAATTCAAGACATCTTATTTCAGTGCTTTACTCTGTCTGGAACTGATGGCCTAGGAAAATTTTGTAATTGTTACCATAACATCAGCAACAACTTAGGAGTTATGTATACCTAAGTTAGCCAGAAAACAGCATGTCAGGTCTGGAGCTGTAATCAGAGTCTCTCACTGTTGTATATATGTACACATATCCTGTTTGAATTGTTGTGTAGTACACATCATCTATTTAGCTCTGGATTTATGAGTAAATTGCCACAGTACTCACTGGAGAAAAGAAAGAAAATCCTTTTTAGTTTAGTTAGTATGCGTGCTTCTTAGTTTATTGATAAATGGTTTGTAAGAGGAGCTAAGTGTGAAAGAATTTCACATGATACCCAAAAATCCCTAATTAGGAGTGTTGGATTGTAGCTGCCTCTGAGGAACTGTAGGAACATCTCACAGTGCTTGATGGCCAGGCAACCAACTGGCAGATAAAATTCAGTAGTAATTAGTGCTCATGGGTAGTACCAGGCAGTCAGGGTCAGCTATGTGCAAGCACTTGAGCATCTCATTCATACAGACTCTAAAGAATGTTATATCATCAAATCCTTGGAGAATCCAGGCCAAAATAAATTGCCCAGGGTCACAGAGAAAGCCTGTGGTGAAATGGGAGAGAAAGCCTAGTTCTGCTGAGGCTTCCTTCAGCAAACTTAAGAATAAGGCCATCTTTCTTGTCCTTCAGACCGCTAAAGTTTGGGGGCCCAGTGCAATTATTTTTATACAACCAATAAAATTCTGTGATAACATTCCAAACACAACATTAAAGAAAATCTGTTTCTATTTGTCCTCACTCCAAATAAAGTAAAACATCTCCCAGAACTTTATTCTTGCAAGCAGGGTTCTCCCTTTCAGCTGCACGTTTCAGACTCAGTATTTAATACTACTGATACAGTTGAATTTCCATAATTCAACAGTTCCTTTAAGGGCCTCCACCTTTTAAAATATGTAAATCATAAAAATAAAATAAACAATAATTTAAAAAAGCATGCAAACTCTGCTGACTGATTTAAAAGTCCTAAAGAAACTTTCCACGCTATGAGCACTGTGAAGACTTCGGCAGAAATGGTGCTAACAATTAAAGCAGCCAGAGACAGATTAAATTTGCTGATGACAGCTCATTTCTGAGATGGCTACAGCAAAAGTCTGATATAAGCTTATCTGAAATTCACAGTTTTGATGAGGCTTTTGCTTGTACCAAGAGAAAATGAAACACTTTAAATAGCATGTGATCCTAAGGAAAGGTTTGCTTGGTATTACAGCGGAAAGTTAGGCATTCCTGCTGCATTTAAGATTGTGAAGAATTATGAACCTTTGTTTTCACTGCAGGAAAGGTAAGTCTGAACTGACTATTATATATGAAATCAAGGGCAATTTTGATCTCCATAAAAAATATTTAAATGCTTAAGAATGAAGGAAGGGAAATGTCTGTTTGAACCAAAAGAGAAACAAACGTTTTTACTCATTTTGGAGGGAAAAGAATTGGCCAGAGCAATGTGTTGTAAATTCCTTGAAGACAAGTTCACATATGTAGTAAAACAGCCATGACACTCTGGTGTGAAGTACATGTGCAAAGCTTGGAAATAGAAAGTGGAAAGTGGAAATGGCTAAACCCCAAACTGCATACTCTGCTTATGTTAACTTAAATGAGGCTGTATGGGTTTTGCACCACAGCCCCTTGGTACCAGCTCTGCAGTTCTCTGCAGGACGTGCTGGAAGATAACTTAGCAGAACACTGAAATCTCTGTGTCTGGTCCCTCCGGAGAGAATAAATACAAGGTTTTAATCACCTAGTGTTATGCTGTTTTCGTGGGTGAAATTCTGGGATACTGTAGAGCAGAAACAATTGTCTGAAAATGCCAGAAATATGCAAACAGATGTTATTCCAGGTAGTAATCAAGACCATACAGACATTAAATGAAACAGTGCTAACTAAAAACAAACTAATGAAGAAAAACACATCTATACAAAGTGTGAATAGACACTGGGATTCAGTATCATGGGACCAAGGGTTTAGTTCTCAAACTTATTAGATATTTGAATGGATAATATGAACTCCAGAGGCTGTATTTAAAGGACTACGCTGGTGACAGAAATTTATAAAAAGGATTTTAATTTTTTATTTTATTTATTTTATTTTTTATTTTTTAATTTTTTTTCAAATCAGAACAATGTCTAACTTAGAGGCATTAGGCAGAGAATATGCATGGAGAAAAAAAAAGTGTTTTTGCTGTTGTTGTTGTTGTTGTTGTTGTTTTTTAATCTTTCTCTGCTTGGCCTGGCGTGGTTCTTGTCATATTAGTCTGAGCTCTGATTCAGGAAAGCAAAGGTTGTCCTTATTAAGTTCTGTCCAAAAGGATTTAAGCAAGGAAGAAGAAGAAGAAAAGGAGACAATGATCTTTTCTAACTGAAAGTGTAAAGTTTGTTAAAGCTGTAGAGCACAGGCTCTCTGCTTTCTTATACTGTGTTTTATATATCAGATCACTCACATAGGGATTTATCTAGAAACATATCTTTTATTAAAATCATATAAATAAAAACATGTCCTTCTGCCCTCCAGCATGTTTACAGATGCATTTATTTATTTTAAAATATTCTATTTAATTAAAGATTTCCTTTTAGAGAAATAAAACTTTCTGTGATGCTTACACTTCCATGATGAAACCAGGCAGGTTCACAGCAGCCTGACTGACAATGAAAGCCAGTCTGCATGTGAAATTTGTGCAGAAATTAACCTCTGCGAGGAGGTAAGAGCAGCCAAAGGACAGCTTACAACATCAGCATTAAGCAAATGCGGATGTATCAACCATATTGGGCCAACAATCAGGTTTAATATCGGAGTTAGTTTAGATTACTTTCTAAATTAGGAATTTAGGTCCTGCGGAAATACAAGGATTTTTATTTGTTCAGAAGAGATTAACTTTATACATTGAAATTCAATCAGAATTTCAAGAGGAAAAATCAAATGCAAATGTAAATTTCAGTTTCTTTGGCCCTCTGCTTCCACATGAGGAGAAAAATGTGAATGTGTCAAATTCTGTCAAAGCTCATGACATTCAGCTTGTTTGGCTTTGCATTGTAACTGCCTTCAACTCCATTCCAATGTAGCCATTGGAAAAATATTTTACCCACACTCCCGTGGCCATTTACTTCTCTGCAATTCTGACACATTTGGATCAAGAACTTCATGATATGTAGCTCCCAACAAGATATTCACACACTTTTCTTTCGTGTGAATCACTGTCCAGTTCTTACTCTTCTGTCCTTGCAAAGTGATTTTCCACTGTAATGCTGTTAGTTTGTTTCATTATTAATTCTATGTCTTGTAAATGCACATTGGTTTCAGATTTCTGTTTGGAGCATTTTAGACTAGTTTGATGCCAAAAAGATTTATTTTTGACTTTTTCTTTTAATGTAAAATTATACAGGAATACAGGGATTTATTCTTTTTTATCATAGATCTGCTGCTACATTATGTACAATTAAAAACAATTATTGTTTCCAATCCTATTTGCTTGATCCTTGCTTTTCCCATTAGTTATAATTCAGCTTTCTGTCTGATTATTTATATGCATGAAAGCAATATCAGGATTACAATTTAATAATACTACAGTAGTAGAAAACTAAATTAACATTATCTATGTTACTCTAGTCAAATCCTATATTTTGTAACCCATATTCTATTTTTAATTATATTACATTGTTTGTTTGTTTATTTTCAAATTCTGTGGGATAAAGAGAATGTAACTTTCTCCATTTCATTCCCAAACCAGCTAAATGAATCATTTCTGAAAATGTCATGCAAAAATATAAAACGAAATGCAGTAGCCTGAGAAGTCACCTAGAAATAGCAGTATAATGCAGGTTTACAAAATGCTAAAAACTCTGCAGATGTTCATATTTTAATAGACATTTATCCATTCAACTATAATTATAAAATTATGTTATAATGTTATAATGTAGTAGTTTTTTAAAAAACTTTGTAAGGGTTGTGTAGGAAAGTGTTCTCAGAAAAATAAATCACCGGTTTAGCTTTCCATGTATATTTTCTACAGAAAATCATAAATAATAAATTCTACTTGCAAGCTGGATTTATTTATTTATTTATTTATTTATTTATTTTATCTCACAGAAATTCAGATATAGATTGATTTCTTTTATTAAGTTTTGCTTTTCATTCTTTTACTGGAAAAGAAAAAGAAAACAAAACCTGGAATGATTACTTATGATTAGTTCATTTCTACTTCACAAGTTGTTTTGTTTGTTTGTTTGTTTGTTTTTTAAGAAACATAATAACATGATGGGCATGCTCCACCTATTGCTGTTTATTTGTACATCAGCAATAGTCTGTTTCCATAAGCATGGTAAGCAAGCAAACCCTGATATCTGTACACAAATCTAAGAAGTTAATATTTTGAAAAATCAAATGATTTGGTTGCATCAAGATGTTTTTAGAGTCTCATTATTTGCTGCTATTTATGAGAGGACAGACAGCACTTCAACAGTCTGGTGATCAAACAAATTCATATGAATTAAATAGTGTAATTGTCATTAGTTGATAAAGTATTTGCATAGGAAAGTGCAATAAAAATACAGCTAGTATTTTATTTTCAACTCTGATTTTCTATTTATCATAGATTCAGTAGCCTTAATAACATCACAACATTCTGCAGTCAAACTCTATCATTACTATATGAAATCATGATTGGAATTATTCTCTTGCTGACAATTATGAAATAATGTAATAGAAGTGGAAGTTTACTGACACCGAGGAAAACAAAATAATGAAAATAAAGCCTACTGAAAGTTTTCTTGGGGTTCTGGCCCAGATATAATCAGATTCATTTGAAATATTCCATTCATCTATTTCCTTGGAACTTATTTATTGCCAGTAAAAGTAAAAAGATTTTTTTTCTCCTCCTGAAACAGTCATATAGACATGACATCATTTAAACATCTGGAGTTTGAGTTTGATAAGAGACATATATTTGCTGTTTTTTGTAATACTTTTCCAAATTGAATTGATTGACCCTAATTTCATTCTAAAAAATAATTTTACTAGAGACAGCTAGTGGCGAAATAATATTTCTTAATAGAATCACAGAATCAAAGAATGGACTGGGTTGAAAAGGACCATAATGATCATCTAGTTTCAACCCCTCTGCCATGAGAATGGTTGCCAACCACTAGACCAGGCTGCCCAGAGCCACATCCAGCCTGGCCTTGAATGCCTCCAAGGATGGGACATCCAAGCCTCCTTGGGCAGGTTCCAGTGTGTCACCACCCTCTGTGTGAAAAACTTCCTCCACCCTCTGTGTGAAAAACTTCCTCCTAATATCTAACCTGAACCTCCCCTGTTTCAATTCAAAACCATTCCCCCTTGTGCTATCACTATCCAATCTCATAAACAGTCATTCCCCCTACTGTTTATTTTTTGTTATTTTAATAAATCTTATAATAATATTGTATATATAATAATAAAACAACCAAGATGTCTCTATTTTTTTCTTCCATTTTCCAATTTTACACTGTATATGTGCATTTCACCTCTTTATTTTCCCTCTTTGTCTTTTACATTTTAATTCTCTATCTCACTTGTTTCCATTTTTAGAACAGCAAATAAGAAATAAAAACACAAGGATTTTGACACTTTTTACTTTCTGGTAACAGAAAAGATTTTGAACAATTCAAAGTATTAAGATTGTAATTCAGCTTGGTTTTGTTACTGTATCTTTTTCTCAGCAAATAAAGAAATTTTAAGAAGTAGTAGGAAAGACAAAGAAAATAAACATACACCAAAACAAAACAAAACACAAAACATGAACAAACATCAAATTTATACATTTTTTATATTCTGTATTCAAAACAAACAAACAAAATAAAGCAGGAACAAAACATTAGATTGATTATCTGAAGCGTAAAAATGTCATTTAGCTTTTTAGCTGTGGCTCCAAAATGATATAGGACAAACAAATGAGTTTCCTTCTGAAAAATTCTGGGGAGTAAAAGTAGAATTCTGCATTTGTTCTACACACATAGAAAAACTAATAGAGATCTATGTTTATGTATTTCAGGGAGTGAGAAGGGAAAGAGTTGTAGCCTTTTTTAACCTATTAAATGATGCAACTGCTAATGGGTATCAGTTGCAGTGAACTTTTTAATGTTATGTTGGACTGTAAATCCACATCTCATTTGCTGTTCTTACCAAATCTCTTTCAGATTTTTCTCGTGTTCTAGGGTATCAATTATGTGATATTATAGAACGATACTTTCCCAGATAACTCAGATTTTTTTTTTTTTTTTTTGCCAACTCAAACCTCGTGTAATTTATATTCTTTTCATATACTATGATTTCTTCAATTACAACCTACACTCTAATCTTCCAAAAATCTGTTGAATAAAAAAGAGTGCTGACTGGTCATTGAAAATAATTACATGTATAAAAATTTCATCTGGTGTTTTCATAATCTATTTATTTTATTTGTATATTCTACTGGGATAATTTCTTCCACCTGACAAGCTACCTCTGTAACTTTTGTGTACTCATACATAACATGGCTTTGCAGTTGTTATTTCCTCTGTACTAGCAACAATTTTCTGCCATAACAGCATTTCTGTGCTAATAAACTAGTTTTTAAAATCCACTGAGCTTGTAGCTTCCTCTTTCTCAGTTGCATATGTTCACAATTTCTTTTTCATATGGTCAGTGCATATAGAAGTATGGAGAGTCAGTAATATATCTATAGTAAATAATGTCTAATGTTAAGAATCTTTACAGTGCTTTGATCCATTAGTAGGTTGTACCTTATTTGGGCAATTGACAGCAAATATTACCTTTCTCTTGATTTTCACAGCTGATACAATAGAAGACTGGATCTTATATAGTACCTGATTTCCCAAGCTCACAACCTTACGGATAATTGTTGCCCAGAGGGAAAATGTCTTACCAGCCTACATCAGCAAATGGTGGGTTTATATCACAAAACACGAGGATTTATGCTCCAATCTATTCCACAGCACTATCAGACTCAGAAAAAAAATTAATTTGAGGAGCTGAGTTAATGTGCAGTTAGTAGTTTTACTGTACTTCACTTATATGTCCAGAATTTAGTGAGATCTGAAAATGTGGGTAAGGATGCAGCAAGCAGGTATTCAACATTGTTGAACGTAAGGAAAGGAGGACTTACAGCAACAGTAATAAGATCTTATCAGATTACTTCTCTTATCTTCTGAAGATCTATCTGTCAGTTGCTGGTCATATTAACACTGTGGATCAATATATGTTAAAAATAAGAGAGCAAAAACCTATGAACTTTATTTCCTTTTTTGCTGACAAGAGAGCTGTGAAAAGATGACTTGTTCACAGAAATGTTCATACAAAATTAGGGACCACTAGAATTTATACATATGCATGTATTCTTGGTGGTTGAGTGGGGGGATATACCAACTTATACAGGCTCACCAATGAGAGCAGTATGAATGTACAAGGCTGCTACGTAGGCTGCTTCGCATCTTTGGTAGCATTTTATCTGTTATAGCAGTGACTTCAGGGACTTTTCTGATGCAGTAGTCTGCAGTGATTATAACAATCACGACAAGTGAGCCATCTCTGTTTAACAAATGGCAAGTGTCTGTTTTGAACCAGCCATGTGTACTACAGGGAAAGACATAATGCAACTCATTCCTAAATGCTGAGTCTGGTACTTGATTCTTCTGGAGGTAACTATGTCTTTACATCTGCTACAGGGTAATCAATTGATAATAGATGACTAATATTTCAGTTAGTCAAACTTATTTGAAGTGAATCCTTACACATAAAATATATTCTGTTAAACTAAACAGCTGAAAATGTTTTTGTAGATCTCAGATACTTCCAGAATTCCACCACAGTCAACTTTTGCAAAATGCTGCCTAACAGAGTTGGTAATACAGGAGTCTAAACTCAGATGAACACAACAGCTTTAAGTTTAATCCTTCTTGGTATCTGGTTTTAATAACAGCAAAGTCAGTGTGATTTTGTTCATTTTCTTCATTTCACTCCTATGAAGATGGCACCCAGC
>JAOWBP010004680.1:3831475-3857342 GCA_028571105.1 Tragopan temminckii | reverse complement strand
CACCAACCATTGTGGAGAGGAAGCTTTGCCGTGCCTGGCAAGGAAAGAAAAGAACCTGCTACATTAGCCATGCCTTAGCCCCCCTTTGCAGGCACAGAGTGATTAGCTATGCCGTTTTTAATTGTTTCTCATCACACAGAGACAAAAGCCCCTTCCTGAAGGAAGCATCCCTATCCTCACAGTAAGGCAGGGGAGCAATCCCAGTGAGTGCTGTCTTCCTTCCAGTGCAGGAGCTCACGGCAGAGGGAAGCTGGCCTGGTTGGCCACCCCACAGTGGTTGTTGGCTCCCTTCAGCAGGCGAATGTAGCCCTGCTCACCCCACACCTCTGACCAGCTGCAGGAAGAGATGGAGGATGAGCACATCTGCATTCCCATGGCACAGGGAGACCCATTTCATGGCATGTGGATACTCCTGCTGCATCTTTGACCTCACAGAGGAGCAGCGGACAGGCTGAAAGTGATGGCAGATCTAGGGCCACCTCTACCTATTCTTTAAGATCCAGTAGCTCACGTTCTTCCTGCCCTCTTGGCTGGTGCCGTAGCCCACAGCCAACATCCCATGGTTCACCTTCTGGCTGCAAAACATGCTGCTGAAGATGCCTGGAAAGAACAGAACTGAGTTGTTCAGGTTCTGACCCTGATCAATTCATCTCCTGGAAAAAGGAGGGTGGCTGATCCTATTCCCCTGGGCTGGGTGCCATGTGGACTCTCCAAGGGCTTGGCTGCCCAGCTCCGCAGCAAGGCACCCCTGCCTCAGTCTACCTAACCACACCTCTCCAGGTGCAGAAGTTGATACCTGATTTGTAGAAGTGGAAGAAGAAGCTGCTGGCATCCACTGCCACAGACACAGGGCCCACGGTTGCCACTGCCTGCTCCAGCGCTGCCTCACTGCCCTGAGCCACCAGCCAGATTGTGGAGCAGTTGGCAGCCCTGTCCCCAGGGTTGTATCGGCAGCTAGAGGTGTCCTGAAAGCAGGGAGAAAGCAGCGCCAGGGCTGGGATCCATGAGCACAGCTCTATCCCTGCTTGCCCACCTTCCTGCTACCCCTTACTGTGGCCTGGTAGGGGTAGATGTGCTCAGAGTTGATGCCACCATTGTCATGCACATACTGAAAGGCACGGGTCATGTAGCCACCTTGACAACCGTTGTTGCCCAGCTTCCGGGAGCAGTCAATGAGGTTCTGCTCACTCAGCACTGCCAGCTTCCCCGTCCAATTGAAGACGAGTCCTTCCAGGGCCCCTGTGGCACTGAATGCCCAGCATGACCCACAGTGCCCCTGGGTGAGAGGGAAGTGATGGGGGATCACAACATCACTCCAAAACTTGATGGAGAGAAATGCTGTGACCCCATAGTGTTGCTTTCCAGCTCCTCATCTGCAAAACTACAAGAAACTGGAACAGCCAAAACAATAGGAGCTGCTTCTCTGGGTTTCACAGAATTCCGGCCCTTTGGAGGATGCAGCCTCTGGCTTCTGCTGCTGGCACCCATCCTGTGGCCCTGGACAGAGCCCCCCATGTGCCTACCTGGTTCTTCACGGGTGTCACATAGCCTCTCACCCGCCAGTCCACTTCTGCTGGGGTCTTCTGAGTTGCTGATGCCTGGAAGGTCAGTGCTGGCTCCTCATGCTGCACTGGGGTGAAGCCATTCAGGAGTTGGTTGAACTCCTCATCCATCTGTAGGTGCACATGTGTGTGTGCAAGGCCACCTGCATGGGCAGGTTGCACCCCAGGGAGCACTATCACTCCAAGCAGAGTAGGCTGGGTGCACCCAGCCCTCAGATCGAGTCCTTGGAGGAGGTGCACCAGCAAGTACCAGGTCCCCGTAATGGTTCATGCCCAGGCGGAACGTATGCTGTCCCTGCGACTCCTCCCAGTTGTGCTGCTCAATGCGCCGCAGGTTCTTCTCCCAGGCCTCCCTTCGGATGACTTCAGCCTCCTGTCAAGGGGCAGAGCGGCCCTGGGGTCAGGAACAGCCCCCAGGAGCATCAGAAGGGACCCTTTTGAAGCTGACCCCAGGCTGTCAGGCCCAAGGGGAGCTGAGCATGGTCAGATCCTTGCGCAGCTGGTGCAGACCTACCCCAGGGTACTCCTTGGCATATAGGCTCTTCCACCCTTCCCAGGCCTCCTCCAGTACAGGGTCCAGTGCTGTGATGTAGCCCAACAGGGCCAGCAGCAGCCCCAGTGGCACAGTCATGACTCTGAACTGAGGAGAAAAGCAAAAGGAAGGATGAGGTAGGCCTGGGTAGAGCCCCATGGTTACTCTACAGCCACTGGATTGGACAGAATAAGTCCTTCCAAGTCTGGATTAAAGATGAGGGAAAGGCAGAGAAAGGCGAGGCACATTTGTTCCTTCAGCTGGATCAACTTTTGTATGGACATGCAGCTGTTTTGACAGGAGCTTTAGAAGGTCTTAGCTGTCTGTCCTTTTTGTGGTATTTAACTGTCCTTTTTAGGAGAGGAATGAATGGCTTCACAAGAAACTGGAGCCCCATCCTGTTCCCTGGGTGGCAGAACAAAGCAAATGCAGACAAAAGGGCAGTGAGAGAAACAGGTACAACGGCACCCAGTGCTGCTCCGGGGCCAGGCTGGACACATCCCATCTGCCACCATGCAGCAAAAGCCCCTTCACCCACCTGCAAACCTGCCCCCTGACCACATTACAGTGTTTGTCCCCAGTTGTGCCTGGTAGCAGTTCAAGCACCATGTCACCCCCTATGGGTCCAGGAGGCTTGCAGGCTGCAGATGGTGGAAGCTGCTGGCTGCAGACACACCATCCCCACTCCTGTCTGTCAGCTTGGGTGGCTCTGGGACACCCTAGTTTGTCTGCCCTTTCTGCCTTTCTATGCTCCCTACAGCTTCTCCACAATTTTTATTTACAAAATCCTTCACTCAGGGCTGCTGCATTTCTCTGCTGTCACACTGCCCCGTGCTCCCTACCCCCCTTCCTCCAGCAGCAGCCACCTCATGCATTCCTGTTGACTGCGCCACTAACACTGAGACTGCATGTTGGCATCTCCAGCGCAAAGTTTGCCTAGTGGCCTGAGAGCTGCAGCCAGCCCTGAGAGCAGCACCAGGAGCAGGGATAAAGATATCTGCAATGCTTTCTGGAAAAAAAAAGAAAGGGGGAAAAATGCAGAGACCTCTCCCCAGCTTGTGCCTTTTGTTGGCTCTGCACAACCCTGGCTGAAGCACAGATGCATGAGGGAAGGGTCAGAGAGGAAGAAAAAGGACTGGCATGAGGCTGGGGGCCAGGGGGTATGCCTATGGCTCAGCCTCTGCATCCCAGTTCAGAGCAGCTTTGGGACTTGAGGCAAAACGCAGAGCCCAGCACAGCAAGAGCCAGAGCCACAGCTGCTGGGCTGGGACAATGCAGTTCTCACTTGAAAGCCAAGGGGAAGCTGCAACAGCCTCTGAGCAAGGAGCTTGAGCTAAAACCAGAGAAAATAAGTTTGTCTCTACACAAGGAGGAGGGCAGCACTGCAGTGAGGATTCCATGGGCTTTGGAGCAAAGCATTGCATCTGCCCCAGCTCAGAGGCAGTGTGCTGGAAGCAGGTGTGTGCATGCTTCTCCAAAAGTCCTCAGTGAGGATGCTCCAAGATTAGTTTACACTTTGCCTTTTTCAGTCAGACATACATAACCCTCCCTCAATCCCCCACCATTGCAGCCATTTGTCTTTCTCACATTGCTGCTGCGCAGCCCACACCTCCTTTGATGGAATCTGATGAAATGTATTTTGTAGCAAACTCAGCCATCCCACAGGCATTGTTCTGCAGAGCAGCAACAGTGAGAGAACAGCACCCAGGACTGTGCCCTGAGCATAGCTTCCACTGCTGCAGCTTTGAGAGAGTGAGAGCCATCACCACACCTTTATTCCCCACACTTTAGGAATGGAGATGCTGGGAAGTTTTCTACTCGACCATCTTTCAGAGTGACAACAGCTTTCTGAACTAATTCTGTAGCTCAAGGAGCAGTTCAAAATGACTTATTTTTGAAACAAAACATCTGTTCTCCTCCACAGCCTACACCTAAAAATAAAGCTCCACATATTGGAGTTTCGTGGGAGAAGTGCCTCCCAACAAACTCAGGCTTAGTACTGAGGAAGAGCACTTTCTACCCGGCCTCCCCAGCATCCATCACAATACCCTCCACTTCCTGCAGCCGTTACCACTCACCCGCACAGGAAGTTAACTCAATGTTATACTGCAGCTGCAAATTCTCTATCCAAAAGAGCCACTTTGCTGCTTCATACTCCAATTCCCTGTCTCTCAGGACAGCTAGATGGAAGCCTCCTACACCATTTGTATTTCAGTCTCGTTACGTATAGAAAAGCTTGGGTTTGTGGTAAGTGATTTTCCAAGTTAATGCCTCTCAGGATCTCAATACCCAACAGAAGAAAACTTTTTTTTTTTTTATGGCACCAAATAATCCTACAGCTTCAGAAGCAAGCTTGGAGGATCAAAGCAGCTGGCAGATAAACTGTTAATCTAGAAGAGTTTAAGAGTGCATTGCAGAAATTTTAAGAATACTTGATTGTTTGGCACAGGAAGAAAACACTTGAGATTAAGACTTAAAATAAGCCTAAAATAAACCTTGCAAAATAAAGCTTCTTACCATGTACCAGCGCCCACCCAGCTGTGAAGGGAGTGACTTTTCTCTCTGTGAGGGAAAGCACACTCTTCTCTCAAGGAAGCTTCAGAGATGCGCAACTTCCTCCATTACCTCCCCTTCCGCTGCTCCTCAGACCTCAAAGCTACACCAGAAGCATGATAGAAGCTAAAGCATGACCAAGAGAGCCAGGCAAATTCCTGGGCAAGAAATATACTCACAGCCATATTGAGAAAACAAAATCTTCCAGCTGTGAGATGCTTTGCATTTAAAATGAAAGTCTCTAGCTTACATCCTCAGGGCATTTAATAGCAGTTTAATTAATGCTCAACTCTAATACAGAAAGAAAAGCAGCAAAGCCAGGTTTTGTAGGCTTTAAGTGCCACAGAAAGCAAGCATAGGCGAGCCCCAATACATGCAAAAAGCAGCTCTATGCCCAGCATCCACGTGTCCTCCCAGCATGGGATCAGAGCTGTCAGTGCTTGAAGACGAGCTGCCGGGCTCCTACCTGTGCCGCAGAGCAGCTACAACCCCAAGAAGTCAGAGGGAGCTGGGATGCTGGGTGAGGTTCCTATCTCTACAGCTGAGGCTATTTGCAAGCACAGGGAGCCTCGCTCCAGGTCATGCAGTGCATGAATGGCAGAGCCAAGAACAGTCCAGGATACCCAGCTCTCCACCCTGCAACATCTTCAATTGCTGGATCGTGCTTCCTTTGAGGAACATCAGGGCTTTAACGTTCTCTCCACTGGCTGACACAGAAACCAAGCAAAGCACTTTGCTTTTACCACAGAAGCAGCTTCACCCGTTGTGAGCCAGATGGTGCTTCCTCCCAAGCTCTCTCCCATACTCCAAAAAATTACAAATGCCAACCAGTGCATCTCTTTCCAATATTTTAATGAGTTGCTACATCTTACACTCATAATTATAAAAGAATAAGAATCCATAAAAATATTTTCTTTTCATAATACGCACTTAAAATACTCCAGGGCAAGTCAATGTGGTTCATTTGGGTGTTGTTTTTTTCTTCTTCTCTTTTTGTCCCTGGCAGAACCCTTGGCTTGAGGGGGAGCGGGGGTATGTGCTCCCCTGAGGTGCAATCCCCCCTCCCCAGAACTGCAGTTCCTGTTGACCAGGAAAATAAAAACCAAAAGAAAGCATACGCTGAGTAGATGGGTAAGGGGAACAGTCACTGACCTGCAGAGAACTGAAGCACAGCCAATTTCAGTGCACATCTGAAAGCTCAAGGTTTCAGGGAAGGAGAAGGTGGGATCGGGAGGCAGCATAAAGAATGAAGGGAGGAAGGATTTGCATAAATATTATCCATCTTGTGTTGCAAAAAAAAAAAAAAAAAAGCTGTTATCTCCAGAGATGATCTCTGGTTGTAGCCAGCTGCTTCAGCTGCCGTGCTACCTTTTGGCACAACTCTGGTTGTGAGCGGCCATTAGAGAAAGGCATGAGAGGGCATCGTTACCAACCCCAGCCACTTCCTCCATCTGCTCTGCAAAATAAATCTGAGAAACAGAAATGACTAGTGTTGCATGCTTCTGTAGAGCTCTTCACATCCCAGGGCTCCACGCTGCTGCAGCAGGACACAGCACCAGCAATCAGCTGCCCTGGGGCTTTAACAATATGTTCTTCTCTCTTCCCTCCCATTCCTGGCTTAAGGCAGCTTGCTTATTCAACTCTTCTATTTCCAACACAGGCACCAAGTTCTTGCAGGTAAGAGTACAGGAACTGCAGAGATGCAGTGGAAGGGAAAAGGATGGGGAACAGAGAGAGATGGATGCAAACCTCAGTTTTAGGAGACAGACCACTGGTCCATCAATCCCCAGGATAGAGGGAGTAGCAGCAAAAAAAAAAAAAAAAAAAAAAAAAAAAAAAAAAAAAAACAAAAAACAAAAAAAAACACCACATTAACAGCCGGGCTGGAAGAGAGAAATAAGATGAGCAGCGGCAGACCTCCAGCTTGGAAAGTGAAAGAAGGTGGCACTGTCCAAAGGGAAAGTACCTTCCACCCTCCTCCCTTATTCAGGGCAAGACACCCTGACATGGGCGCTCAGCCATTTGTGCTCTGGGTTAGATGGCTGTCAAGGGAGGTGGTAGTGGCTGGGCACAGGTGGGGCAAAGTGAGCTGTCAGCATCCAGTTTGCAGAGGCATGTGCTCTCAGAGGTATTCTTGTAGAAAGTGCAACAGCGTGATTTCATAGTGCTCTCCTGACTCAGGGCACCGAATACTGTGTCTCTCGTTGGGGTAGATCTGTGCAGAAGCAGAGATGAGACAATTAATCAGGAGTTGCTCATTCAGCATGGACAAGCCTTCCTCACCTTGTGCCCAGTCTCCATCAGGACAAAGGAGTGCCAGGAGAGGTGCAGAGCACCCAGCCTGCCTCTCACTTCACTGCAGTGATGTGCACTGCCACTCTGCTCAGCAAAGCAGCCACCTCTGCTGCCCACAGCCATGTGAGACAGCAGCAGTTTCAGGGGAGAAGGAAAATTCCACACTTGAGGGCAGGAGCCCTATTTGCAAATGCTTTTAGACACAGGCCACATCAGTTAGCAATGAAGCAGTCACAGTGCCACCTTCCGGTCACCCGTTGAAGTCAAACAAGGCATTTACTATCAGCTGTGTTGCAACAAGAGCAACACGTGGAAGCATCTGCATCTACCTTCTCCTGCACTCAAAGCAGGAAGCAGAAAACTATCTTGCTAGATTTAACTAACCTTCCCACTTCAGCCTTGTTCCCCCTACCTGAAGCTGGTAAGGTTTTCCAGCCCGGATTAACTGTGATACCAGGAAGTTTGTGTGAAAAAAGTGCACATTTTCATCCAAAAAGCCATGGAGGATCAGCAAACGATTTGGCCTGAAGATGAGATGAGAGAGAATATGAGAGTCCAAACAAAAAGCTCTGAAGTGAGTCTGAGCAAAGAGCTGCCATTTGGCAAACTAAAAACTGAACAATGACCAGGCAGCAGTCAAAATAATTTAATGCCACAGACATGATCTTCAACCCCTCCACCACTGGCAAAGGAGGCTGGAGATATGATGCCCCAGCCTGCTGCAGAAAGCAGCAACCAGCCTCATGAGTTAAAATAAAACCACCTCAGAATTCATCCATTCTTTTGGTATTCAGCAGAGGTGCAGTTGAAGACACCACACAGCATCTGGGAGCAGGTTTTTTAGCAGATCACAGCCCCACAGTACTCACTCATTGGGAAGCTTTTCTACATGTAATGCCACAGAGCCAGCCTCATAACCTTGCTGGTTGTTTTCTGGGATATCCATGTACCGCTCAGTGTACCCGGTGTCATATGCCATCCAAACTGTGACAGGAGCACCTGCTATAGCAATCTGTCAAACAAATAGGTGGCAGAAGGCAACTTCAATTATCAAGTGCTAAAGAGCTCAAGTATTCTCTGCTTCCTTGATGAGGGAGGAGAAAAAAAAAGCTCTGGACAATTCTGTCACTCAGACCAGGATTCTTCCATAACAAAAACCCACATAAAACCCAGATTCCAACTCATGCTGTTTCTCTTGTAACCAAAATCAGGCAGACTCTATCCTAACAGCACTAAAGGCTTTCCCTTTCAAGGAAAACAAGTGGAACAGATCCAGAAATCTGCTGTAGACTTGGGAAGGGCATTAGGAATATGTATCAATCATCTCATTTGATAGCATGCCAAGTCTTCCACCAGTAGCCTCTGGGGTGTGACTCCATTCCAGAGACCCCATCCCCTTTATGTCTCAGAAAGTACAACCTGCAAGCAGAATGCAGGGCTGTATGCTAGAGCTACAGGCAGGCAGGACTGAGGGACATTTTCACCTGGCTTTTTTGTTTGATGGTTCTGATGGACAACTCCAGATACCAAGAGCTACAGAAGCTGAGGAAGCTATGTGCCCCAAGATAATGCTCAACCACGTCTGGACTTACCTTGAAGACATTGGGTTTACAGATGAGACCCATGAGGGAGAGAAAACCCCCATATGACCAGCCATGTATGGCTACTCGACTCAAGTCAATAAACCCGTATTTTTCTGCTACATAATGTAAACCTTCCACTTGGTCCTCTATCTCCACCTGACCCTAAAGAGCAATAAAAAAAAAAGCTGAAGTTAGTAGCTTTATAAGCCTGAAAACTTAAGGAACCAATAAGGCACAAGTAATGCTCATGCAGGCATACATTCAGCCATGTAGCCTTTGAAAAAGGAACAGAGATTAATCAAAAAAGTACATTACCATTTGGTTTTTCAGGGCTCCTTCAAATCTGAGTCCTCGCTGGCATGAACCCCTTCCATCAATCACTACCACAGCATAACCTAGGGATGCTAGTGTGTTTAGCCGTAAGTATTTGATTCCTTTAAAGGAATTATTCACCAGCTGCACCTGCAGAAGGTAGAGAACTTTCAGAACCAAGTAGCTGCCTTCCACTATCTTCCTCTGTCTGCCTCACTACACAGGATGGTGAGCAGGACAGTAGCCACTAAATGAGCTACCAGAGACAGATAAATCAGTCTAAATGCTTAAAAAAATCATCTCAGGTTTGAGGTAGAGGTCAGAACAGAGGTTCAGTTTAAGTCCTGACACATGACTGAGCTACACAGAACTCTGCTCTGGACAGCAATCCCATGGCCATTACCAGCAATCAACCATCTGGACTATTACCTGAGGGCCTCCATACACAAAGAGCACTGTGGGATGCTTCTTCCCAGGCTGGACATCGTGAGGTTTGTAGACCATTCCGTAGAGCTCAACATCTGACTGAGTACGGAAGTGAAAGATCTCAGGTGGGATGTAATCTGGGGGACAACCTGCAGAAGCAAGTTCACACAATAGCAATGCAATAACTAAAGCAGACTCTGTCTCCTACCCAGTCTGAAAAACCTCATCCTGTTCAAACTTAACTCTTAGCCAGTGCTCTTTCAATACCCAAACCATAACAAGACTTATCACTGCCTTTCAAAGAAACCTCCCACTCAAAAACAGCCAACCTCTACCTACCCTACATAGATCAATAGACAATATATACAGAGAATGGATCACCAATGAACACCGTATTCAGCTGAGAATCTTTAAATAAAGCATGCTGTGCTGTAACTGTAAGACTTGACAGAGTAAGAACAGACATGGGTCAAATAATCCAGCAGTGACACACTGTGCAGGACTTACTGGCTGCCTCCATCATGCTAGCCCAAAACTTGGGTTGCTTATGTAGCGGATCATCATCGGAGCCACTGAGCTTGTAGACATGCACGCAAGGTGGAGTGCTCACACTGCTGTAGTGGCTGATGAACATGTCAAAATTCTACAGGAGGAAGAGGAAAAGTTAGGGGAATTAGGTCTTTCATTTCCCACAACCAGCCTCCTCCACGCTGTTCTTAGATTAGAGCTCCCACATCTCAAGCAACCAATACAAAAGCCCCCAGTTATCACTGCATGACTCACTACCATTCCCTGTCAGACAGCAGACAAGTACATCTTGTGTCTAAACAGAATCACAGAATAGCCAGGGTTAGAAGGGACCTCAAGGATCATGAATCTCCAAGCCCCCCTGCCAAATGCAGGGCTACCAACCTCCCCATTTAGTACTAGACTAGGCCACCCAGGGCCCCATCCAATCTGACCTTGAACACCTCTAGGGACAAGACATCCACAACCTCTCTGGGCAGCCTGTTTCAGTACCTCACCACTCTCTCTGTAAAGAACTTCTTGTAAACAAGATACAAGAACAACAAACCTGGCTCATAGAACAGCTGTGGGAGAAGCCTGGTATGGTAAGTCGCACAATTTCTCCAGGAGACTCATAGCTGACTACATAGAGATGGTGCTCCAACGGGGTGTCCTTTGTGCCTTGGAAATACACCAGCTTTGTAGCCTCATTGACCCAGATCTATATGAAGAAGAGAGGGCTTGTTGACAGAAGGATGACATCTACTGCTGCTTTTTTCATTCAGTCTGTCCCAAGGCTTAAAAACACCAATAGACTATGACAGACTACTTACAGCATTAGGGACATACACAACATCCATTTATATGACAGGCTGGAATACACACACGTAGCACTTACGGAGAACCGTATGTAACCCAATGAAGTAATAAAAAGAAACCAAAGTGGTGGTGGTCTGTTTTTCTTTTTTTTTTTCTTTTTTTTTTTTTTTGAGAAACTCGAAGTATTTGCTTATTAAGAAGCTTAAAAAAAAACCTGAGCTCTCTTTGCTGTTTAAACTGAAAGATTCGGTGCTTAACTATGGTGTCCTCCTACATTATGACTGGCATTTTAAGGGTGTATATATGTATTTTTCCCCATCAATTGTGATAATGAATTCCCATCTGTGGAAGGAACAATTTAATAGCCTTAGCAATACCAAACTTCAAGTCACATTAACGCAACTTCTTAATGTCCACGTACATCAGTTTCTAAAATCCACCTGGGTCAGCCAGGAATAGAGGCGACAGCTTTTAAATACTGCATTGATCCAGCAACAGAAACTGAACTGTTTCTACCTTACAGTTTCCAAATGCTGAAGCCCAAGTGCTCTTTCTAGCTAACATAGTTTGAAGAGAATTGCAGACAGTACAGGGAAGCAATATCCAACCCAATTGGCCAGGAAAACAGGTAGAGCCCTGTGGAGCAACAAATGCATCAAAGTAATTGCTACTAACACAATTTTAGACATAGCACATGCAGGGAAGAGCTGTGACCAAAAATCAACAGCATGTACAGTGAGAATCCACATGGGGAGGGACAGCAGGTTAATTGCAGATTGAAAAAAAAGCAGCAGAAACCAAATGCACAAAGCTGTAGGCTTTTTTAAAAGTGTGAAGTGGAAATCTAGATTAATTGGGAATGAACAGACAAGGCCTTCATTTTGACAGAAATCACCCGGGAGCATTAAAGATCAGACTCAGAGTTAATTCCTGAAGCAAAATGGAACAAGGCTCTACAAGATAAAACAGATACACAGTTTCTTCATATTCTAAATTGCTTTATATTCCCCAGCTGCCTTCTTCCTGAAGGGATCAGCTGGAGACCAAGAGTTCATTCTAAGCACTAGGACATATTCCCAATTCACAAGTACTCATTGAGGTTAAAATGCTTCAACAAAGACAGTAAGCCCAAGCTTCTCCACAAAAAGTTCTTTGTTAATGTTGAATATCAGACTCGTGTCCATTTCTATGGCTTGCCTCACTCATGGGACTGACTTAAAGAGCAATCTGGAGTCTGATTAAAAACACAACCAATTCAACGTGCACTGGACTACAGCACTTCTGGGGAAAGCACAGGCAGCAATAAATTTTAAAAATAATAATAAAAAAAACAAAATTAAACTTAAGTAGTTCTAGTTGGTTCCAGGTGTAACAGAGGGCATAAGCCAGGACTGTGGGCAGATAAAGCAGAACTGTAATACTGCAAGAGAAAATAACCACTACCTTTGATCCGTGCCTTGCCAGCACCTCCCATTCTCCACCAGTCAGGGCAACCTCCTCTTTGATAGGACATTTGAAATCATCTAGAAGAAAAGACATGAAAATAAATAATCTTCCCCAGAAGATAAAACAAGCAAAGTGAGCCCACAAAGCTGATGCACTGTCAACGCACAGATCTTACCCTCACTGTGGACGTATGGCTGTACCCAGTCATAGCTGCCTTGCTTTAGGACCACTGTGACTCTGTACAGGTGACAGAAACCTGTTTTGCATTCATTGGCTCGGATAAAGCACAGTTCTTCCTCCTCTCCTTCCGGTTGGATGAAAGGATAGAAGATATCATGAACCTGTCACATGAGACAAGAGATCCCTGAGTGATTTCTATTGACAGAACAATGCCAGCCAGCCAAAAGATACACTGATAAATTACTGTGCTATCAAATGAAAGGAGCTGGGCAGGGACAAATATCTCAGACAAACTGCTAGTGATAAAAAGCAATTCTGTACTTTCTAATTACCACAAAACGTTTGTGCCTGTGCAGAAGAACATGTTCTCTGAGCTCTTCATGACTATCAGCAAAGCAGCACCCACCAGTCATGCCTCTGAGCAAGACAACTCAGCTAAGTGTGTCCCATATGGTGCTTGCTATTCTGACACCTTGGGAATGCCACAGTTTGAATTTCAGGTCCCTTTGCCACTTCAGCACCAAGGTGCTAATGTTAAAAGCTTAAATTTATTTCCTCTCCCGTGTTCATCACTTACCTAAATATATTTAAATTCCACAGATCAGAGTTGCTTGTAACCCAAGAAGCCATTTTAATCTTCTAATAAATCACCCCCTAAGAGAACTGCAGTGTTACATACAAAAATGTCGGTGTCCTAAGTGCCTGCCTTCACTGAGAATGCAAGCAAGGATTAGGTAGGATTCTCTTGTGTTTCAATGCTGAGTGCATGGAAGTCCTTCTCAGAGCTTTATCAGATCTCCTGAACTAACACCAAATGTGGCAATACTGAGTAGCAAAGCAGTCTGCTGGAACGTGGACTAAGCTGGACGCACAGCCAACACAAAAACAGTTAAGCGCAGGAGAGGAAGGGACAAGCCAGTGCCCTCCTCCCAGCCCCAAGCTGCTTACGTTTATCCACACATCAGTGATTTCTTCGTAGATAACAAACGGTTGAACATTTTCTGGCACAATTTTAGCAAATTCAGCACGCTGCTCCTCACTTTCTGGGACTGGAATAAAGAGTGCTGGAGGCAAAAGGATAAGCTGCAGCCGCTGCTGAGGTCTGTCTAGAAACATAGCCCAAGCACTGGGGAAAGAAGTTGGAGGTAAAGGTCAGTACCACAAAATAGACATCACTTTATAACACTCAGAACATGCAATCCTTTTTCTCCCACTGGCAGAAGGGATTTAGACATCTGAATGCAAAGCTCCCCTCATAATTGTTTCTTTCTAATCTCCTGGAAGCTTTGCCAACAAGTATGTTTTGCCAGACATCTCTGGTGTTTCATGGGGGTATCATTCAGACCAGATGTCTGACACACTGGGCAGAGTGTCTATCCCAAGAGACTAGGCAACATGTCTCCAGAATGCAACGTTTCCTTGGTCAACCCTTCCATCAAGAAGCACTGTTTATTTTCTAGTGAGCTTCTGAGAACAAGAGAAACTCAAGTGATTCATTTGTAGCTTCTCTGTTGTACACTGCACTAGCAGGGAAAGGCACAGACCTAAGACAACTGCCAAGTGAAGGAGTCGCTTCAGTCTCAGCCTTGTTCCTCTCCGAGGAGAGTCATTTGAAGTGGTGCTGCACTGCAGGCCTCTCAACATGACAGATGTCAAGCCACTGCTGCACAGTGTGGCTACCCCAAGGCCTGGAAGTGCATCAAGGGAAGTTCCATCATTAACACAGACTTTCAAAAGAGCCAGTTACCCCCTGCACAGCGTCTGCAGATTTCATGAACTGATATATTCAGCACGTTTTGACAAGCTCTGGTGCAGAACATAGGAGTCACCGATGGGATTACCTTCTGTAAAACTGTATGAATTCAGTTTCCAAAGCAGACAGTTATTAATTACAAGTTACAGTGGTCACAGAGTAATTCTTCCCCACTGCACAACATGGAAACTGCCCACATTCCCATGACATATTTGCATTGATTACAAACAGGACCAATGGACAACAATAAAACTGCTTACAGTACATCCTCATTTTCAACAGGAACAATGTAGTACGGGTGTCGTACATCTTAAATCCAAAAGAATTCCCTAGGACTGCCTACTTGACTGTCATTTAACTTTGTGGCTGTAGCTCTGCATTAAAACCCACAGCTTGTCATCTGAGTCTACATTTGATTATTTCCTATCAGTAGGATGTTAAAACAATGAAGAAAACAAATAGTCTTGTGCCATCTGTGACACTCACGACTTTAAAAACTGGTGAAGACAATATTATAAACCTGGCTTCAGTATAACACAATCTATTGTATGGCTACAACACCACACAGTCTTGAAGGTCTGTGAGAGTTTAGCCTGGGAAGCCCTTGCCAGCATTACTTTGGAAAAAATAACTTATGTACTATTTGCCATCTCGAGTCCATCCAGCACGGGCAATGTACTCCACAGTCGGGAATAAAGCAGCAAATGGTTGCACCAGCTCCTTGTCTTGAGCACACACGATCTGCAACAAAAGGAAGGTCCAATACCAAGTCAGACTGTTACCGGGCCTTCTCCTATGGAAGCTCAGAGAAACGGGAGAATAAGGAAGTTGTACTATTGACTGGCCTCATCAAGGGGAAACAAACCTTTCTACCAAATGGCAAGAATAGAAAGGAAAAACAAGTTTCAAAGCACCGTGATTTTGGCATCCAGCCACAGAAGGGATACAACTGTGGAATGAAGTCCAGGATTAGACCCAGTTTTAACCCTGCAAGCTCTGCCACTGATGTTGTGGTACATCAGGCTAACTCTGCTTCTCACCTCCCTCCCCTCTCCCAGCTGCTTTTTGAGCAGCATAATACTTTTCAGCCTTTTAAAAGTTTTTCT
The DNA here is from genome assembly GCA_028571105.1 of Tragopan temminckii. Classification (NCBI taxonomy): domain Eukaryota; kingdom Metazoa; phylum Chordata; class Aves; order Galliformes; family Phasianidae; genus Tragopan; species Tragopan temminckii. Next base: position 3,842,268 of record JAOWBP010004680.1, on the reverse strand, counting down.
TCTTCTGGTTACCCACATTCAAGAATTAGGTGCTACAAGAGGAAGAAAAGTTAATGCTATCACGGATTCTTAAGTGGCCTCTTAATTCTAAGCAACTTCAGAAGCAGTCAACCCTTCAGAGCAATAATACACTCTGTGACTTACCTTACCCTTGCTGTCTGTTTTCAATTCTGCCAGTTTTAATGTAATTTTGGGGTTTTTGCTGCCTGCAAAGGAGTGACAGAATATCAAGATGACAAGCCTGAACACCCCAGGATTATACTTCCTACAGCTTCTGGACAGGAACCAACTCTGGTCCTGCTAAAATGGCTGGAAGTCAATACACAAATAAGAAAGAATGAATGCAAACAATAATGTGTTCAAACGAGGCATTTTGGGTATTGGAGAAGTTTGCTTTTGCCTTGCCTGGATAGATGCACACATTCACAGAAAGAAGTGATTAAAAATATATTCCAGAACATGCCATCAGATGTATTTCATTTTCTCAGCAACCCTTTCATTTAAGCCATTAAGAACTTTAAATCCTGTTCCCTTCTGTAGAAGGGGAGTGGGCTCAGAGACTCAATTAGGCCTCAACATTTACAACCAGCTTTTACATCCTGGTGAGAACCTACATTAATCATGAGATGTTTATAGCACAAATTCCACTGTTTCAGTTAGCAGGAGCCAGCCCCATGGTACTTCACTTACCTGTCCTGGGGTACCGATAGGAATCTGTTTTTCTCTCCTCCAGAGCAGGTGAAGGAACGTGAATTATCTCCACTTCTGACTCATCCACTTCCTCATACAAGATTCGCAGTGTTTTTAAATTCTCTGAACCTAGGAACAGATAGTAGGCATGCTTGCTGCAGTGTTTTCCAAGTGTTTCTAGCTTACCTGGAGCACTACAGAAGTCCACTCTGGTGCAAAAGTTTTGTACATGTCCTGTACAATTACAGCTTCTAGTAACCATGAGTAAATACTCCTCCAAGCATAATTATACCCCTTCAGTGTTATGGTCCTTCTGGCGGTCTCCCCAGAAAAAGATCAAACCCGGGCCAAAGGAAAACCATGCTCAAAATATCATTCACAGCAGAGGCCAGCAGTAGTAATAGCATCAGAATTTGATATACAGAACACTGACCTTCTGTGGAAGATGTGGGACACCACCAATAGCCTGTGAACCGATCAAATTCCTCCTGAATGACAAAAGTGGCTACACCAGCAGACTTAGGGTCATCAAGAACATTGGATAAGCCTGGAAAGGAGCAAAGAAAGAGGGCACTTACATCTTCTTGAAAATAACTGATTCAGAAGAAAAGTGCATTTGTGAGAAATAAGCCATAAAGACATTAGCCCTTTCATCCACAGTTTTTATCAAAACTTTCTTTTAAATATGGTAAAAAGCACCAGTTACCTTTATGGCAATATGTCATTCGCTTCTCCTCTCCTGTCTCTATATTTGCTACCCACAAATCATTGTTATTAATAAATGAAAAGAAGGCAGGGTCTGCAGGGCAAATCTTGGGATCCATTCGTGGCCCTGTACACTGAGTCTTGATCTCCAGAGGCTTCATTGGAGACACCTACAGTAACAGAAACACAAACACCTGTGTATCAAATCAACAACCAGCCTCACACTTAAAGACCTACAGCTCACAAAATGAAGGCACAGTCCTAAGAGGACACAAGAGAAATGATCATAACCAAACACATGCACACGTGCAGCTGCTACCAACCAAAAACACTTCAAATGTCATTCACAGCTCTATTAGCAAACTCACCATGAAACCATTCTTGCCTCCATCTCGGCAATGAAAGAGGCTGTTGCTGGCCTGGAAGAGGAACAGGCCACTTTCACTGTGGAAATCATAAGATGTTATACCAAAGACACCAAGTCTCTTGCGCTCTCTTAAGAGTTCTTCTTCTCTAGAATACATCCCATGATGAGGTGTTGCCTAGTATTGAAATAAAAGAAAATCCAAGAAAATCTGCAAGGAGAGAAACTTCCACAGAGCAGAAATGCTTTTGAACTGGCACCAGGTAGTCTCTAAATGCTGAAAATACAATTCACCAGCCCCAGACAGTCAGTAGTCTTACCATACAGGTCCTTCCACAACTACTGTATTCCAGGCTACAAGTGTGGCCCAGTAGGACTAATCTATCTGCAAGCCCCAAAGTTCTCTTTACATAAGAGAGATGAATTGCCAATCTACAGTTTCTGCAGTTGGCACTTTAGTATTAACTGAGGACAGCTGCACTTGCGCTGCTTATGCAAATCAGATGTAACCAATTAACTTAATGACACTATCTACAGCCTTTCACAAACAGTTTCCATGTCAGATACTGCATACAAAACCTCTTCCAGGGATCTTGAATTACCCTGAAGGGGACTAGCAATCCAAATGGAGTCAAGACAGCTGAATTCTTTTCCAACAGGAGGCTTTCCAGAAAGGAGGACAGACCAATGCCTTGCACCCCCTTGCTCCTTAATGCTTATTGACAAAAGACACAAAGATAGAGGAAAGGGAGATTTCACACCCCTTTCCAGTTCTCTTGCAACAGAGTACAGGACAGAAGCAGCTGTTTAATACAGTTTTCCCAGCTTCCTTAAAAGCAGAAAAGATAGTAGGTATTACAACAAGCCTGTTAACAAGCAACTGAAGAGCCCAGACAAGGCACAGAGGAAAGGTGCACTGTCCTGATAGCTTTTAGTTTGCAGTGGATCACATGCTAGTTTACAGACTTCTTTACTAGATCACCCCTTTTGTTTGCCACATCACCTGCTGTTTCATACTCACTAGCAGGAGCACACACAGGTGCCTATCTCATATTATGAGATAAAGCAATCATCAATATAACATCCCTACCACTACCATTCCATGCCACACAGCACGGTAACACTCACCATACCAACCCCATAACATCAACCAATTTTCCCAAGAACTATCAACTCAGGGTCTTCACACTTCTGCTTACCTGAAAGTGATCCAGCATCTGTTTCCATGACAAGAGTAATAAGGCCTCCTTCCGTACCTTTTTGGGAATCTCTGAGTAAAGAAGTGAATTTTCCCTGCTACCATATGGCATTCCTATTCAGAGGACAAAAGCATCATTCTGTTTAAGATTATTTACTGGACAAAGATGACTCAGATCAGACTAAAACAAAGCCTTTAGTAAGATAACTTTATTGCAGCCTCCCATTACCTAAAGAGGACCTACAGGAAAGAGCAGTTGGGACTCTTTATCAGTGACTGTAGTGATAGGACAAGGGGTAAGTGTTTAAAACTAAAAGACAGTATGTTTAGATTAGATACTAGGAAGAAATTCTTCACTTTGAGGGTGGTGACGTACAGAAACATTTTCCAGAGAAACTGTGGATGCCTCATCCCTGGAAGTATTCAAGCTCAGGCTGGATGGTTGCTTTGGGCAATTTGGTCTAGCAAAGGTGTCCCTGCTCATGGCTGAGAGGCTGGACTAGATCTTCCATTGAATAGTTTCAACTGGAAGGGACCATTACTCTGTAAGAGAGGTTAGGTGTGTTCAGGGGCTTGTACCAGCTGTCATTTCCAAGCAGCTCTCAGCTCAAATACAGAATACTATTTAACTACATTAGCTGTAAACAGATATTTCCCCAGGCAATATTTAACACTAACCAACCTTTTCAGTTTGTTACTTCAGACTTTCCTCTCTCTGGACTGTTCAACCCACACCCTAAATCCATTCTAAAAGAGCCGTGGCCTGAGTAAGAAACTCAAAATTATTCTCCACATTTCTCAGCCAAAAATTCATTGTAGGACCTAGTTCAGATCAATGCATTAGCCTACAAGAGGGAAAGAAAAAACCTGGAAGCTCCAGAGAGTCCGTTCAAATGGAAAACATTATTTAGCCAAGACATCTTGTCATCTTACGTAAGCTTTTGATTATGGCCAAATCACATACAGCTACTGGCTTTCATCCAATTTCCAAACCAACCAAGAAAATGTACAATATCCATGACAATGATTTTGGCAGTTTCAGCAGAATCAAAGACCATAAACTTGCCTTCTACGTTTGCTTAAGTGATGCCCTGGGTCAGAATTTAACACAGAAAACATGCCCCAGCACTGTTTACTCTGTAGGTGTTCAGGGAGAACAAAAATTTGAGCTGTTAACCTAGCAGTACAGTTACATAAAACTGAAATAGTAGTAAGTGCTTAGAAAGCAAAGCAATATGTGAGCATATAATCCTCAGAAATACAGAAACGCCAAAGAGCTGAGCATCTGCCATGATTCAACATACAAGTATATGGGGACAGCCCAGGAATGATTTAAGATGTCCAAACAGAACAAAGTGCAGATAGGAATTACTATATATAGATATTTGGCACTTATGTGACTGTGACCTGGACTTCATTGCTCCTTATTACATTAGTACTTTATAGAACAGCCACAAACTACAATCAATCAGCATTTACAAGGAAGATATTGCCTTCAACCCCAAAGACATTATACCGTGCTCCCAAGTGAAGAATAGCATTCAACCTGTACATTAAAACTCTTCAAAAGTCTCCATCCTACTCCTTGGCATATAGTCACTAACAGTATTCACATAAAATTTTGGAAATGCTACTCAGCATTGAGACAGTAATATTAGGACGATGTTAAACATGAACCCATGAAATGGGTTCCAAGTATTTAACACACTGTACACAGCATGCAACTTAAAAGGTGCTTACTATGGCAATAAAAAGAATAATCATTTCCACTTCATAAGAAATGCATGAGAAGAGGTAACTCAGCATTACCCACTAGCTAACAATCTTGTGTTATGAGTCAATCTGCAGTATGCCCAGCACATTTTCAGGAAACACTGAAAAGACACTGGTGCATCTTCATTTCTAGTTCTGGCTCCCGTAATAGTTACACCTGTGCAGAAAACCCACAGCCACTAGCTACTCTTGTTGCCATATCATGCGACAAAAGAAAATAAAAAATACTGCAAATTAGCCACACAAAATGTTAATTCTTTAGTCACCTAAACTGTATCAAAGTCAACTTGGCTTTGAAAAACATTCAATTTTAAGTCTCACTATTTAAACTCAACAAGAAAAGCATGCTAACTCAGGAAACTGCCCTTTATAGTAGCACTTGTGTAATAAGAATGTACAAAGGACTGTAACAAATCATCACTGACATACAGGAGCTGCTCAGTCAAATCCAGCATCCTACATTGACCCAGACTCAAGTCAAGAAAAAGAAGAAACAACAACAACAAAATCAGAGTCACTTTAGGAAAGCAGCCAGCTATATGAAGTTGCGCACTGGGAAATTTCTTTACTGGTCCAGTGAAGACCAGTTCATGCCCCAGAGTGTAACAAACCCTTTACAGTGTATAAAGCTTCCCATGTTACTAACCACAAAATTATCCAGTTACTAAAATCCAGCCACTCTGCCACTAATTACATCATAGTTCCAACTACGAGCATCCCATTCAGCACAGTATTCTGCTGTCCTTCAATCCTACTGTATGGAAGATTTCTCTACAAATATCAACAACAGTTAATTCCTCTCAAATCTTTTTCCATTCCCTATTCTCCAAAGCATCCTACCTACGTGCTACTTAATAAAGCAGGGAGAAAATAAGCTGCTGTTGTGTGTGCCTCCAAAACATCTTATAACTTGTCAGTATATAGTCAGTAATTACTAATGGTGACTTGGAGATCAGCCTAGTTAATCTATCAGGTAAATCCCGCTTCTAAGCTCCAGAAACACAGGACAGCCCTGAGTTTGAAAAGCATCCCTTCTCTTAACCCATCCCCTGTACTGATCTGAGTTACCAAACGAACACTGCAGTCATACCTCTGTCACTAGGTAGATCTGACTAGGTAGCACTCTTTTTTTTTTTTTGTTTTTGCTAAGTAGTCTGACTCTACAAAAGCCCGTGCTTGTCTGAGACTGGAGAGGTCTCTGCTCAGTTCCAGACTTTGCCACAGATTTGAGTGCGTGTTCTTCTTGAGCAGTGTTACCTAATCTCAGTTCCCCTATCTCAAACAGAAATATTTTCCATCCTTTTCCCCGTCTGTTTAAATTGGAAGCTCTCCCATAACATTTTCACACCCAGTGTCTGGCATGTCAGCTTACCCAGGTAATAAAGACGATGAGAGTGAGGGCTGGACTCTTCGGTTTTCCGGACAAACTGGAAATCATGGGGAGCTTTGTTCACTATCATGCCCGAATACTTCCTGCTGCTGTGAATAATGTCACGCAGCCCATCCCAAGAATGCTTTTGCACCTGGAATTCGGAAGGCACATCCTCCATCTCGACCACTTCAGAGCTGTCTGATAGCGTGTCCACTGCAGTCATTGTCTCTTCCTCAGAACTAGACAAAAAACTGAGGGAAGAGTTGAGTGGGAGAATTAAGCCTTAAAATCAAGCAGCCCATCTCCCATTCCATATAGAGTCCTGCAAGCAAAGATATTAAATCCAAAAGATTTACTTCTAGAACTAGTTCTGGTAATAAGTTGTTAAACACAATCCATGTGGTAGATTCTGACATAAAAAAAACCAATCAGCATGACTCAAAGGAAAACAACCCCAGGAATTTGGACAAAAAGTCATCAAAGCTATGACCTATATATAAACTTATGACCTATGGCCATATAAACTTAAATCCTGGAACACTGTGCAAGTGGAAGTCCCCTTCCTGCCCTGAAGGAAAGCTGGCACAACACTTTATGACCATCTAGGTTTAAATGCAACAGCTCACTTACCTGAATAGCTATTGCAGCCAGGAACGATGACAAAACAGGAAGAAACAGTGCAATTGACTTTGTTGACCAGAAAGAAGACAGCAGTAAGAGACCCTTGTCATATCCTGCAAAATGTGGTACACGCATTTCCAAGCTAGCAGTTACTGAATGACATTATACAGAAAGCACCTCCACGAGCAACTACAGCAAACACTGATTTGAGGAGACATGAACTAACTGACTTGCCCACAGTCAACGATGTAATCTACTACAAAGCAGGAATGAACCTAGGACTAGGGAAACCAGTTTACATCACCTCATTAGAGAAGGTGGATTTCCCTGCACAAGGACATTTTAGTAGTTTTGGGCTGATCAGCCTATATCAGAGTGCATCTGGAAGAATGTTACAGATAATTTCAGAATAACTTTGGTTTACCAGAAAAAAAATACTAGGGCTAGAGAATTTTGCTCCATGGAGACAGAATTGCTACCTTTGATTCAGCATCAAGATGGCAAACCAATGACTAAGGATTAAAACAAAAAAGGCCTTGTTCTCTGCAGCCCCAAGATGTACATTTTCAAATCAGGTTTTTCTCAAATGCCACTTGTCACTGGGGACAGTCACCCACATTCTGAGCAGAGAACAGTTTCTGAGATGTAGCTGTCACGCCTATGTATTAAGCAGGAATTAAACAATCTTGAAGGCCTCAGCCTCAAGAAGATGCACAGCGAGTTCTTTCCCAGTGAATAGAACCAAGGGAAAGGAGAATGGTTATTAATATCAGCACAAGAAAACATTTACTCCTGTCCATTTTCTACCATGAGTATTTTTCAGGAGAACCTTGAGCGTTCCTAGAGAATTCTCCATCAACTTAAAGCACCACGAAGAAAAAGCTCCAAAAACACATCTGTAGGTTCTCCTACAAACAAACAACCAACACCTAAATCCACAGCTTGAACACGAATAAAGAGTATTTTCCAACAAAAGCCAGGCATGAAGCCCAAAGCCACAAAAGAAAACGTGACAGGATGTTCTAAGATTGCAAGAGTGTCCTACGGCCTCAAGTCTATCTATCGACTGTATTCAGGGCCTCCATTACAGCAACTAAAAATCACATCTTAAGGGGAAAGCACTGCCTATCAAAAAAACATAACAGAAACACCATTCAGAATTCTTAGCTGAGCACAATTCTCTCAACCCAATTGTACTGCAGGTCAAGTCGGTTGATCAAAACAATCTGGCTTTGGCTCAAGATACTTGACCCCTAGGCTACTTTCTCCTAGCCAGTAACACCTTCTCACTCACTTGACCACTCACAAGGGAAAGTTCCACTTTTAAGGGCTCAAAACAGTCCACTCACACTCACTACACAAATGTAATACTGATAACTGCCCCAACCTGAACAGGACTCCCTTCCAAACTACATTTCCGTGAATTTAGGATTCACCAGGTAAGTGAAAGGCACAACTTCTAGCTTGGTATTATTATAACCTTGGTGACTTTGACACTAGAACAGAGTAGAGTAGTGGGATAAGAGAAGCATCCATCCTCACCCTTGATCTGTAACCAAAATTACATGAAAGTGTTGGAAAATGATAGCTAAAATGTTATGGAGTCTCATATAACTTAGGTTCTGACACAATACACAGTAAAAGGAAGATCCATTTGCTCTATCACTACAGTCAGAACAAAATATAAGTAGAACTTGGTAGTACCACACATGCAGTAGAACTAGTATAAGAAGTAACTTAACTAATTGAAGTCAGAAAGTGAATTTGGGGACGAAATTGTTCAAGGAGGATTTTGACCAATACATCAATTTTAACAACCTTATTCTTAAACACTCTCAAAGCTTCCTCATCAATAAATCTTCTATGTGCTATACAACTCACTAGAGACAGACTCTCCTTCACAGTCCTCCACAGTCCTTAGATGACTCCACTTCCCAAAGCACTTAGCTATCCCTTGAGTGTCTCCAAGCTCACTCAGCATCCTTATTCTGCCCAGCCAGGTTAGACACATCAGACACGTATCCACCAAGTTCTTTTTCAGAAGAAATACATTAGTCTGAAGACAACAAGCAAGTATAGGAAGACAGCAAGGGACATCAGTATGGGGAAAAAATTGTAAAGCTTGGAATTGGAAGCCAGTGAAATAAACCAACCTCCTGAGTCACTTCCTGACCCACAGATCCTGACACAGAGCTCCCCAGGCAGAAAGACAGGCTTGGGATTTTTCAGAAACCTCATTCACTTGAAAAGGTGTTTATCGTTATGTTCCACAGAGCATGGGGTGAATAAAGGCCCTGGGAGTACTTGGGAAACATACCTTCTCCAACTTCCTGCAGTCTCGTTTTCCAGACGAACCCTCTTTATCTTCTGCATTAACTACTCAGCAAGCTGGGCAGGACAGGAAACTAGGAAGGAAGATGAAAAAAGCAAATTTCATATAGCTGCAGTTTCCCCTGGCACCTTCCACAGGTCACATATGCAACTGAGTGCAGAGGCACAACCAAAACTCTCGGTTTGTGCTTTGCAATCCAAATCTGTTCTACCAACATGTGCTGGATACTAACAACCCAGACAAAACACAGAATTCTTTTTCTCAACAGTGGAAATCTATGGTCTATCTCTTCTTACAAACATTCTTAAAATCTGAGAACCCTCAACAGAAGCTCTTTCTTTCACTCCCCTCTCCGAATCCCAAAATTCATTATTAGGAAGAGAGAAACACAATAATCTGATTAACACACTCACAAGAGTCAAACAAAGGACACCGTAAGGATCCAGACAGAAGGTCAGCAGCCCTGCTACTGACAACATCATGACCCCACACAGGACATAAAAAAAAAGATTTGTCTTCCAAGCCAGTATGTTTCCCTCAGCATCAGCGTGATGCCACGGAACAAGTCTGACTCGCTGCACAAACCCATTTTCTAGGAGCATTCAAAGGCACAGTGTTCACTACCTCTCCACTCATGTACCTTAAAGTACAATGATCTTTGTCTCCTCTTCTGGCTCTGAATCACAGACACACCCCAGACCTGTTACTATCTGCTACTGAGGCCCCTGGTCTGCCCAGACAGCCATCTCTGCACCTCAACCACACTCACAGAGAATTCAGAGAAACAAAGTGTCACAGAGAAGCCCTGTGCAGAGAAGTTCCTCCTGCAGAGAAGAACAAAGAGAGACTAAAGAGCAGCATCCAGTAATTTAAGGGCAATCTTCAACGTGAGCACAAAGGGCAACAGGAGCAGTACCCAGGAATGCTGAGTAACCTGGTCTGATCTCACACTTGCTGTGAGTAGGGCTTTGACGAGGGACTTCTTAAGGTCCCTTTTAATCTCAGTTATTCTGTGACTTTTATGATTCAGAGACACAGCTCATCCTCACTCCCTCCCCCAGGAAAACTGACATCCTCCAATGCAAAACCCACAGAAAACAGACGGAACCAAACAGACATGAGGGTTTAGAAAACTGAGAGGCCTGCAGGTGTCTTTGGGAAGAGCCAAAGAACCACAGCCACCCCTCAAACACCATAAATGCGTCCCTGTCACAGATGAACATAAGCTTAGTAGCTTCTCCAAAAATAAAAGCAAGTGAGAGTGAAATAAAGCAGTGGGGACTTCCATGCAGAAGACTCAGCTTTGCTAAAGGCTGCAAGTGGCCAGAGCCAGGCCCGGGCAGGCAGCCCCACTACACTGCTGCCCTTGCTGGAGGGGAAGGCTGCAGCATTCCCCAAAGCCTGAGAGATCCTTGCTCTCCCCAGCTCGCGAGCCACCCCCAGCCCTCCCGGGCACAGCACACGCACCAGGGGGAGTCCTAACAACCGGGTAACGCACCCCTCCTCCAGCTGCCCAGTCCTGGGGGGCTGCACCCCCCCACCATCCCCTCAGAGAAACCTTCCCCACTTCGCCTGTCGGGGGTGGGGGAAGGGGCGAGCCCCGTCCTCGGCGTGGGGCCTCCGGAATCTGTGGGGGTGGACGAGTCACGGGGGACCGACAGAGGCCCGCCCGGCTCCCAGGCCCCTCCGCGCGCCCTGGGCGCAGCCCCCCCGCCCTGGGGTCGCCCCTCACCCCGTC
>JAOWBP010004680.1:3802676-3815609 GCA_028571105.1 Tragopan temminckii | reverse complement strand
TCTGTTGCTGTATGCCATCTCTCCTCTGACTGCTCTTTACACGAGGAAGAGACTTTTACACTGAAGTGCAGGCAGCTCTCCATGATGTAATCTGTGCAATCTGTGCATTTGCAAGGAAAAGCAGCCTCCCGTTGGCCAAAGCGAAGAGTCCCCGCCTGGGTACTCCTCCCGCCGCCCAACCGCCCCCTCTCCGGTGGCTCATAAAATCCCCGAGGCAGAGGCAGGGCAGCTTTCCCAGCCCCCGAGCTCGCAAAGGTGACCCAGGGACAGGTGAGCTCTGGCAAGGGCGCGGAGAAAGGCTGGGCCGAGGGCGGAGAGGGCTGAGCTAAACCGCGGATGCTACAGGCGCTGGGAAGAGGCGAGGGGCACTCCGGCCACTTGCGGAGCCGGACCGATCTCTGTGAGCGAGCCGGACAGCTCCGCCAGAGGCCGGTTAGGCACAGGGATCTTGGCTAGTGATCTGGGGACTACAGAGGGATGGGTGCTCAGGAGAAGGGCAGTCGTGGGGTTGGGCTCCTCCGGTCCTTGCCCTGGGGGCAGCTGGGGAAGATTAGCGGGAGGAGCAGGGCTGGGCTGCCCGGCGTGCCCTGCCTGGCGGAGCCACGCATCAGCACCACGGACAGGGCCTGCGCTGTGCGCTCTGCGCTGCGGGCTCTGGGCGCTACCCGGCCCGGCTGGTCAGGGTGGAGAGCCACTGGGGCCGGGGTGAGTGCAATCCCGCAGGGGACAAAAGCAAAGGGGCTTGGGAGGGACAAGCGATGCAGGCTGAGGCGCCCCCGTCAGCAGTTTCCCCCCGCGGTGCGCCAGGCTGGGGACCGTGCCCGCTTCCGGACTGGGTGCCATCCGGGCAGTACACACAAATGCTCGAAGCCCGCCCAAGCGCACCGAGAAGGGGCATGTGGGATGCAGGCTACAGTCTTCAAAGTTGGGATCTGACTGAGAACAGAGAGCTATATGAGAAGGATGGGAAATTGGAATGGGTCAGGACATGCTTTCCTGGGTAGCCTTTCCAGGTAAGACACACAAATAGCTTCAGGTTTTGGGTTGGGAAGGGGCTGAAATAATTCAGGAAGCTGAGAATGACCCTAAGGATATAAATGTAATCTCCACTTTACATTACAGCAGATGTTTTTCATAAAATATTTAACTTGCTCACCTGCCCCTCAAAACAAAACAAAACAACTGGGATCGAGTTAAGGACAGTTTTTGTTTTTAAATTTTGACAGAATTTAGATTACCTTTTAAACTGCTAAAATATGTAACTCTGGCTTGGCGCAGAAATTGGAACAAAGCTGAAATAAACCATTTTTTCTTGATTAGTTTTACAAAACCACAGGTGTCATTTAGAAGGTAAAGAAGATACAAATGTTAGAAATAAAGTGCTTGAGCTCTTTGGAAACGAAGCATTGCATATCATTATGGTCAAACGAAGCATTTATTTTATCTCCATTTTTGGAAACAGAGACTATTCACTAAATGAGTCCCTTCTCAAAATACTCACACTTCTCTCATAAAGAAATTTAAATATTTTGCTAAATGGTCTCAGTAAGACAAAATAATCCAGGCTCAGACTGTTCCTACTCTTTACATCTGTATTTTTAATAAGTTTCTGAGAGGAAAAGTAAACAAGCTGTTCTCCATTTTATGGAAATGTCTATTTACCGTTTCTGAAATAAATGGTTGGGAAAAGAAGGAAAAACAGCTGAAAAGAAAGTTGATAATTCAGTTAAGGCCTTGAGCACACGCACAGCCTTCAGAGATGTTTTGAGCAAAGCAATGGTGTAAATGCCTATGAAATTAAAATGGAGAAATATTTTTCTGTTATGTCAACTTTTTAGCTTCTTCTATCAGTCTTGTATCTGCAAAGTGACTCAATTTATGATCTTTCTTTGATGCAACATAATACTGAAGTTGGGTTTTTGTCATGTCCTGTCTCTTTTATGGTGTCCATAGAACATCTTTTTCCTTTAAAGTATGGCTGTAAAATAATGGCAAGAAATCATTTCCTTTATCTCCTGCCTCAACAGAGGCATGCAAAAAAACCTGAATAGAAGCCAGAAAATTATACTGCATCAAATACAATTCTTGCTTTTTGTGTTTATCTCTGAAATTCTAGAAAATTGCCTAACTAGTTCTAGTATTATGAAAATGTTAGGATAGATGGTATAATATCCTCAAAGTTAACAACATTTCACATTGTGCAGAGTGTTTTGCTTAATCAAAGTCACAGTTCAGTTTGTTTAGGTTGTATTTTGTAACCTTTCTTTCCTAATGATTTTCTGTAGATCTCAAAACAAATACATCTCATAGAAGGATAAAAACCTGGTCATTGAAGAACAAGGAATTCAGGGTGAAATTTGAACTTCATTTTAATTTGTTAAAATATTTAGCAAAATTTAGAATGCGGAAATCAATCTGGTATGAGATTATACCACTGTTTGCTACAAAGGAAATCCTTTAAGTTTCACTATAAATAAACACTGTACAGTTGCTTTCAGATTATTATACTTTTAAATTTAGTTTTGCTACAGGCAACGTCCTCCTTCCCCTTTCCTCCTTCCATCAAAAAAGACAGTGTGTTCCAGTCTCTGGGATCTGTATGCACTGCACAAATATTTGTCTGTGTGTCGCCTGCCACTCCAGTAATGAGCTGCTTTTTCACTGCAGTCATAGCATCTGGTAGGGTTTCAAGCTGTGTGGAGCTGGGAGACTGGGAGGTGCTTGGGAATCTCAGCAGGAAAAATAGAGCGGGTTTCAGATGCAAGATCTGCAACAGCTTTTGTGCTTGGATAAACATTTCTAGGAGCTTCTCTCTTTGGCAAAGATTTGTTCAGCCGCAGACACTTGAACTTGGCATGCAGACCTTGGCACTGTGCCTGCTCCAGACACCTGCACTTACGTGCAATTTTACATTCACTCTCTTTCAACCACCCGCATTCATGTGTACCAGGTGTGTGTGTGTCAGTGTGCATCATGGTCCACTACTGCACTGCAACAGAAGCATGATTCTAAGTAAGCTGGTGCTCTCCATTGAACAGTGTGAGACAAGAGCTTGGCTCAACCAAGCATTCAAGCACACACTGCTCTTAAGCACCCACATCCACCCCAGTTCAGTACACACTTCAGCAGGACTGAGGTATGCCACTGAGTCAAGACTGAATGAGAGCTTAAGGCAGAACTCCGAGCACAGAATTTTGCTTTTCTGCACACTGAAATTAACTGGGAGATTTATCTGTTAAAACATTAAATTCAGATCCCCCCAAAGCAATCCATTACTAGGGAAGCAAATGAAATACACCACCTAAGGCACTACTCTATGATCATAATAAGAACCCAAAGCACAAAGAGATAATAAGCAGGTGATAGAATTGATGTATGTGTTTTTACAGGCAAGTCTTCCCTTGAAGAGTGCTGTGATTGTTGTGTGTCCTCTAAGTGTGCCATTGTTTAGCTCCTCTTTAAAACTGAATGCATTTACAGCTGTCTGAGTCCCATCAGGATTTGTAAAATAAGTCTGACAAAATCCTCACTTGAAAATAAGTAGGAGTGGGATTCCAAATTCATTGGGAAATTCTAAGTTCATTTGTCTATAGATACTAAAATATTTTACTAAATCTTGTCCTTTAGTAAAACAGATGCTGGGATTTTTGTTTATAAAATTACTTAAATTTAAGCATGGAGACAATATAAGGATGGACAATAGTTAATATGATGTTCAATATTGATATTTGTGTTTGAATACCCTAAGGCTTCTCTGGATATCTGGAGCCTTCAGCATTCACTGAGATTAAATGGACTTGCCCTCTGAGTGGCTTTGAACCTCTTGGCCACAACTCAGTGCTGACAGATCAGGACTGAGCACACATTGTCTTAGCTGCTGTATGATCAGAGAGCATCCAGTCCATGGATTAAAAGAAGCTCAGTTATGGGTTTGACCTTGCAAACGGAAAAAATTGAAAACAAAATTAAAAAAAAAACACTTGCTATCACACTTTTCTTTGACTCAGCAGAGACTGAAGCACTCTGGTAGTTTGTTATACTACTTGCATGAATAGGGCCATTCACATTCTACAATCATCACACACTCACATACTGACTCCAGTAGCCCTTATTTGCAGAGGCCACATGGTTCCTGACTTTTGATTGTGAGATGTGGCCCCTTCCTGGTGTACGATGAGTACGGAAATTTTAAGTTTACCCTGTTTATAAACAGTTGTCTGTAGCAGCAATGAAATGAAGGGTCAATAATGGGATTTCAGCTCCAGCCGCCTCTGAACTTGGAGGGGAGAATCTAGCAAGTGTTGCCATACAAGGTTTGTTAAACTCGTTGTTGATTAACAAGGCGAGAGAATGGGTGGGGTTTGTTTGTGTGATTGTTTGTATGGTTGCAGCCACGTGGAACTTTGCATTAATTCAAGCCTTACAGATGCATGGCTCCATGAGACCGTCATTTCTTTGGGATATGAACATTTTGTTCTATGCTTTTTCTGCACATAACATGGTCTTTAATTTGTGCTTTGTGTTGCTTACAAAGTGCAAAGAATGGGTATTTTGTGGTACAGTGTGTGGCTCTGCATATGAATTTAAGAACAAGCAACGCTTTGTGTGTTCCATGCAGCATCATGCTTCAGTATACAGGGGAGAATTTTGCCTTTTGTTTTAATTTGGAGACTGACTCAGGAATTCTCATAAAATAAACCTACAGTAATTTACACAGTATTGGGCCCCACTTCGGGAAAATACAAACACACTTGCAGAAACTTCAGCACAAAAGTCCTGCAGGAATCAAATAAATGCCTAAAGTTACGTGCCTGGCTGAGCGAAGTATTCAAAGATACTCCTGTTATGTATGTAGAGATCTTTTTATTCTGTGTTACTTAGGCCTGTATAGCCTTCCCAAGTCATGTTCAGAAACAGAACACCACCTTATGATTTTCAAAAGCATTTAATGTTTTCAGGTGCCCAGCATGACATATCCTAATCAGTGTTGCTAAGCACCTGCCTCTCAGGCAATTGGTCCCTTTTCAAGGTGTCTCAAGCACAAATACAAGGTATTGAGGATTGATAACTTCTTTTGAAAATCTAGAGCCATGATTGTTGTTCACCCACAACAATCCAGCCCAGATGGAAACTGCATGGATTTCAGCCCCCCAGATCAGAAGCAACAGTCAGTAGTTGCTATGTAAGATGACAATACACTCCACCTTTAAAGTAGAGAGTTTCTCATAAGAAGTAGAAAACTGAAGTTTCTAGGGAGAACAATGGCAAATCTTTTCAGTAGAACTCATGAAATTATTAATGCTGTAGTCTGCAATTCTGTCCAATCAAATCTGCTGTTGCTCTGTGTTGCTGGTACAATGTACCTGGAGAAATCAATGGCACAAAGTGATAGAAAACTTTATGTAGGTCCTTCCCACTCAGTTAAGACATTACTATCTGGAAAACAAAGGGTTCCAAAAAAACCCTAATGCTCTGCAGGCTGCACTCAGATATTGCATGGAATCTAACAGAGGCAATGGGATTTTCTCCTGAACAAGAAAAGAAAAGGACAGTTCAGACAAATCTCCGAATTCAGGGTGTGCTGTCAGCACGCTGAATGTCTAAAGAGCTTAACAGTTGTTCATACAGGTTGTTCAGATTTGCTTGAAAATAAGAACTAATTCAATGAAAGAGAAGTTTGGCTGATTTTTGCAAAGCTAATTTTAAACTGATTTGTAAAGTAAAATACACTGCCTCCTTCATCTGTAAAAATGAACATTGTGATACTCATTTCACAGGTGTACCCAAAGACCAAATTAAGAGACATCCATAAAGCTCGGGAGATCCAGGAGCAAATGGAACTAGAAAAAAAGGAAAGGCTTATTATCTTGTCAGGCTTGACCTGAGAGGAACATTATCCATATGTCTTGCCAGACTTACTTATTGTCTTATTTTCTCCTAGTTTATCTTTTATTATCTTTCTAATCTGCTCCATCTAATCCATCCAACATTTTATTTTAGCACAGCTCTCGCTACTGCTGATGAAGCTGTGTTTGGTAAGAGGGGTATCTGCAGCTTTTATGAAACCTGATAAAGCAGAACACAGGTAGAACAGTAGGTAACAATTAATGAATACTTAAAAATATATATTCGCTTTTTTTTTTTTTTTTTTTTTTTTTTAATAAAATAGGTGGTATTGGTATATTCTTCTGCTTGTCTGGGAATGGGTTTGACAGAACTCCCTTTTGCTGCATTTTGACAGAACGGACTCCATTCTGCATAAAATACACTGATCTAAATAATACACGTGTGTTTTATTTACTGTGATGTGGATTTGAGAAAAAAAAAAAGTTATATTTAAGTGGATGTAATGCATGAAATAGGTTCCTCTAATGGGAAGTACTGCATCATTTCAATCATGAAGGATTCTATGATAAATTCTAGGTGGACTGTGTTTCTCAATTATTGCCTATGATTTGGCTGTAATGACTCAGAGAAAACAATAGAGTTCAGGGGCTGCCAGTCCCTTACAGGGTTCAACAAGCAAATCACAGCATGCTGGAAATGCTTCTGAATACCAAACCCCTTTCATTTTCCCTTGTGATCTATAATCAAACAGCACTTCTCCCCCCTTGTTGCTAGTGAATGCATTAGGGTACAAACTTTATAATCTCCAGAGCTGTTTCCTGGAACAGATGCAAGTGGAGCACTTGCTTAGGGACAGTCAGAGGCTGGGAGAGATGATTACCTTCAGGCAGTCTCAGTAGAACTTCCCAGGGTTCCTATGGATGCAGCCTAATGCAGGACTTAAAATGCTGAACAGACTTCCATTATGGGGGCTGGTGATGTTGATGTACATCTTCACACAGACAGCTCCTAGTTAAAATGCACACCAGTGGCTCCAAAATACAGCAGCTCGGTTGGAGTTCATTAACAGCAAAATCATTCCAAAGGACATTGTCTCTGAGTGGAAATAATTTCATTTTTTTCAGGATTGGTTTATAGTTGCATATAGCCTGGAGATTTTGCTAAGGATAGTGTTGAATGTGGAGTTAGAGATTGGGCCTTGGTTGTACAGCCGCGTTGCAGGCTTTGGTAAGATTAACTCCAGATATGCATATGGCATCTACCATGGTGAGACTCCCATTTAAACAGAGTGTGTTAAAATGAATTTATTTTAAAGAGGTGTCTTTAAAGCATGTGTGTGCTACGGGAATCCAAAGCTGGCCATATGTCATAGACTGCACTGCTAATGGAGGATCTCTACCCACAACAATGATGGGGGGGCAAGTGTGCTTTGTTCTGCTCTCAACATCCCTTTTCAGCAGGCACATAAGCAAATGCTCCAGACCTGTATGGCTTTTAAGACAGTGAGGGGTTGCTGTGGTGGGAAATCTTAGTCCATTTTAATCAGCATGTATTACATAAACAAAGGAATGACCATTAATAGATACAAATGGACTGCCACACAGCTTGAGTTTCAACTTTATCTTACTTATTTTCCAGGGACCATGTACTGGAATACATGAGACAACAACTGATGATTTAGCAATTCACTGGAAATAAGCACCTAATTACCAGGTCTAAGAAGGGAAGGAATAAAAAACAACTAGGGAGGTTATTGGCCATCTTAGCTTTGATTTCTTATATGGAGTCTTGCATGAAACATGCTGGTAACTCATCTTATATATATGTCACTGTGACTCAAGGATAAGTCTGGTGCGTGTTCATTGAAAGCTCAGCTCTGTTTTTAAAATCTACTCACTCTGAAATGAAAAACAACAACAACAATAAAAACACAACAAAAAAATTGTACAGCAAAAGGGACAAATTGCTCCTCAACAAAGGGTCCTATCAGCAGCCTGCAAATAATGTGCCAATGGTCAGAAACTGCCTTTCAAAGAGCCCTGCAGCCTCAATGTGTACTTTGAGAGCAATTGAGGGACATGAGCAACATGACAATTATCTCATGGGTGACATTTTCATTGGCTCTTTGGAAAAAGGAGAGATGGGTTTGAGATGGCTGTGATCAATATTCATCCTAACATCACATAAGTGGCATGGAAACATGTGGGAAATAGTCCTGGAAAGCAAAATGAACAAGGAAAGAGAAGGTGGGGAGGGGAGAGATGGTGAAGACAGAGGGATTTTAAATCCTCAAAGCTGAAAGAGCAAGCTACAGTGGGAAGCAGAAGGACATAACTTGAGATAATCAGAGCAAACTGGGAATTGGAACAAGCATCAGAAGGTCTGGCAGAGCTCCACAAGCCAAGAAGTGTAGGAATAGGAGTCAGAAGGACTGCAGGATTCCTGATGGAGAAGAAGGTAATGAATCCCCCCGGGTGAGAAAAAATTCTATACAAGATGGTGTTCACGTGTACTTGCACAGGGAAAATTCACCTGTAAGTACATCACCATTAATTCCTCTTCCTTTTACGATCACCAACCAACTATCAATGGGCAGCATTGTCCCAGACTTAGTCCATCATGTCATGACTATTAGGTCATAGTTGCACTCAAAGCATAAGGAAGGAGGAACAAAACATTACCAGACAGAGAATAAACTGTTGACATAATGTGCAAACAATTTCAAGCAGATCTGACAGACATAAGCATCTGCTCTGCATTCTCCAGTATTGTCTTTTAAAGGAGATTTCAATGGCAGAAATAATGGTGGTTTTTTTTTTTTTCTTCCTAGATAATATTCGTAATAATTCTCCATCATAGACAAACTGCGCTGAAGACAGAAATCAACAGCCATATTCAGTATGGAGGAACTCCCAGAGTACCAGTAGAATGAATTAACAATGTATTTCTCCAACAAGAAGTGATGGGAAGAGCATGGAGCAAAAAGAAGGTAAGGAAGTTAAAAACAACTTGTATTTTTAGATCCCAGGCTCCCACAGAAACCTTTGGAGATGCTGAGCTCTGTACTTGTGAAAAATAGGCCTTTTATTTGCAAACAAAAATAATGTTTTAGAAGTCCAGCTTGGACTCCTGTTACTTAAAACTGTCCATAATATTTTTCTCTGGACCAATTTGCTGTCCTGATAATTAATATAGCTAATGGCTGCTTTCTTTTCCCTTATCTGCAGGTTTGTTTGTTTGCTTTGGTTTGTGGCTTTTTTTTTTTTTTTTTTTTGTAACACAAGCAGAGATAAGCAGAGAGAAGATGAAGAAATAATCTCTCAAAGGATGCAGTAACACTACTATCTAACTAAAAAGAATTCAGACATACACATAATCCTCAGGAAAATTCAACTCCACCCTCCCAACAGACTCTGGTGAGAGCCCTTGAAGTGGTAATTAAACTCTATTGAGTGGCAACTGCACCTGTTTAGAAAGGCTAGTGTGGGTAAGAGGTGCACAAAGGGAGATGAGCAGCAGAGACAGAGGGTGAGAGGAGCAGCTGGAGGTGGAGAAGGAAAGTGGAAAGAGGAGAAAATGTATTTGTTGGAGAAGTCAATCCAACAAGATGTGCATTTCCCATTCTTCCATTTATTAGCTTTCTGCCTGCTCTCCTGCACCCCTTCACACATGCAGCTAGCTTCTACCCCACTCTCACACCCACTGATGGAAACTCCAGGGGGCTTTCCCCAGTTAGCCCTAGTGCTTGACCAACTGCTCATCTAGTGTAAATCAACAGAGCCCCACTGAAGTCCTTGTGGATTTACAATCAGCTCATTTACACCAGCTGAAGATCTGTTCCAGTGACACTCATTAACAGTCACTGGGCTCTTCAGACTGGCGGCAGCTGGGACATGCTAGTTCTTGTCTGCTGGGTTGTCTTTTTCTCTAGAATAGAGCATATCCCTTTGCATCAGCTTTGTCACCCAACTGTAAGTCCTATAGCATCTGGGATGAATAAATCAGCAATATTTCTAGATTCAGCAGATGTGTCTGAGAGCAAGAGTCTAGGCAGAAACTGACTGAAATAGAGGAAACCAGGGCAGTGCTTACAGGCAGGCCATTCTGTGCGTATTGATAAGATTGCTATTTTTGCACATGTAGCTCCCAGATGTTCTGAACCGTTATCACACTCAGATGGTCCTAGGTACTATCTGTGAAGCCATGCAAAATGAACTTAAATACTGTTGGTGGATTTTTTCGTGACCTTGCAGACTACCACTGGTCCAAGGACCACTGGTGTGGAACCACTGTTTTGTCCAGTGAATTTACACTTCATAACACACTTGAGGGCCAAAATCTGTGATGCGTAGTGATGTAATGTGGAAGTTCTGCCCGTTTATTGAAAGTCAGCACAGAGCAGTGCTGATTTGTGTCACCAAATAACTGCATACTGGCTTTCTAATGGCACAGATCAGCAGGTCAGGTAATAATACAATGGAGAAAAGATGAGCACAAAAAGTGGCAGAGAGAAATCCTCCAGTGTTTGAGTAGAAGGGTAAGAAAAAGAGGTCATTCTTTAGTACAGAAATCTGGACTTCCCTAGCAATCAAGGAGCCAAAGACTAGAGCTGCACAGTGATACAGATGCATGGTCCAAGAGATTTGCCACCCTGAAACCTGTGGATTGATAACAAATCCTAGTTCCTTTGCCATAATCTCAACTTCATCTTTGATACCATTAAACAGGGTTTCATCCTGTTTCCCCGACAGGGCATTTCAGATGAAGCTATAAAGACATAGCACATCTACTCTGTATAACTAATCAAAGGCTCTGACAATAGAATTATTTCTTACACTCAACCTATGCACACACACTATTGAAGCCTACTAATATAATTCCCTTTATCCAACCTAAAGAAGTCTTTCTGTGTTACTATGCATTTGCAAGGGGCTACATTAATAAGAACTATCTCTTTTCACTGCAATTCTATATGTGCCCCAGCAATAAACTGCACTAAACTAGAATTTCTGGGGTGAGAGCAACCTGTTGTTGAGCTGAGAAAAATGATTCAGGCAGAATAATTTGACTGGTGTTTGCAAAATTTTCTCTCTTGCTGGACTTGATGGCAAATAGTCCCTTGTGAATAGAAACTTTATTCTGTTCAGGCTGGCTGGGATGGTTGAAATAAGCCACAGGACTTTCTCGCTGATCCCCAATTGCCAGAGCACATACACATCAATGCTGGTGCAAAGTTGTTGCATCCGCTTTCTGCAAGTATTAGGGATTTCTCTGTAGCATGTTGTCCTGGTGGCTGTATCAAGAACTGCATCCCTGTGAATAAAGACGGAAAGAAATGTGCATTCAGCAAAAGCCAATTCCTCTGGCTGTTAAGGGTGAGATTTATAATTAATCAGAAATATGATCCAACCAACTCACTGAAGCTCAGCTACAGTTAACAGAGACAGACAGATATGTCTGAACAAGAAAGCAGCCTACCAAGTATTGTCTTAGGGTGAGATTAATTTTTGCACTGGCTGCAAAAGAAACCTATGTAACTCACTTAACACTGAATGCCTAACTATTACTTGGTTACAGTTATGTGAGAAGAATCATACTCCAAATCCCTCTCCTAAATTCTAATCTACAAAATCATCAGATAGGTGAATATCATGTGATATACTGCCTTATTTCCCTATTTTTGCTCCTGAATACACGTCTCTTTCTTTCTTCCTTCCAGCCCTCCTGTTCCTCAGCCTTTTTCTATCTTCCCTCTCATTGCTGAGTAGCCTTTTGACTTTTCCATCAATAAGTCTAAAGAGCATTTGAACGATTCTGTTCCCCCTTTCTCTCCTCCCTCCAGTTGCAAGTCAGGCAAGCACATCGATCAGAGGAGCTCAGGAAATATCTGGTGTTTTGTTGTCAGGATGATAATAACATTGCAGTTGTGAATGGGCTGCTGCAGGTCTGATCATGGACACCTGCAGGGTTTGTTTAATTGCATTTAATGACAAATCCTATACAGAGGAGCACTGCCAGAGAGATTTATTATCCACCAAAGAGGCAAAGCACAACAGCTCAAAATATAATTTGCACTGAGCATTTTTCCCCTGCCTCTCTTTAAACCATTGTAATAAATAACAAATCGGGTAAAGTGGGAAACACTAGTCTGAGAAAGAGGTGAGGGGCAGAGGACAGAGACTGAAACCAAAGGAAATAAAAGCAATAAGGCCACACTGTTCTTTCTACCATCCCTGTGGTTGGGTATATAGAAAATACTGTTTGTTTAATTTACGGCCTGGAAGTGCAGCTGGGGATCTCTCTGTGATAAGCCAGCCTCTTCTCAGATAGCTGGAGGCTAAGCTCTTGACTCCCTATTCTTTATAATCAGGCTTTTTTTCACCATGTTTGGTAGCTAAGTTTAGACCTTATCTATATAAACAAAGAAACTACAGTGGCTTCTCAGCACTATGCCTTTTACCTGCCGCAATTACAAGGAGGCATAAGTTTCCATATTGTTGAAATCTCTGGGACAAAGTACAAGTGGCAGATCCCATTCTGAAAAAATATCACATTGAGAAATATGGCCCTACAGAGACAGCTCCTCTATCAGAAGTCTAGACAAAAGTCTCACACACCTCTGAGTCTGGACAGAATTTATGTGTTCTACTAAATACCATGCTCCTAAGAGGGAATGCATACCTGTAAAATCAACAGAGGACCTCATTCCCTTGCTCAAGCCAATTACTTCTCTTGCCTAATATATGATTGTCTAGTGAAAACTTGTGGCAAATCCCTTTGCCAACCTGTTATATCACTGCTAGGCAGAGTGTAGTTCCAGGACAATTGTAAAGAGTTGTCACTTGAAATGGGGCAGTTGGACTAAATGACCTTTGAAGGTTCCTTCCAACCAAACTATTATAGCCTAGCCTAGTCTACTTTGCTCTAATTGCAATCTAAGTTAGCACTTTCCAAACCATTTTCTCTCTCATAAGTTCATAAGTGATCTTCACGATTCTCACTCTCTCTTCTAATTACTCTTGGCAGAATACGGAATTGTCCTGGCCAATGTACTTCTTAAAATTGTCTTGCCCCACTGAAGTATTT
>JAOWBP010004680.1:3767737-3791922 GCA_028571105.1 Tragopan temminckii | reverse complement strand
TCCATACGAACTATCTTATCCTGAGGAGGAAGGAAAATGAAGATCCCTGGGACCTGCTGCATTTCCCATTAGTGCAGAATTAACACAGCATTAAGCTCTGGAGCATATATCTGTCACATATGCACTCTATCCCTTTCCATCCCAAATATTGAACAGTTAGGAATGCAAGAGGGGAATAAAGTATTTTCCAGCTAGTTCTTTCCCTGCCCCCTCCTCAGACTTGATACAGTACTGGTCTGATGGCAAAGTGGCTTATTCTCTGCTGAGGTTGTTGCTTTGCATGACAGTAGGGCTGGGTATGCTGATTTTGTTTTGTTTGTTTTCCTTTTTCCTTGGTTGGCCATGTAGGAAGTGATGTTAAAGATTTCAATGACTGTGCATAAACATGGGTTATTTTTTCTCTTTTAGAGCCAGGCCCTATCTATGCTGCAAGACTACTTCAATCTAGTAAGATATAGTAAGGTCAGTTTCATTGGTAGATACTGACATGAATGGGGAAGAAAACTGTGACCTCAGAAACAAAATGCTAATGTGGAATTCAAGCTTTTGCCTTGCCCATTCTGCACACATTAACTCCCTTTCCCAAATGGGGTCCTTCAGCTCCAGAGCTCAGCAGGTGATGACAGTGAGCTGTACAGAATGGATTTAGCCAGGTTTCAGAGCCCAGCATATGCACATTTAACCATCTCTGAGGACGTATTCTGGCAAACCCCTTTAGGATGGGAAGTACTTACAGTGTGAGTGTGGGTAGTGCTTAGGATTTTTGAATTCAGCCAGTGAGTGTGGCATGTTTGTATGAAAGAAGAAGGAAGAAAGAAGAAAGAGATGTAAGTTAAAGGCGCTTTCTGGGATTACTGATATCAACCCAGGGGGCTCTGTTAGTATCCCATTTTGAAGACCTACATGAAGTAGATTGTTAATATCTGTTTTTGGCTTTTGATTCTTTCTGTATTTTTACTGAGGGTGGAGGTGCTACATCAAGAATAGAATTTGAAATCTCATCTGGCTACTGTTAGGCAAGCTCATTTCTCTAATTAGAATCTGCATGCAACTTTTTTTTCTCTTTGAATTTGTAGTCTTGGGGTAGGTATTTGCCTCCATTAGCAGAACCCTTCTTGGTGATAAACAAGATGCTGTTCAAGCAGTTTATCTTCTTGCAGGAGGAGGGACTGGGCTTTGGCACCCTCTGGCTCCTTTTTTGGTCTGGGCAGAATGGAAAGCACAGTTGAGGGTGAAGCAGCTGCCTCAGCTTTGAGAAATGTCAAGATTGGGAGTACAGAACCCTGGTAAACAGCCATGCGCTATATGCTTCTGAAGCTTCTCTATGTGTATTTATAAGCCAGCATATTCATAAGCCTCAATAATCCAATACTCTCTGCCCTATAAAGATACTAGAGATCTGCCATTACATTTTTGCAGTGTTAACTATAACTTCTATTTATAAAGTAAGGAGTTCTAACTTTTACTGAGATGTAAAGTTCAGATGTAGTTTTGCTGCATTTTTTTCCCTCTCATTTTGGCTGAAACTTGATCTAAAATGCAGGAATGGAATTTGTTAATTTGTGAGCTGATGAGTGCTCTTAACTTTAAATAATAAAACAAAAAAATGGCTGCTAGAATGTAAGTGCCTTGGACTTCTTGCTGGTAAGCCTCTGTTTTCAACTTGTTTCATAGCAATGGTATGCTTGTGGATATGGCAGTTCTGTTTCATTTCATCTTTATTTACTCATGGGAAGAGTTAATCTACACTGCAGATGCAAACATGTCCCCTGAAAAAGGATAACACTGATACTTGAATGACATATCTTTATATACTTTGCTTTGTCTTTTGATTTAAATGAAGTGGGATGATAATTTTTTGACTCAGATATTACCTGCCTTATACACAGTCAGGACAAGCAGGAAGAGGGGTGCAGTGTGGCTGTCATTAATTTTTTTTTAAGCCCCAGAGTATCAGTGGGTGATAAAAAGCAAAACAAAAGAATTAAAGTTACTGGAGCTAGTTTCACAACAAGGATTTGGATGTGCCTTCCCTGGGCAGGACAGGAAAAAATGGATAAAATGTTTGAAAGTTTTTCTCTTCACTGATTGTTCCTCAAAAATAATTCACAATAGCTTGGTCACTGTTGAGCATTTCTCAGCTTCACAGAGAAAATGGGGAAAAATCAGAGGGTCACAAGCACGTGTATGTTCTCTTTGTGAAAACAAAGAGTGACAAACCTCCTTTCCATGGTGAGCAAGAGCAAAGACAGCCCTGAAAATGTGGAGTGAGTGAACCTGGTGCTGAAGTTGAAATAGGGCTTTGCCTGTTACGTGGCAGTCACTCCTTTTGAGTCACTTGGAAATCAGTGCAGAATAAGCTTAAAAAAAAAAACACCCTGCAGAGTGTTATACTGCCTGCTGCTGTGTCCTTCTCTGTTTCTCCACTCCAAGCAAACTTGTTGTGACTGTTAAGGTTGTTTACAAACTAGAGCAGCTTCCAACTGACCAGGTTTGCATAGTGTTTATTTATAGAAAGTATAATAAATGGAGCAAGAGTGATGTATATGCTTTCTCCAGAGGGGAGGGGCTGCCCTGGTGGCTGCACAACTTCAGTGTGACAGTGTTGCACTAAAACAACGCCTATTCTAACAAAGGTGATGCAGAGAAGAGAAAATAGGATCATCTTTAGAAAGAATGCAACCACCAGGAGAATTCCAGCAGGCTCTGTAAAGCATAAATGACTTAATCCTTTATTACTGGGTCAGTGTGAGAAATAGAAGCCAAACTGTTTCAATACTGGAAGCCAGCAACTGATGGCAGCTCTTAAGCAGCACAGAGAGGGCTTTGGTTTGTCCAAGTCCCTTTGTCTTGCACTATGTCTTAGCCAAGGAGGCCCAGGAGGAGCTAAGCCTCCCTTCAGGTCAAGGGAGGGAGATAGACATTCTATGAACAGACTCTATCTATGAGTCTTCTATCACCCTCTGGGCACTCTGCTTGGATAGTACGTGACCAGGATGGCCTGTAGTAGTCCTGCTTGTTGGCTTCCAGACAACGCTGGCTTCTCTTGATTTGAAACATACCAGGGCAGGTATTCAGAGTGACATGAGCACGCAAATATCAGCAGAAATACCAGGAATGGGAGTCACCTGCTGCGTATCAATTGCACTGGCCCTGAAGGCTGTTTTTAATGAGCATTTGGTAGTTCTCTGGCTCTTCCAAGGGTGAGGAGTAGGGTGAGCTGCCCTACAGCTTGCACGAACCCAGAGCCAGTAGGCTCTGGAGTTTGCTGCTGTTACTTTGGGTCTGCTTGGCAGAGGAAGCAGTTTCTAGACGCCTGGTGGCTTTGGTCTGACCTCTGCTGACAGAACAGGCAAATGGCCATGGCAACATCCATCAGGCTGAGCAAGCAGGTTGGTGTTTTGCTTCAGATGCCATCCTTGCGCTAAAAGCCTACAAGAGGTCTGCCTCACAGAGCCATTGTCCAGATCCTGCAGAATATCTCCCATGTCACTGGCTTGGCCTTTCTACACTCTTGTAATGCTCTGCTCAACACTTCTGGTTTTGAGTCAAACTTTTCCCTCAAAGGTGGTAACATAAATAGAAGGAATAATCTCAGTAGAGCATATTTCTCTGTATAACAGCCAGTCTAGCAGGGACTAATCCCATCTCTGAACTTTTAAAAATGGATAAAGGAGAATCCACAACTGCTTTCTCAGACTTTCTCCAAATTTTCCCCCTTTGCATTCTACCTTTGGTAGTTTTTGTTGTTTTTTTTTTCCCCCAAAGTACAGCTTTACTGAAAAGTTCTTGTTTAGCCTCATACCTGGTGTATAATCTTGGTCCTTTGAGTTTAACAGAGTTTTCTTAAAAACAAAAATATTTTTCTTAAACCATGCCTCTAGGGACATGTAGGAATTCTGTCTCACAAACACAAAGCTTGTCTCTTTGCAGTTTCAGGGGAGAACAGAATAGTGATCTCCTGATGCCTCAGCCTAGAGGCCTACACCCTCTCAGAAGTTTTTAAAGCAAGTTTCATGAATTTTCCCAGGTCTGATGTGAGGCTGGGGGAAATGGTGCTGCACAGCAGCAAGGGGAGTTTGCCACGCGCACAAAGTAGGCACTGATTATGAACAGGCCACACTGCAACCATGAGCAAAGAGGGCAGCCAGAAGAAAACAGTGTGACCTTGCAGTGCAGAGCACCTTCACAGGAGGCCACAGTGACTCCCCAAAGAATTCTCAGAAGATTTGCCCTTAAATGACTTGGTCAGCAGCAGATTATGAAACATAATCCAGATGTGCCATCTCCCAGCCCCCTCCACTTAAGAGCTACAGACATACAGAGATATCCCCAACTGTCCCTTTTCTGATTTTACAGGAAACAACTGGAGAAATGCAAATATAAATTAATTAAAATTTATTTATCAAACCTTTCAGTTAATCCTCAGAAAATCAAGAAAATTGTTTTCTCAGTTAAAGGAAAATAAGCAAATGGATCTTAGGAAACGACAACCTCTTTGTAAAAGAAGGCACTTTTCTCCCATGCTCCAAGAAATAGAGGCAATTAGGCCCCAGTGAAATCAAAATAGTCCCTTTTCCAGCAGAATCTCTCTAGTCTAGGGTTTGAAATGAAGAGTGGGTGTGTCTGACTGACCTGCATCTCTGATTAAGCATTCTCCCTGGATTCTTCCCCACTGTCCTGTGGACCTGGTGCAGCAGTTTCCACATGCATTGTGTTGTGGTTCCCAATCTGAACCATTCGAGCATGTTGAATGATGATGGGATGGGCACCTCCTGGATCTGCAGTCCTGTAGCGCTGGCCTGATGGGAGATTAAATGGTTGGGAAGGAGAGGGACCCAGCTGAGCAGATGTGGGATGACCAGCCTGGAGAAGTGGGTGTGTGGTAGCAGAGACAGACGTTGGGGGATGGCACTGTTGGGATAACTGGAGAGGCAGGAGCTGTTCCAGTAGCTGCTCTAGGCTTGACTGATTCAGCTGCACTGCTGATGGAGACATCTGGGGAAAGGAGCCAAGGGTCAGAGCACCTAAATTCTGCAGTGTTTGGCAGTGATCCTGATATAACTCTAGTTTCCTTTTCTGCTCTTGGACCTGCTGTATCTGACACCACATGGCCTTCCTTTCATTGATCTTCTCGGGGGTAAAGGTGTTCTGCACTGTCCTGGCAAACACAGGAGAATTCTCATCCAAGGCCACCAGCACGCTGAGCATGCTAGGAATCTGACTCCGCTCCAATGGATTCTCCTTAGGTACAAAAGGAATGACAGAGTTGTGCTTGGAAGGTCGCTGGATGGACTCCATCAGAGCTGAGTTTGTTTGAAACATACACTGGTGGCACAGGAAGTTCTTGGTCAGCAGAAGGATGAGGAAAGCAGAGTTTTCCATAGCATCCTGAAAGCAAGTCAGCTGGTTGTGTCCTGCAACGAGGAAGTCCTCGCAGAATGTGGCACCATTGGGAACCCCCATGTTCTCCAGCAGATCCTTGATGCGACAGGCAATATGCTCATCTTCCCAAGCATGTAGAACAACAAAAGTGAAGAACTTTTTCTTTTCACCACTGGGCTCTGGTGCCGATGCTGCTTCCACAGTTTTTAAAGGAGGAGGGCCAGTTGGAGAGGGGGATGAGTGGAGGGGAGTGGGTAATGGTACGTTGTAAGGAACGCTCTGAAGAGGAGGGGGAATGGTTGAAGAGAAATAGGTTTGAGGAGGAAAGGAACAAACTGAACTGGAAGCAGCTGCAGAGTTGGAAGTGCCTGCTGGAATGTAGGAGTCTTCTATGGGTATGCAAGCAGGACCGGTATTTATTGTTGTTCTTGAATAGGGAAGACTTGTAGATAATTTTTGCTTTTGGTCTCTGCTTTTTTTTGGTACCTGAGGTTCTGCTATCACTGTGCTGGAAATATCATTACTCTCAACAGGTTGGCCCACAGCACCCAGTGTGGGCAGCTGTGTTTCAACAACAGGGAGAGATGGACAACAGGAACTGACCTGCAGTGTCTTCCCCAGATGGGGGACTTGGGGATTTGTGTCCTGAGTGGAATGACTGCTGGAGCTGCCTGTTTCCTGCAGGCTGTGGCTCCGTCTCTCTCCATCAGGCTGTCCAGTATCACTGGTGCTCTCGTCACACAGCCGACTGGACTCACAGGAAGGAGTTGGCGTGTGAAAAATAGCTGTTGGAGATTGACTGATCAGGAGACTGGTGAAGGAATTGGAGATCCCTGAGGATTGCAAGGTCTGTGGGCCTGA
Organism: Tragopan temminckii; assembly: GCA_028571105.1. NCBI lineage: Eukaryota > Metazoa > Chordata > Aves > Galliformes > Phasianidae > Tragopan > Tragopan temminckii. The sequence continues at coordinate 3,785,676 of JAOWBP010004680.1, read as the reverse complement.
AGGGTCTGAGGTGTTTCTAATCTTCATTGGGGAACTTTTCACCATGCTGTTTGGGCTGGTCATACGGAGAAATCCTGTGCTCACATCAGATCTCAGTGTCCGAAACTCACTATCTGAATCCACAGTGCTGATAACTGAGCCACATCTTTCCTGATCTCCAACTGGGATGCTATTGAATGTGTCCCTCTGAGCATCCCTGTTAATATTAAAAACGTCCTCAAAGCTTGGCTGGACCTCAGCACTCTGTGCCATCTCATCGGCTGGGGGCCAAGATGATGGACTGGAGCAGCATGAATGGAAAAAGCATATTACAGCATTTGGGTTCAAGGTTTATTTCCCTGCAGTGCTTTGCGGTGTCCTGGTTGTACTTCCTGTACCATGCAAGCCATAGCTTTTTGCAGCTCAGTGATTTGTCTCAAAAGTGAGATATCTCTGTCCTGAAGAATGGAGCAAATGAACCTATGAGAAGAACATGGGACAACACACTGAGAAACAATGGAGCAGAGAGCTCCCAGGCTCTCAGAGCTCTGTTTGTTTTTTTTTTTCCCCCCATGTTTACTGCTTACAAATATGCCAGTGCATGTGACATGCTACACACATAATTCCAACTCTGTCATTAAGCAAAGAGTAAGTTCTTCACATTCATTTCACATTATAGACAACTGTTTTAAAGTCATTGCTAAATGAATCGTGTATTTGGGAAAAGACAAGCACTCGTCTCCTGCAGGGCCCCTCCAGCTAGTCTTTTGCTCTTTGCAGTGGCAAGATGGGAAATAAAGCCCTTTCAAACCTCAGAAAGGCCAAGAACACCCACACATCTGCTCTTGGGCTATCTCATGTCACAGTGGACATTGGTGTGATCTCCTTCCGTATCTAATCCCTGGGCTCTCCTAAACCACAGCACTCACCGACACCGGCTGAGCTGGGTTGGATTGAATAGCAGACCTGCAGCTCCACAAAGAGCCTGGTGAAACAGCTTTCTGCATATAGAGGAAACTGGGATGTTTACAAATAGCTCTCAACTGGGGAAAGCCTAAAATTTAAATTTGTTTTTCTCATTCAGAAAAATTCTCTAATTACCTAATGAATGAGCTCCAGCTGAACCTGAGGGAGTTAGTGGCTCTTTCAACGAAAACCGATTCAGTGAAACAGTCGATGGGGGGAAGGAAGGAATGAAAGGCCGGGCATCGAAAGAGCAGAGCGGGACCTTTGTAACTCGTTGATACCCTTCCGCCTTGTGACTCAGCGAAATGCCCCAAATGCCCCCGGACCTCTCCTGGCTCTCACCGTGCCCCTCCGGCCGCCGCTCTCCGCCCCGACGCGCAGCGCTCCCGCGGAGCCGCACCACGAGCACCGTTTCCCCGTCACACGCCCCGGCTGTGCGGTCCTACCTGCGCCGCTCGCGCTCTGGCCGCCCCGGAGCCTTCGGCCCTGCCCCCAGACCGCCACGCACCCCCTTCCCGCACGAGCAGCGCCCTCCGGGGCCAGGCCTGGGGTCGCAGATGGGGCCTGAAGTGCGACGCTCCGCGCTGCCCCAGGCCCGGAGTCGCTGCTGCCCGGGCGGGGCCTCCTGGCACACGAGGAAGCGGAGGAACTCGGCACAGCGGGGCGGAGCGGGGCTCGGCCGCAGGGCTGAGGCGGAGCGGGGCCAGGGGTGTCAGGATGGGAGCGGCACTTGCGGACCCGGGGCAGGAAACCCGGCCTGAAGCAGCGCCTCCCCCGCGTCGGGCCGCCCGCGGCAGTCACCCCGGGAGAGGATGAGCGATAACGCCGTGTGCTGTCACCCTCTGTAACAGCTCCTGGAGGTATTTAACGCAAACTGACAAGAGCACATCCGCTATAAGAATTACACTTTCTTTTAGCGAGAGGCTTTTGGCATCACTCCCACGAGCGTCAGGGGCGAGTGTGGGGCTGGAGCACTGTCAGGGCAGCCAGGAGGGTGCAGCAGTAGCAGAACAGCCACATTCCTCCTGCTGCAGTTATCCACTGAATGCATTTATTAAGCAAGAAGTGACTTGTCCAACACCAGCTTCCAACCTGCTCTGGCTAAAGGAAAGAACAAGCTTTATTTTCAAGTCTTTGTTGTTACTCCAACCCTAGCAGTGGTGCCATACCAGTACAAAATAAGTGACACCAGGACCAGTTCCCAAGCAAACAATGCTTTGTAGAAGTGAACAGTACCTATTTCCCTGTTTTGTTTACAGCATAGTCCTATTAACACAGCAGAGTAACTCCTGGCAAAAGCCACAAAATATTTCACTTGTAGAATTAATTTGAACACAAGCAGATAATCCCTGAAGTCCTTTTTACAGTCAGAAGAGACAGTCCCACTGCAGATTGACATGCTTAAAGATGATCCCTCTACAAAAGAGCAAGTTTTGACTGATAAAAAGAAGTCACTTCCAAGAAGCAGCCTCTTGCCCCTGGCTGTTCTTGGTCTGCTGCAGGGTTCAGCCTCTCAGGAAGCTGAAGTCAGAAAGGAAGTAGTGTTTGTAACACATAGTTTTAAAACTTCAGGAGGAAAACACAATCAAAGGTCAAGTGCATAATCTTTAAGATCTCTGCAGACTGGATGAAGTTATTAACATAATTCAACATTAAAAATAACTTGAGATTTCTCATCCACAGCTTGTCTCAGCAAGAACTGCCATTCACACATACAGCTGTGCTGACTTAATTAAAAAACACAAAGTACAGGCCCTCTACCTTCCTCTTTTGGATTAACATGCTTGAAGAAAAAAAAAAAACATCAAGATCTGGAATCACCCCACCTTGGTCATCAAGCCTCCTTGCAAACTACATCTTACTGTAAGCTCATCCTGGAACAGTGATAGCAGGAGGAACACCCAGCATGACTGACAGTCGGGTATGTAATTAAAAGACTAAGGGACATTCTTAGAGGCCTCAGCCAGATGAACTGAGCTTCTCAGGGATCTTCCTTCAGCGTATTAGTTATTATCTCCTTTGCAGCCAACACCTCTTCTGCACCTATCTTCTCTTCTAGCTTCTCTAGCATTCCACATGCTTCCCCCAGATTCGTTTTCACTCCTTTTGGTTCTTCAGGCCTCTTAGTCACCTTCTTTGATGAAGCAGCCTTTTCTACGGCAAATGATTTTATATTACTTTTACCTTTTTTTCCCTTTCTGCTATCCTGTGACACTTTAGCTATTGCCTTGAAGGGACCCACAAGCCAGTTTAGAGGGGTGTTCTGGGTTACATACTCAAACAGGACATCAAGAGACCTTTGGGCTTCAGCCACATGATTCCGGCTCTTGGTCAGAGTTGTGCTGGAGAGATCCTGAAAAGAATTAGCACTGGCAAAAGAAGCGTGGAGCTTCTTGATATTTTGAGTTGCCTGATGCACAGCTTCTTGGATGTTCCAAGGGAGGCCATGGATGCTGACTTTCAGATTCTCATATACAGGTTGTAGCTGCTGAGTGATGATATGCAGCATAGCTAGAGTCCGTGATTCCATCTGCTGGGAAAAAAATATAGCTCAGCTGCTGTAGCAGATGAGATGCACACCATTCACAAGAGGTCCGATTACATACACCCACATATACCTCCATTTGGGAAGCTGTTTTAACTTGGTGTCCCTTGGGTTGAGTCAGACACCAGCTCACCCATAGCTGATGGAGTTTCTCTTGCCCATCCAGAAGCTTCTGGCCAACCTCTTTTTTCACAGATTCAATCTGATAGGAAAAATGAGAGGCATAGTTGCATTGAATGTACATACAATTAGCTAAGCAAAAACAGTTCTGTCAGCACTTCAGACAGGCAGGGACACAGCTGGGTGTAGGATGGAAAAGCACCTACAACTGATTCCTAAAGCAGAAAGGTTACAGATGGAAGGGGAAAAAAATAACATTTGTACCAGATTTATTGCCAGCTGTAGTTGTGAGAGTGTGTTCTGAGTGCTTTGTTTAACATGCTGCAGCTTGTTCAGGGAGAGCTGATAGGCTCGGTGGCGGACTTTGCTAGAGAGGGAACCCAGTCGAACAAAGTAATTCTGCTGCTGTTTCTGCTCCTCCACAGATGGCATACCAAATCCCTCAACAGCAGTGGCAAGTTCACCTGAAGGAAACAAGAACAGAGGTGTTGCTGTGCTTCATACCCCTAGCTGTAAGGAATGGCAGGGAGTAGTAAAATCCCACACTGGAAAAGTGGAAGACTGAAGTTGCTGTATAAGCAGCAGAGGTTTGCAGATGCGCAGGTACTAAAGGTGGGCTAGTCCCTGAACAGAGTGTTCTCTTCAGATAAGCAGGCTTGACAGACAGGTTGAAGCAGGCACCCACATGTTTGTCTTAAGGCTGTAGGACAAGGAGTAGCTAGCAAATTCTTGAAGTCTGTCCCACAGCAAGCAGCAAGGCACTGTTGACAGAAAGCCACCCTGGTGATACATTCAGAGCTACGTGTCTATTTAGATGACTCTTTCAGCATCAGGTGCTCTCTAGCCATGTGAGAAAGGCTTTGCATTTACAACCGCCAGGTCAGCATTTTCTCACCTAGTTCCTCTTCAGTCATGGGGAGGTAGTGATCCACCAGATCTTCTGATATACCCAGGACAGACTCGACACCACCTGCCACTGCTTGTCCCACTGCCTTGGCTTTGCTCACACTGTTGGACACCACTGAATTAGTTATCTCCACACTCTCTTGGATGGCTTCTCTGCTCTGCTCAAGGGCTGTATTTATTTTGCTAGCTATGGTGCTGTACGCAGCATCCAGAGCTGTACTGACTGTTGAAGTGGTCTTCTCCACACTATCCTGAACAGCCACTTTTGTTAGATCTACTGCCTCTATCACCTTGTTAGTCACAAGGTCCTTGGCACCCTGGGCAACCTCCACAGCACTGACAATAGTATTTGCTACTGCGGACTTGGTCAGTTCCACGCTGTCCTCCACAACATGCTTACTGAGGTCCACAGCTCCTGTCATCTTGTTACTCACAAGGTCTTTGGTACCCTGGGCAGCTTCCACAGCACTGACAATAGTGGAAGTAACCGCAGACTTAGTCAGTCCCACGCTGTCCTCCACAATGTGTTTAGTGAGGTCTATTGCTTCAGATACCTTGTTAGTGACAAGGTCCCTTGCACCCTGAGCAGCCTCCACAGCATTGACAATAGTATTGGCAACTGCAGACTTGGTCATCCCAATACTGTCATCCACAATGTGCTTAGTGAGGTCTACTGCTTTGGTCACCTTATTAGTTACAAGGTCCTTTGCACCCTGAGCAGCCTCCACAGCATTGTTAACAGTGGAAGTGACCATTGACCTGGTCAGCTTAACACCATCCCCAACAGCATTTTTAGTGAGATCCATAGCTTCAGTCACTTTATCAGCCATTGCTTCTTTTGCCTCACAGGCAGCATCCATAGCAGATGTCACTTTGGTGGAAACCAGCTGTTTGGTGTCTGAGAATACCTATGACAGGAAGGGAATAAAGATTATTTTTTTCCTGAAACAGGTTTTCCTTCCCCAAAGTAGATTTTCCATGTGGATAACTGCTTGCACTCTGGTGGTAGACCAGAGAAACAGTACACCGTTACATGTTTGTTTGCACATGCTGAAGGCATATCTCCAGCTTTCATCAGCTACCTATGGGTCCTTTAGCCCACACCAGGGACTGACCCGACAAAGCGCTGTTGCCCAATTTTATTTCTTCAAGTTCCTCTGCACCCATAACAGTTGTATCAAGAGATCAAGCCATGACTCCCCCAGAAAAAACTTTTACCTTATCTGCCGGCTGTTGAAGAAAAGGCAAGTTCTCCTCCAGTTGATCCAGTCTTTTACAAGCATATTCATTTACAAGTGCAACTAGACAAAAAGAGACAGTGCCAGTTTAGTCTTCAGTTTGCAGAGGTTTTTGACCCTACAATGACTAACAAAGAGTACTCACAAAAGCAAACAAACAAAAATACTGTTTTGGGATGAGATGCATGTGATGGGTGTAGCAGAAATGCTAAGTCATGGCTTGAAGCAGAGATTGAGCACCTCGCGGGAAGGCAGGGCCAGCCCAGGCGAGCTCAAGTGCATGCAATGCCCGAGTGACTGGAAGGGGTGGAGCCAGGATCCACCTCTGCCTAGACCTCATTTAAGGGTTGACAGTAGAGGCAAGGGGATCTTGTTGGAGATTTACTGTGTACCTAAGGCCTTCCAAAGGTAAGCCAGTTTTCTTCCTTCACTTCTGTGTCCACAGCTACTGCATTTGGGCTTGCCTTCATTTACTGCAGCCAAAGACTTTACCACCCTGCTATTACTGCTATACTTTCCACCCTATTATAACATTATGGGGGAGTCAAGAGGCCAGACTTCACATACTCTAGTAACAATATCACACCCAGCAAATTCAGTGAAGTTATTGAGCTGCTGAAAACAAACGAGCAGGGGACTGAGTGCTACCATTAACTAGAATGTACTCTAAAAAAAAAAAAAATGGATGTCACTGAACAAGTCCATGAAACTCCCCTCCCTCTCTACTCCTTCTGTATAGGAAGGGTCTCGTCTGGCCCCCTTGCTTACTTTGTGAGTCCAGTTGGTTCAGTATGGGCTGTGCCCCACCAACCACACTGCCTACTGCAACTGCAGCCACAGTCTCAGCCACATTGCAGACACCACTGAGGCAAGGATGCATTTCCTTAGTAGAACTGTAGGCAGATGAGACCAGGTTGAACGCAGAACTAAGCAAAGGCAGGTTGGTTATCCGGTTGACAGCGCTCTAAAATCAGAGAGAAAGGTGTGAAGTCAGAGACCCAGCCTCAACCTGGTGTGTGAATACAAGCCATTAAAGATTCTTAGGCATTCAGTCTATCTCATCATCTTTTTTAAGCTCAGAGTTGAAGAGACTTGCCCAAAGACAAGTCTTTGTCAGTAGAAAGCGAGGAATAGAAGTTGGAGCTCCAGGCTTGTCATGACTGACTTACACTTTGTTTTAGCACCATCAAGCTCAAATGTAGAAGTAGGAACTATAACAGCTCATGTTTCAGAATTATTTGCTCTACCTGAGCCAGCTATGGAATATTTCCCAGAGCAAGTTGGCTTCCATATGAGTTAAGTTTAGACTTAGGCACAGCTTCATTTAGTCATTCTTTCTGCTATCCCCAGCCTGTTTTTGAGATGCTGGCAGAAGTTACTAACCACTATATGTCAACAGGTAGTTTAAATGCCACGTGATAGAGTACCAACCTTTACAGTACCTACCTCTTGCTGCTGTTCCTCAGCCTCCTGATCTTTTTTTGGGATCTGCTTTGATGCCATAGTGAAGTCAGCTGCAGCTGAAAGGTTCAAAAAAGGGCATAGACATACAATTTAAGATTCTGCCAGTGAACCATAGTCATAGTAACACTTGTGAGAAGTGAAGGGCAACAAAGTTGGGATCTAGAGCAGCCTAGGAACTTTGCAGAATCACTAATCCTTCTTGTAGGAATGTGAAGATATTTGAGGGGCTGTGTGACTTATGGTGTACAAGTATATGTACAGAGCAAGAGATGGTGCTCCATCACCTCCCTCAATCCCCAAACAGCCAAATACTTTAAACAAAGCAACCCTCTTATTTTATTGCTGATAGCATTTGACTAACTTCAAAGAAGGAAGTTAGAAGTGGGTGAAAACTACTTTTTAATCTCAGTTGTGCATTTTCTGTGAGATGTGCACCCCTAGTTCAGCTTCCCACTGCCCAAGGACTTGCATGAGAAAAAGCTATGCCTGCAGAAACAGGGCTAGTGGTGTGAATCACAAGCAGATGTTACTGCTGTACTAAGAAGCCCAGCTGAAATGTAATTACCCTAAGTTACATAATTGCTCAATAACTCTCAATTTAATATTATAGAATAGTTCTACTATGCCCCTTTATTGTGTGGAAAACTTTAGCATTGCTACCAACTTCAGCAACACTGGAAGTCTCACAGCTCTGGGAAGAATATGAAGATGTTCCAGAGCTTGCTTACAACAGCAGGCTGTTTTCCTGCTGTAGCATTCTGATTATCTACTTAAAAACTTGTTCTCATCCTACTGGAGAGCAAAATTCACCTCCTATGATACTAAGTCTCAGAAGCATTCTTACTTTGTAATGGGATTTAAGAACTTCAAGTATAAAAGTGTAGCTTGAATGTGTATTGGTCTCACTAGCCTAGATCAAGGTTGGCATCTGGACACATCAGAATAATGACAGATCTAAGATTGCATCTTGCCTCAGTCAGGCATAGCAGAGATTTCAGCACACTTGTTCCTTGCAGTATCTATCTGCTTCCCTGTCTTGCCAGCTAGACTCTCTCTTCTTAGAACTCCTACAGCATTTTTCCAGCAGGAAACCCTCAAACCAGAATTCCTTACAACCAGGATTCCCAAGCCAAGAACTAGACTATCCAAAATGCCTGCCAACTGATAAGCAGCTTGCTGTCTCTTTTTCTTGTCAACACTGACCTGTTTAATTCTTACATTTTGCTGTGGAAACAGGAACAGAGAGTCGGGACAGAAACAGTGAAACAGTCATTTGTTTGCTCAGAACTGATGATAGACAGAGCTTGGGGAGACTTCTCAGTAATCAATGCCAGTGTTTGACAGCCTGGCAAGTTACGTATGCAATAAATTGGCACTGTGGTGAGAGCAAGGCAGTCAGGTATGCAGAGTACATGCCTATAGCAGTTGTTGTCACAAATTGGGACACTCTCCTTTTCCCCCCTCTGGAGGGCCAGCTGACATAACACCACATCAAAGATGCAGTTTAAACTTCAGCAGCCTGAGAAAACTTCCAGAAAAATCGCTCCAAGTAAAAGCAAGGCTTGAATGCAAGTTTCAGACCCAAAGTCCATATGGTTTGCACAGTCAGTAGTTACTCCTCTCACACTACTTAGGAACAAGTTTGTTTTTTTGAAGTTGAGAAGCACAGCTATTTCAACACCATTACAAACAACTCCTTTGCTGAGTTGCTTCACTTCTCAACAGGTGAGAAACACTCATACTATATAGTGTCTCACTGGCTGATGTCAGGGTTAGCACACAGAACAAAGTACAGCCAGAATTAGTGCTCTAGCTGCAAGTGTAAATCAGGAGTAATTACTGATTAAAAAACAAACACAAATACAAGGTTAGAATCAACCTTGAGAGCTCTCCTGAATTATGGAGGCAACAGTTAGTGACAATCCTCACAGCACAGTCATGTTAGAACATAGTTTGCTGTCCTCCAGAGGAGGAATCAGGGTGTGTTGCAACTCCAGTGCTTGTAGCATGGATGTGTCTTTGTGAGTCATGCAGACAGGGTAGTTTTGTTTTCTCTTTCTATGCTCTCACCTCCAGTGGTGGGAAGCAGATCCTATGTGGTTCCAGATCACAGGGAAGCACTGTACTCAGTCAGCAGCTCTGCGTCAGTTGTTTTGTGCTCTCTGTTGAGAGACATGACTCCAAACCAGGCTAACTGCAAGCAGAAATCCCACAGTCCCCTCTACCAGCAGGCAGCCTCTCAAGGAGGAAAACAGAAGCAGCATCACTACTTGCTCCAGCTGCATTAAGCAAACCAATTCTCCCTTATCCGGGCAGCTTTGTCTTGCAGATGACTTCATATTACTACAAGATACAAGGTCACTGCTGGAGAACATTATCAGAATAATTTCAGAGAAAAAATGAAACTTCTCAGTACATCTCTCTGGTGTGGCATAGTCACATAACCACTGGTTATTGCCAAATTCGGCACAACTTGGAATTCAGCAAAACAAAGGGCTAAGGCACCAAAACTCCAGAGCTGCTGCCTGCCTGTTTTCTTCACCTCAGTCTATCATAGCTGTTGCAACAGGGCAGCCTGGCACAAAAGTGCTTCTTTGCTGGGGTAAGCAGCTCCCCTCATTTCTGTCTCTGACAACAATCAGCATACACACATTAAAAAAAAACAACAACCAATTTTAAGCTTGCACAAGGCTTTTCTTTTTCTCTGGAAACAAGTTCCGCCCTGGGAAGCTGTTACATCATCCTGTGGATGGAGAGGTAGGATCTCAATCAGGAATCTTTTCTCCCCTCAGTGTTTTATCTATGGAACACTGACTGAGTCACAGCTAATATGCCTAGTTCAATAGCTTACTTGGCAGTTCTTTAATGAACATTACCAAATGAGGCTAAATTTAACAATTTAGATATGAGCAGGGAGGACTGTTCAGGACAGAGGTATTAATCTTTGCTTGAAGCTCTTATTTGCATTTTTTTTTCAGATTTGCCATTGATACCCTAGTTACCATAAATGTGGTTGGCATAATGTGGCCAAGAGAATTTCTGCTGCAGGGGGGAATGGCAGTGCCCACAACCAATCACAGTATTCACAAACACTTGGGGTAGAGCAAGATCTGGAAGGGGGATTAGAGGATTTGGGCCTTGGAACAGCAGATACAGAGTTGCTGGCAGAAGTACACATCTGCAACCTTTCTAGAAAGGCTATCACTTTTAGGAAGCCTCAAATGCTAAAACCACTTCTGCAGTGGGAGTCAAGGATTGCTCCCTCCCAGAATCCCAAGGGAAAATGAACACCACAGCTGGTGGCCATTACTAAGTACTTCCTTGGGACAGTAAGTGTACAAGCTACCTGAGCTCCTAGAATTTGGAGATAATTAAAACCATTTCTTCTACTCTAAAGAGAAACAGCTTCTGGGCTTTCCAGTATTTTCTGTTCACTGATTATAACACAAGCACAAAACTCCCAGAGCTCTGGACTGCACCTGGAACTTGCAGAGCAAGAAACATGCTTTGCTGACTACTAAACAGGAATTTTAATCTGTCAGTTTCAGTAGAACAAACTTTGGTAATGAAGTCTTTCACAGACACAGTTTCAGGCAGCCACAACCACATGCAGAATCCTGTCAGTCTTGAGAAACACCACACTGGTTTGCCAAGTGTTCCTTCAAGCAGCCAAGCAAGGCTATACACACAGCTGCAGTCTCGGTCTGCCCACGAGCAAGAAGTTACCTTATCACTAACCCCTTTGTTAACATTATTATCATGCCTCCACCAAGTGATCATCACAGGGAAATAGCTATTGGCAGTAGTGTCAACAGGAAGGGCATGCCCACCTGATCACGGGTCAGCAGCAGGCACATCGCGCACAGCCATGTCCTGCAGACCCCCTGCCCTGCCTCTTCCCTCCAGCCAGGGAAGAGCTTTTGGACCTGCAGCTGCCCAAACACAACTCAGATCTACAGGGTTGCCAAGAACTTATTGGAGGCTTCTTCCTAGCCCCGAGATCTTTTTCCTGTGGCATACCAGGTACAGCACTGCCACCAAGATGTCACTTTGTTTCTCTAGTAGCCCATCCCAAAGCATCTTCTGTGTCTAGAGATAGGGGAAAGTAGCAAACAACATCGGGACTGCAGATGCTCCTGGGGAAGCTGATAGGGGAGGAACACAACCCAAATAGGAGGATGATTTTAGCCTTAGTGCTCCCCAGAAGCAAGAGCCAGCTTGGAGCCCAGCCTCTGCCATCCATCCCTGGGAGGGCTGTAAAGCAAGAGCCAGCCTCAGGAGCTCCACGGTATGGGAACAAGCCAGATACCCAACCCACAACATCCTCCCCACCAGCTCTGCCTCACTTACCTCACCTGCGTACTCGGCTCCAACAACAATAATAGAGAGCCGGCCTCGCCTCGCTTAAATACCCCGCGGGCCTGATGAGCAGCCCAGATAGCCAATGGAGGCACGACACGCGCTGCCCCGACCAATGGGAAGAGAGAGGCGGAAGGTGTGAGGAGGCTCCTCTGAGGGGTCGGAGCTGAGCCGCTGGGTGACCCCCGGAATAGAGACAAAACTGCCGGGGTCTCATAGGGGACCGCGTCGGAGGGAATCCGTCCTGCTGTGCTCCCTGCCCGGCAGGGAACGGTGCAGTAAGACCAGGGACTGGAGGTACTGCCATGGGGCCCACCCAGTGCTTGGCCCTCGGCCTGCAGGTGTTGCTCCATGGCGGAGATCACAGAATATTAGGGATTGGAAGGCACCTTGAAACATCATCTAGTCCGATCCCCCTGCTGGAGCAGGAGATCACAGAATCACAGAACTATAGGGGCTGGAAGGAACCTGTAGAGGTCATAATGCCCCTGCAAAGCTGGCCCCCTACAGCAAGCTACACAGGTAGAGATGGGTGAGGTACTCACGCCAAGCATGCTGTCCAGACAGAGATTGAGAGCTATTTCTGTAAACCTTCCAACAAAGAACTGCTGCAGAGTTGTCTGTGCTGTTGGGGATTCACGTCTGGGCCTTGCACACCACCCACAGCTCACATAAAGCTGCAGTTTGGGAACAGGAGCTCAGCCCATTTCTCAGGTCAGGACTCAGCCCTGCCAGCAGGCAGCTCGTGCTTGGCTTTTGCCAAAGCTGTGTTAGCAGCCAGCAGCGTGGTTGGCAAGTGCTTGGGTTGGGCGGCTCAGCATGCTTTGCTGGCACTAGGCATTGCCCAGAAGTCTCAAAGGAGTAAGGCAGACGGTCTGTGGTTCAGCCATGGTGTTTCCTTTGCAGATCTCCCCTACGCATGAGTGCTGGAAGTGCTGAAGATGGCAGGCACTCTTGCCCCCAGCCTGCACCTGGGCACAGCAAATACACGATGAGGAAAGGTGCTGCTTCTCCAGTTGGTTGTGATTTTCAAGGTAGAAGTTGTCTTTCATTTTTATACTTGCAGAGTGCCCAGCAATACAGGACTCTGAGCCTGGCTAGAAGAAAAATGGGCTCTTTAATAGATACAATAAATAATGAACATTTTAGTTAGTGTTTTTCTGTTTGTGTTGTTTCATGTTCAGATCTCAAAAGCTAGTTTGAAACTATTAATTAAGCTTCCTGTTGTCTGTTTTCCAGACCTGAGGGAGAGGAAACTGAGGCACAGGTAAGAATTATCTGAAGTCTTCTAAAGCTATTCAGCTGATTGAGTCACTTTGTTTTTGGCCCATGCATGCAGGAGACCTTGGGTCTCATTTCTGTGTTGCCTATGGTAAGCCATGAAGAAGATGGGGAGCATCAGTGTGTTTTGAAAATGTGTTGTTAAGCTAACAAAAATGTTGACAATTATCACTTTGCAGCTTTGAGGTTAAAAGGAATCCCTCTCCTTACCTGAGTCAGATTTATCACCAACTTGTTGCCTGAAGAATTCTGGAGATCTCAATATGGTGACTTTTATGTGTTGTGATGTGCACAGGGGAAAGGATGGATGTTCTTGTCTGTCCTCAAAGATCTGAGGAAACATTTTTCTTTCTGGAATCCAGGAATCAAGAAGTTAGTCCTGTGTTTTCGTAAATGTTTGGGCTGTATATGGAGAGTGGGCTTTGTGTTCAAGTAAGCTGGTCCAGGGGTGTGAAGGGCCTGAGCAGACTACGTCCATGATGATGGTAAAAGTCCCATAAGGCAGCCTAAATTTCATTGTTTAAATGGGTAAAACTTTGCACTTGCAATCTGCACGACACATCTTCATGTGACTTGTAGCACAGAGGAATGTATGTAGAAGTGAGAATTCCCATGTTCCTTTGTAAGTGGCAGGTGATTTGCATGAGTTAACACCATAAATTGTAATTAATGAGACAATGTTTGATATCTAAAGTGTAACTTCGGTGACCAAGGACAAAAATACTAATGCTTGGAGCTCCTGCTCAGTGATAGACCTGCCAGTACTGTCAGAACTTGGAAATTTTGGAGATTGTAATTTAAAAGCAAAGGTTTGCATGCTCATTTCTGTGATTCTTGTTACTGTATATACACCATATACCTAAAACGAAGATAAAATCAGTTCAGAAGTTTGGTGGGTGTGAGAAGGGTGTAGGAGGAAGCAGAGAAACGTGCTTGGGGAAGAGAAAGAGAGTCATGCTGGCTGGAACAAACAAACCCTGTGGCACCGCACAGAGTTATTCTGCAGCCTCTGTGCATGTGCTACTACATCAAGACATAGTGGAAGTGTGGAGGATTTGAAGGATCAGGCCATTACGATGCTTTCCCTGTGTTAGTCCCCGTTCCTCTCCCTTCTCTGTGGTGTGCCACAGCTCAGCATCATCTCTTTGGGGACNNNNGGACATGCATGACACCCCATCTGCCAGTGCACATCTGCTGCAACGGAAACAGTCTCGTTCATCTTCACTAATGGCCTTTATTCCATTAGTAATATGCCAAGATGCTGTGGTCACCTTCCCCATGATAGACTCAGGCACGAGAAGAGATGATTCATGGGTGAGGCATGTGTTGCTTTGATTTCTGTTCCTTGTTTAAGTCAAGCAAAGTCCTCAGGCTTCCATCAAACTCCTCAACAAGCTCTGCTCTGCTTAGCTCAGGTGTCCCTCTTTTCAGAGCTGCAACACAGAGTTGTTTGGAGCCCACTGAAGGGACAAGTCAGCCTGTGGTCTTTGTCATTTATTTTTTTGCAAGGTCCACAGGATGGTGTGCTGATAGCCCCATGTACCTCCACTGCCTGGAACCTCTGCTCTCATATTCGTGTCTTCATATCCTCTACCACTTCCCTTTGATGGCAGTGAGTGGGCCTTTGGGTAGCAGTGCAAAAGTAGTAATGTCTAGAGATAGGGGAAAGTAGCAAACAACATCGGGTTGCTGGTAATGTCAACTCAAAGCACTTATCTCTTCACAATCCAGGTTCCTGTCTGCTGCAGCAGTAGTTGTTGCTCCTCACAGCAGCCTTGTCTAAGACCGTAGTGTGGACAAACGTTGGGTGTCCTTGTGCTAGTCCTGCAGTATTGGCTGTTTGGATCTAGAACAGAGTGATGGAGGCAGGGCTGTGGCAAGAGACTCCTTGCTGGATCTTATCTTATTCTACTCAGCTGTTAGTATTACTCATTGGTCTTTGCATGATGATCTCTAAAAGCAATGGCCATCAAAGTGCCATGGCCTTCTGAAAACAATTTGCTAGTGAAGTACCAAAAGCTTTAGCCTAAATTTTACTTCCCAAACCTGTTTTCCCTAAACCTTCAAAGCATTTTCCTTGTCCAAGGCATGCTTCAGCTCTCTACTGCCAGTTCTGTGTTCTGCAAGCTACGAAACATGCTATTACCATGAAGCTTTTAAGCTCTTAGGTGTTTAGATCTCTTGTTGTGAGTTTCTTGTAGTTTTCTAGGACAAGACGCCCTGCTATTTCTCCCCAAATTCCTTATGTCTTCAGATGCTAAACAGAAAGTGCTGTAAAGGCACTGTATGGCATAGATTATGGATCATAATAACTATGATAGGTAGATTGTCCTGCCCATACAAGGGCAAATCTTGGAGCTGGTATAACCAGCTATCAATTCTTCTTTATCCAACACTTTAAAAATCATGTTTATCAGCTGGTATTCCTTATGTGCATGCCTGGACTTTAATTTCTCCTAAAACATTCTGCCAAAACTTCACGTTGAATGATATCACCAAGGCATAGGAGGCTGTTAAAATTTCATCTTGCTAGCTGCCTCTATTCAACAGTGTTTTAAATTTTCACAAACTGGGCTGGATATCCCTGCTGGCAGAGGAGTCGAGATATTGTTTCCTTGCAGCATGGGGGATTTAACAGTGAAGAAAAGTGTTTTCAATGAGGATTCTAAAAGGAATGTCTAAAACAGTCTGAAAGGGAGGAAACTAAAACTCATCAGCTTCTTATCTTAGATAACTTCAGCACAAGAAAACATGCTTTTTTTTCTTCTTTCTTTCTTTTTTTTTTTTTTTTTGCCCTGACAGTCTATAGAAACCTGAAGCTTCCAGGGCTTTATCTCACATCAGATTCTCCATGAGTTACTCTAGCAGTGTACTTGTTTTAATAAAAGACAGGACCTTAAAATGAAAGCATACATAATTTAGTTTCTAATGAAATCAGTGTTCTACTACCAAAGTGATGCAGAATTGAGCTGTACTTTTAGTGATTTGTTGACAACTGAATAACATGTAGAATGCAGTGCACTTTTTGCAGTATGAGGATTCACTGAATGAGTAGAAGTGTTTTTAGAAATGGGGCTTCTTGTTTCCCAACTCTGATTCAATCTCTAGAGGTGCTACTGCTCATACACAGCAACTGGCCTGAGCCTTGAACAGCTGTCTTAAAGTAAGACAGTGCTCCCTGTACTGTGATGGCAGCTGTCAGGGGTAAAAGGACGTTCATCTGTGGCCCGCCTGGATGCATGTAGGAGAGTCCTTATGTGGACATGACATGGGACCCTAATGGGAATATGGCAAAGTCAAATGCAAGGCAGCAAGGTGCTATCAGAAACATAGCATCTGAGCATCAGAAAATTAACACGAATAGCTAACTGTTCAAATATATATTCCTTGTGCATTGAGTTAATGTGACACAGTATTCAAGGAAAGGGTCAGGTCTGGATCTTAAAGTGTCTTTTTTGAACTTCTTCTTTCACTTTTATAGAGGTGTAAGGAATGCTGAAAAAGCTCTGAAAGAGGGTATTAAGTGTATGTTGTTAAACTGTCTGGAAGTTGTGAGAGATGTGTGTTCTCCACTCTTCTAAAAATGGGATGTAGGTGACAACACATGGATCCAGGTATGCTATTAAGCAACATGACTTGAGACTTCAACCCAAAAGGCCCAAACATGAGATGCTTTAGATGTGCGACCTGTCCTTATAAGGGTGAAAACTGTTTTCCCAATGCACAACCTTTCTTCCTGCTCCCTACCAGCTCTGAAATATCTGATAACCTCTTCAGATCGTGGAGTTTGCTGCTGCAGTGGGTCAAGGTTAAGACTCCAGTTCGTCTCCAGGGGGGAAAATGACTTTCTTGCAAGGCAAAGCCTTCAGATCTGGGAGGAAATAAAGCCTGACTGCTGCAGGTCGCAGGTCACATCCAAGGCTTTTATGCACTGATACACGCCTAACCTTTGGTACTAACCTAATCTAGGCCAGTGCCTTTCAACCTGTGATCTGCGGCTTAGCTGTGGGATCCCCAACAGATCCTAAGAATGAGAGCAGGGGGGTAAGGGAGGGACATGTACTACCCTCTTGCTGTATGCATTCACTACAGCAGTCTGCAAATTGGGGGTGTTGGGTGCTCCATCCCACAGATTTTATGTTTTTTAACATGCACATGAGAGATTGACTCTGCGTCTGCAGGTGTGGGGGGCGTAGCAAGGGAAGTTCTGCTTTGCATTGAGCTCCAGAGCACCTCGTGCTCTCTTTGTCTGGAAGGGCCAGATGGCGGCTCTGCTAGGCCCAGGCAGATTGCGGAGCTGCTGAAGCTGCTTCTGTTGGAGCCACCCGCCTGCAGTGGCCATGTTCCCAGCCGAGCACCTCTTCCCCACCTTATCCAGTTTTCATCCTTTTCAACTTCTTTCCAAGCCGCCTTGTTTTCTCAGAAACCTCTTCGTAATCCCCAGCTTACGGTTTGCTTCACCCGACACCCAGACTCAGCAAACTTTATCCTTTTCTGTTTCTTTCCTTGTTGGAGGATGACTCCCCAGAGCAGCCCCACTCATGGCACCCGGGCCATGTTTCTGAGGGGCCCCATGCTGCAGCAGTGCTGCCCACCCCCGGGGCTCTGCCGCTCAGAGCTGAGGGGCTTGGAGCTGTGGGTCCCTGGAAGCCTCTCCCTGCCACGATGGTCCCTCAAGCTGCCCAGAAGCGTGTGCTACATGGTTGGCACTGGGTGGTGATGGCGTGGCTTGGAGTTATGGCGGCTAGAGGGGAACGAAGAGGTGAGACTTTGGCTTTGTGGACCTGTCAGCGGGACGGTCGTGCTCCCAGTTTTACGTTACGGGACGGTCAATGTTGCCTGCGACCTGGGATGCCGCGGGGCCGTCTGCTGTGCGGCTCTCCTGACTCCGCGCTCTCCGGCCCCTCGCCCCCCGGCAGTGCCGCTTTCCCGCCCGGACCCCCCCTGCGGCTCCGCGCTCCCGGGAGGCAATGGCGGCCCCACCCCTCCCGCTCCTTCCCGCCAGCGGCGACCAATGGGCGGGCGCCCGCCGCGCACGGGGCTTTTCCGCGCCAAACTCCAAAGCCCGGGGAGAGCGCGGG
>JAOWBP010004680.1:3725624-3736348 GCA_028571105.1 Tragopan temminckii | reverse complement strand
TTTTTTTTTTCCCGTGGTTTTTTTTTTTTCCGTGGTTTTTTTTTTTTCCGTGGTTTTTTTTTTTTCCGTGGTTTTTTTTTCCTAAAGTCTCTTACTTAAAAATATAACCAGAGAGACTTAGCTAACCCAGAAGAGCTTTGCTGAAGATCTTGATGTGACTAATAAATATTGACATTTGTGTGCAAATTAGAGCTTAAATGTCAGTGTGAAACTGCTGTCATTATGCCCTGGCACTGGCAGACAAGATCCTCCCAGCTCTCTGCAATATGGGTCCCCAGTGTCACTGTGTATCTCCAGGCTGTTAGTGCCTGCAGGCATATAAAAGCTACCAACGATGAAGATCCTGTGATAAATGGATATAATGTTCTTCTACAGTCTTGAAAAGGGTGGAAAAAGGGGCTGGACTTGAAGCATTCAGCTATAAATGTGCCCTTTAAAAATCTTTTCCAACATGTCAGAAAATTTGTTTTGCCAGCATTTGTGATTCTTAGTCTCCTTTGTTCAGGCAGTTAGATTTACAAGAATTTTGCAGAATCACTTATGCTACCTCTGTTAAACAAGTTGAATGTCAAGAAACTTGGATTTTGAATGAAATGGAACATGCTTTCATCTTAGATTTTCAATTTTTTAGTACATCTTCAGAAGCAGTTAGATCAAAATTTGATACTCATCTCCAGTAGGTGGTGCCATGAGCACACAAGAACCACTTTGCCCAGACAGTGCAGTGACCATCAGCAAGGCACACCACTTTGGAGTGTCTGTTTCAGCACACAAGAGTTAACTGCTCTGAGAGTTGTACAAGCAGCTGGCCTGAGGTTTGCATTAGTATCAGTATTAGTGTGGTCATATCTGCCTCTAGCCACTCCTTCCATGCCTGTGTGTTTTGAGATTTGCCTGGCCTGTCTTCTGCTCGCTTTTTGTTCTGATCCTGCAATAGAGGGTTCTCTCTTTCAAGAAGCAGAAATAAGAACAGGTTACTTTGAAAAGAAAAGCTCGCTCCAACATGAAACTAATGCCTTTACAGCTTAGTAACAAATAAACTCTCACACTGTGAGCAAAATTTAGAGAACAGATGCTAAATGAAATATACTCTGAGTATTTGTGGCCTGACTGTATAGTCCTGACTTGTGGACTGTATAAAACTTAGGAACTTCATGTCATAGAATTGAATTGCTCAGGTTGGAAAAGATCTTAAAGATCATCAAGTCCAACCGCAACCTAACCACACTACCTTAACTCTAACAACCCACTGCTAAATCATGTCCCTAAGCACCACATCCAAACGGTTTTTAAACACATACAGGGATGATGACACAACCACCTCCCTGGGCAGCCTACTCCAGTGCTTAACAACCTTTTCTGTGTTCTATGTCATTATTTTTGGTGTTGTTTGTTTGTTTTGAGTAATGTGAATAACATTTGGGTGCCAACATATTGTGTCTATAATAAGGATGATAAACTTATTGCATGAAGCTGTTCTAAACAGTGGCTTTTCCTTATGTTCTTATATATGTTTATTTTCTTTCTTGTGGAAAATACAGATTGCACGATAGAAAAACAAAGAAACTCTTCAAAAAGGAAATCCCCAAACACCTGCGTGTAGCACGGTGTATATGAAGAGGATAAGAATAAGAAAGAACAAAAAACTGTAGATGGAAATTTGTATCTGACAAATACCAGATCTTAGAAGTTCTCAGCAGCTTTTATTTCTGTCTGATCCTGTTAAGGAATTTGGGGACATGCTAGGGAAACACCTGATTGTTCCCCTAAGAAGAGTTTCAGTTGTTGAAGAATTCAGCTGCTAATGCTTACAAATGGAGAAGACAGATCATACAGTCTACTTAAAAGGAGCTCAGGTCTTTCTGGTTAGAAGTCAAAGCAAGAATATGTTCTGGACCTGGTGTAGGAGAATAAAAAAAAAAAAAAAAAAGAAAAAGGTATTTTTACCATGCTTAAAAGGGAATGAAGGGGACCTATGCAGTTGTTCTGTAGTTGCATAGGTTTTTTTCTGGTAACTAGTTGTGTAAACCTTATGCAGTAGGGAAGAAATGAGGATTTTGAGGTTAGACCATGTTTCCTGTTCAAGTGAACTTCTTATCTACATAACTGTGTAATGCAAAAATAGATGTATTGTGACAGGATGCCATTGCTGGTTTGGAAGGCCTTTATCTTGTTCCCTTAAGCATGAGGCAAGAGTATGCCACTTGCCCAAGTCATTTCTTTCTTCTTTTTCACCCTGACTACTTCTGTTAATTAGTTCTTAAGCTCTTCTGTGAAGAAGTGTTGGTTTCTGAGGGGTAAATCTGAATACCTCTTTGAGCAGACGTGTAATTCTGCATCCATGCAAGCAAATGCTGATTTTCTGGATATAATTGCAGTGATTCCAAAGGTCAGGTGGGGGAGCTCTTGGACTTCAGTGACTAAATGCCAGTGGTGCAGCCTGGCTTATCTCAAGGATGGTTGAAATATTCGTTGTTATTTTTTTTTTTCCTGGCACTACCTCGGTAGAAATCTTCCCAGCTTCCTTCATCCGTTTTATAGACTCTTTGATTCTGACAGTGATCATCTTAGAAACACCTCAGGGAATAGCAGAAGTGTGGAGAGTTATGGAGTCTACCCATTTGAGGTTGAGCTCTATAATAAGAGACAGAGTTATTGTTTGGCTGTCAAAGATTTTTGCATATTGGTAGTATTTTACCCCCAAATTGTCTTTTAAAAGCATAACTCTTTCTTCATGTCTCTCATAAATTATCTTAGGCTATTTTAATTCAAGCCATGTAACCAAAACCCTACTTTGCTGAATAGTGAGTAGGAATGGTGAGAGGCCACCAGTGCTATTTTGTTATAAATGTAAGGTGAGAAAGGATTTGGGCCTTTGAAGGTGCTTCCCAGACCTCATTCAAGTGAGTTTGGCAAGAAATTATTGTGTCTATTTTCTATGGAAAAGGTGAAGTGACTTTTCAGAGAGGTCTGGATATGGTCAGATCATGAGAAACCACCCCAGTGAACTAAGATAATCTGAAGAAGGAATCGCTCTATTTGTAAATCTGAGAAGATAGGTATTGAAGTGTTATTTTGCATGGATCTTTTATTTCTGTCTTTTGAATTCTAGATTATACCTCTTGCAAAACAGGAGCTTTTGGGACTGGAATCAGAATTAAGATAAATGTTTGTGTTTCAGCAACCGAAGATGGCTTCTTTGTAGAACCCAAGAAGCAGCTGCATGGCCATACAATTCCTTGATTAATATGTTTCTTTCACTGCAGAGAAATCCTGCTGCCAGCACTTTCTTGCACTATTCCTTTGCCATAAACTGAGTGGAACAGACAGTAGCAAAATGAGCTCTCAGTGTTGTGTCACTAGGGATGCAGGTTAAAATACTGTTCACTGCTAAGTGAAGCACTTGAGTAATGAAGGGTCATCTAGTGATAGGGGAAGGCTGAGGGGGTAATGGAAGAAAGCTTTTTTCCTTCTTCCAGTTTCATAAAATGATTCTATGTTTGTAGATTGCATTGCATTTATTTCTTAAATTTTGTCTCCCAACAAGAGGAACAAGCACTGTTGTCATTAACCAGTGTAACTGCTGCTGCCAAGTTACCTATTCTGCCTCTTTTTGAAGTTGATCCTCTTCTTTGTTGCACTCCTTCGAGGGTATCTGATCTACAGTGTAGTCACATTGCTGTTGATTTAACTAGAAAATAAGTCAGATTAGATTAAAGAGGTAATCTGGAAGTTGTGGGCACTGTCCCTCAAATGTACCGCGAATTTGTTGTGTAACTTCTTTTTAAGCTTCTGAGGCAGGGAGCTGCCAGACTGAGTCTGTTGCTTGCTTGTTCCTCAAATTATAAAGAAATGTTCCTCTCGCATTAGTAGCTCAATTACAACCTTTTCATGGTCTGTTTTCTTCTGTTGTTTTTTTTCCCCCAAAGTTTGAATGTATCTCATTTTGCAGCCCTATATTAAACCTGTCGTGGTAGGAGTTTTTACTGTATCAATTATACATATTATATATATAATTACCGTATACATTCATATGCTGAGATCTAAAATTTGAGCATATTGTCAAGAGATGCTAACAGAAGACTGATTTTTATAGTGACAGAAGCAACGAAACGGAATGCCATGTCTTAATACTTCATGTTTATTACAGCATTTTACTGAGGAATGCATGCATCTCAGCCCTTGGAATTTCAAAAGCATATTTTTAAACACCGAAGTAGTCTGCCATCATTTCATTTCATCCCAGTAAAGTAGTGAGTGCGCGTACGTGCTCTCTCCTGGTATAAATTATGGTCTTGCATATCATTTATGTGGGTTCTCTTTCTGTGTTATATACAGGTTATTGTTTTACACTCCTGAATTGCTGTAGCAGTAATAATCACATTTGGAGGAACAAAATGATCTGATATTGCCAAACCAGCAGAGTCACTGCTAACATTAGGGGGTGGTGAAAAGTGCAGGTTCCATTGCTCAGATACTTTGTGACTAATTTTGCCATATAGCAGCAACGTTAGATATATTTTTGTAAGTATTAATGGAATGTTACTCTGTATTATTTCTTAGAAACTGCAGATGCTGAATCAGTGACACTGAGGATGGTAACTGATTTTTATAAAATTTCTCTCTTTCCTGGTTGTGATGGCTGCTTAATTCCCCTTGAAAGAGGGAGCTGGGCTCAGCTTTGAAGCTGTGTGGTCTTCTCTCCAAACACTCCCCTGTTGAAAACAGGTCATACCTAATCTGTTTGCTATCAGATACCAGACTTTTGCCGGATCAACAGTTTATGAAGAATTAAGGACAAATTACCAATTAATTATTTTAAAATAATATGACAAGATAAAAGCAGTGGTCACGTACAATTACATTTTAACGACCACTTTAAGAGTTCTGTCATGTAGAAGCGTCAACACCATTTGCTTGAAGTTTTGTAGAATTACCTAAAAACTTTATTGATTAATTAATTGGTACTTTCTTTCCTCTGGTTCTCTGGAGGGCTGCCTGTGCCAGGTCTTTCTGTATGAGCTGAGGAAAACAAGTTCAAGGGAGGACTTGCTTATAACATCTACACTTTAGTAAATTTGAATTATGTTACTGATGCCACTGTCAGTAGGGAAATATCACGTTTTCTGAGAGTGATATAATGGGGAGATTTAAAGCAAAACATGTTTGTTCCCCTGAGAGTGGATAGGAGAGGGACCTTGTTTTTTCTTGGCTAACAGCATATCCTAAAGCAGCTGCAAATACGCAAGTGCTGAGGATCTTACTGCTGATTTTATTTTTCATTATTGTCTTAGGAAGCGCTGCAGCTGTCTTAGTCAGAAATCTTGTCCTATCCTTCCCCCCCCCAGGATAAAAAATGTTGATCCCTGGAAAACTGTCTTGGGGAAATAAAATGACCCAATACAGTCACAGAGCTTAGCTCTTCAGGTTTTATCATTCCTCATTTTCAGTGCAGGAAACTGGGTCCTTGTCCCCATTTCCCCTGTGTGGTATTCTGCACCATCTCTCTGCTTTAACAGAGTCTCACATATGTTGCAGTTTGTTGTGAACTCGATGTAATCTCATTTAGAACAGCTGGATTGATACTGAGTTGTACAGCAGTAGGGGGAAGGGCATTTGTCCCTTGCATCATTTATTGCCTTCTCACTGTTACATTCTTCCAGGGAGCATTGCACAAGGCAGCTGAATCACTGAATTGATAAGATGTGATTAGAAGTCTTGATTATTAGGATCTCAGTAACCCTTGCACCCTGGAGATCCTTGAGCTTCTTAAAGGTTGATTAGCTGGAATCACACAGGGACTTTGCCCTTGAGGGAACTCAGGACTCTGAATTTGTTACGCTATGACTTTTTATTTTGCTCCATACAGAGGATAGATGTATCTATCTCTCTCTCCATATATATATATAGATCTTTTTATTTTTTATTTTTTATTTATTTACTTATTTTTTAATTTTATGTACCCTGTTTTTGCAGTTTTCTCCCCTATCCCCTTGATCCCCAAGTTCTGCATCAGCCTTCCATGGGAAGTGTATGAGGCTGCCTTCTTCTGAAGAGTGTGCACATTTCCTGTTTGTGTGTTCCACTCTTGACAGTAGAGATTAATATGCTTGTTGGGGTGGAGTAGAGGAGAAAGGAAAGGCAGGGGAAGGCCATTTGGCAGTGATGTGTTCCTTGCAGCTCACAAATTTCCTTCCAGCCTCTGCTATCCCATGTAATCGGTTTTACAGCTTTGCAGTTTTGGAGTGAAAAAGAGTAGAATTTATGGTGATGTTTGATTTATAGATTAACAACAACACCATTTACTCTCAGGCAGATTTGGCAATGCGAGACCCTTTTCTACTGAAAAAAAGGAATAGAGGAAAGAACAGTGATATTCATTAAAAGAAATAAAATGAAAGTGAGATAAAGTATGACCAGGAAGAGCAGCTTTTCACTCTGCTATCTATTCTACAATCATGAGGTGGAAGCTGCTTTGGAACTGCATTTCTAGAATGAGAATCTGTGTATGTTGATTTGCTCTGAGATTTGTGAAAGGAGTGATATATTGAAATGCAGAGTTACATCCCCCTGTGATTCACTGATAAATGAGAGCAATGCTGTGGCAAGTTATTAATACAGCCTTTCAAGCTGCATATACTGCAGTCATTAGTTAATCAATATAAGCCACGCATTCTTGAACAAGGCTTCCTCCGGGCCTGAAAGTACTGTTTGTCCTGCAGGTGGTGCTGTGGCTGAAGGATGATGTAACTCATTAAAGCAGGAGTGGTGCACATTGATAATCTGCTATAAAATTCCAGGAGATTGGTGTATTGTAAGGATTGGATTGGTTTTAATGTAGTTAAGTCATCAAACCAAACTATATGAAGAATCATGAGCTCTGGCTTGTATTAAGGGGATTATCCTCCAAATCAGATGCTTGCAGTTGGAGTAGTGGAAATTTTTCTTTTTAATAGACTTGGATTTTTGTTGTGCTGTAGATTATTAAAAGGTAATTTTTCCTGATGCAAAGGAGGCATGCTATTCTTGGGAGGTTGGACTTGCATGTTGCCTGTCTTCATCCACTGTTATCTAACTTTGAGGATAAAATGCCATGAAAGTCAGGGCAGACTATTGGATCAGTGGGATCAGCTGTGGAAATTGTCTGAAGAGGGACTGTTGCCCTGTAAGAATGAGTGCACTGACCTCAGCCTCGAGCTGTTTGTATGCATCTGCTACTCCTCCTTTCACTCAGCTCTGCTATGTTTGTGCCTTTTTTTTTTTTTTTTTCCTTCTCCCTCCAACTGAAGTCCTTTGCTCTTTCCATTTGTCATCCTTATCCCTCCCTAAATCTACTGCAGAAGACAGATGCTAGTATGTACACTGCCATTTTATTTTTCAATCTGTGAATTTTGTATCTATTTCCATTGTGTGTGTTTGATTTGTTTCTTGCAATTAAACTCTTAGAGATTGGGGCAGCCCAACTGCCAGTGGTTGTAGTGAATGTAGCAAAGTGGAGATCCTTCTGATCTGTGGTTCGTCTTTATACCCTTCCATAAGGATCTTGAAAGGTGACAATGCAGATCTGTGATCTCATTCCTATCTTTGCAGCAGTGTCTTCAAGTGGGCTCCTGCTCCTCTGATGCAGCATTCAATGCGTGTGGCTGGTTTTGCCAGCACTAATAATTCACTGCAGCTCAGTAGACCCAGTCTGGATTGAGAGAAACATGCCTTTGATCCAAGAAGGCTTTCACTGAAAGTCATTCTTGTGTTTTGAAAGAGTCTGCTCAAAGCTCAGGCCTGATTTGAAATGAAGATCTGTGGAAGTCTGACAGGATCACAGATTGGTTTTAATAACTGAGCTGTTTGAACAGTGCACTCTGCTGCTGAGACTAGATGGGAGGGAGATGTGCTTCCATGCTTCATGTAACTCTTTCAGCCTGATCTGACTTGAGCCCTCTGGGAGACTGAGCTTGCAAATTCTGGCTTGGCACGGCCCTGAAAATGGGTTGGTTGGGTGAGGAGGAACCAACCGTGATGCTTCAGAGCTTTGTCTTTATTCACGTTTTGTTAACACATTGGCAGACATCACCAGGGATTTTTTTTCTTTTGCACGGCAGAGAAAACTGATGATGGGTGATGCCAAATACAGTACAGGTATAGTTTAAAAGAACGGAAGTCTGTAGTAATAACAGCACTTAAATAGTACTCTGCATTTTTGAAGTGCTATGTGGCTGGTAACTAGTTAATATTCTGAGTAATCTGTGCTGGGGTTCTGGACAGTTCTTTTCAAAGAGGACAGTCAACATAGCATGGGGAATCTGGGAGAAGAAATAAAGGAAACTTTATGAAGCGTCACTGATTTTTATCAGACCTTAACTATAGCGCTTCCATTTTGATGCTGGCTAGTGCAAAGGCACTTGTTTCAGCGTGGATGTTGCTGGAGCCTGTGACAGTGTAGTTTGATGAATGAGGATCATTTTATCTTTGGAGCATTTTTCCCCTCAGAAAGGAAAGTGTGTATAGAGGCATTACATCTCTGGCACAAGGGGTTTCCCCATCCAAAGATACCTGTTTCTAAAGAGCAGATTCTGTTTGGGCTGCTGTAGGAAGTTTCCCGTATCCTTTTCCAAAAGCAGTGAACAGCAGCAGGCAGTGCTCAGGAAGGAGGAGGCAGCTCACGCAGGCTGCTTGGTGCAAGATGAGAACATCTGTGATGTCTCTGGTTACCTTTCTTTTTTTTTTTTCTCCCTTGTTCCTTGAATTGTGTTGATGTCTTTTTATAATGTAAAGTCTTTGAAGAGTATTTTTTGCTTTTACTTTAGTATTGGATACTGTAGCAATATAAAGAACCAGTAATTAATATTGTGATTACCAGTTTTGGGAAAGAAATCTGATGTGAACAGGTTCTTCAAAACAAAGAATGGCAAGAGGATGCATATTACAGTCATTCATTGCCATTGAGTTGTATACTAATTACCTTCTTAGCCAAAAGCAATATAAATAAACGATTTTATCATGTTTTTTCCTGAACACTTTTTCTTAGTAAAACACCCGCTTCCCACTACGCATTCACCGCATATAGTAGCAAACTATGGATTTATTTTGTATGTGTGTCACTCCATTGTGATTTGTAAATGTGTGCTCTGTGCCTGCATTTGTTGCTGTGAAGCTCACTGGCCTGTTATATTGGTAGTCTTTCCAAGACCAGATGGTTGTTCATATGTAAACTCCTCTTTTAAAGTAGTATTTAAGAATTGCATTTTAGTTGTGGGGAAAAAAACTCTTACATTTATTGAAATCTAAGTGAGAAAAGTGATATTAGTTAATTGCCTAATGGAAAAAATTCTGTAGCTCAAGTGCCACTCCTAAAAATTTGTACTGCTTTAAAATCAGAATTTTAAAAATCTACTGCCCAGTGTGTGTTTCTTGAAAATCTATCTCTAACTCATGGTAGCCTATATGATTGACACAATTTAGCTTTGACTGTTCCAATAGTTGATCCATAAGAGTTCAGTCTGAAGCCCAGAATGACTAGAAATATTCTGCCAAATGTTATTGGACAATAAATTTGAGAGTAATTACACTAATTTCAATTTCTTAAGGGAAGGAGGAGGTGTCCCATCTTGTGTACTGTTCTGTTAGGAGCAAACCTACTTGTCATTTTTCTGTATTGTGGTTGGCAGCAGAGTTGATAATTAGATAGCAGTGCTGATGGAGAAGGGATCATATCATGGGAAATATGCTACACAGACCCTGATTTTCTTCCTGTATTGGCTCCCAAAGGGTTGCATTTGAGCAGCTGTCTGCAGAGTTCATTTCTCTCCAAACTTTAGAAGATGGGCTGATTTGGTGCGCTTGTAATCTTGTTCTGTCATTACCTATTTACTCCTTATTATGGCTTTTTGAGCAGATACTCAGAAGCCTCTGTGTTTATCTTTCTTTCTATGTGTATTTCAATAAAAATGTCATTATTTGGAATCATTGACACTACTGGTTAAAGATAGTGAATTCTAGCATCTATTCTCCTGTAAAACGATCCATTAAAGATAAAACTGCAGATACTCAATAAAGTTTTTTTCCTAGGAACAAGAAGCTCTCTGATCAGACCGAGATCTTATCTCTATAGCACGTGTTTACATTCTTGATGCAAAGGAACCATAAGAGAAGGGGATGGATAAGGGAGGCCAGAGATTTTTTTTCTTTCTGAATGGCAAGTGCAAGAAGTGAAACTGCAGGCTTAAAGCAAATTCACTGCTGGATAACCTCGCATACTGATGAGGAGAAGAAAGGGAGTTGAGTGCTGTCTTTTAACAAACTGAGAGGGAGAAAGGGATGACTACAGAGGGTAGGGAGCTGACAGTGTTGTCCTCCAAGAAACAGAATCATGGAATCACGAAGGTTGGAAAAGACCTTCGAGATCATCCAGTCCACCTGTCCACCTATCACCAATAGTACTCACTAAACCATGTCCCTCAACACAAAATCCAGTCGTTTCTTGAACACCTCCAGGGTTGGTAACTCCACCATCTCCCTGGGCAGCCCATTCCAGTGCTTGACCTCTCTTTCAGAAAAGTAGCATTTCCTAACATCCAGCCTAAATCTCTCCTGGTGCAGCTTGAAGCCATTCCCTCTAGTTCTATCACTAGTTACATGAGAGAAGAGACTGACCCCCAGCTCACTACAACCTCCCTTCAGGTAGTTATAGAGAGCAATAAGGTCTCCCCTGAGCCTCCTCCAGACTG
>JAOWBP010004680.1:3701900-3725524 GCA_028571105.1 Tragopan temminckii | reverse complement strand
TGTAGGGCCTCGCTACCCCCAGGCAGATCGACACTTCCAGCCAACTTGGTGTCATCCGCAAACTTACTGAAGGTGCAAACGATCCGTTCTTGGTGTTAAATGCCTTATTTTCAGACAGGTTTCAAAACCAACTTAAAGAATAGGGCAGAACAACTTCTAGAGCTTTAGTTTAACACTCCTAGGAGATGTCACATTGTAATTGTTGAAACATTAGGTCTTAGAACCAGGATATGGACTGCAGATGAGGGGCTCCCCAGCATGCAGTAGTGGCTCTTAATGGCTTCTATTGGGCGATAAGTGTACTTAACAGACTAAGGGATTTTTAATTTATTCATTGGCTTTGATAGCACTTTTGCAGTTGTGAGATTTTGAGGGCTGGAGCTCAGATTATGCATTTATAGACAACTTTGTTTTACAGAGATTGGAATAAAAGCTCTTTATTCTGCTCATCACCACTGAGAGTAGGTTGGCATTTGTGTCTTCAAAGGGTCAGTATTTTTGGCGCAACTAAATCTGCTTTGAAGACAGATAACTAACCCCCTGTATGACACATGTTCTTAGATGTTTTAAATGTCCTGCTCAGTTTTTCTTTCTTTTCGTTGTTTCAGTAATTATAGCATGTTAAACTGTGTGGGCCCTATTTGGCCACACCTTGTGCAGACGCTGTGAAATTAACTTTCATACCTTCTAATGTGAATCAGAGTGAAATGACATTTTTGAAACCTTGCAGCTGAACCTCCTGTCCATGGTGCCCAAGTTCTACTAGAAATTAGATGCATGAGGCTTAGTAATCTAGTAGTTGCTTAATTGTTCTGTTTTGGTGGAGGGGGTGCTGGGTATGGTATGCAAGGTGGGGAAGCAAGGCATTGTAACTAACAAAATCCACGTGTGTGTCACAACTGTAGCAGGTAAAGGTCTCAGGAGCTTTGAGAGACTCTTGACCTAAGGAATGGGATGCTCTGATGCTCTGCCAAAGCTAATGACAGCTCCAGGTGAGAACAGTGCCTCCTAAACCTGGGGGGGAGGGGCAGAAATGGTGGGGAGGGTGTGAGTGGGTTGAGGATTGCCTGAGGCAGGAGTGCTTTGTTATAGATGACATTTTTAATAGCTTTGAAGACAAAATTGAACATACCCTCCTGCTTTGATGAAGCAGCCTTGAGGTCAGAATCTGAGCTAGTCTGGAAGGTCCCTGAAGAAGATCTGATGCTGTAAACTGTGTCATTGCAGTAGTGAATTCCTCATTGTGTCATCTTTTAATGGCTTCTAAACTTGTATCCTTGCATCCTGGGATGGTCAGTGTACTCTCTTTATTTACTGACACATTCATTTAATTCTTAACTCACAAGACATTTGCTTATTTATTTTCATTGTTCCTGATAATAATTCTAAGCCATTAGAGGGGAAAATTGTATTCAGAAATGCTGTTTCACACTTTATTTGTTTGATGATTTAGAGCGATAGAAAATAGCACATTTGCTGGCTTTTATAGTCTGATAATTATCGACATCCATCAAACCATTCCAGGGGAATAAACAAAACACCAAGAAAATTACACTATTAATGACATCCTTTATGGCAAATAGGAAAGGTCCTTTGCATTAAGGGTGAAAAGGGGACTGCCCTGTTAAACTTGCTACTTGTTAACAAAAGCAAACTACCGCTCTTTGTAAATCATAGAAACACAGAATGTTTAGGTTGGAAGGAACCTTTAAGATCACCTATGATTATCTTACACATTTGTACTTTGGGGCATGCACCTTCTAGACCTGTGATCTCAATGTGTGGTAACTACAAGCAGACTGAGGTTTGAGGGACCCTCAAGAACTCAGAATATTATGTGGAAGTAGAGGTCAGTTTTGCTAGAATTTAAGTTTTGTGAAACAAGTTTGGAAGCTGAGAATTTTTCACGTAGAGCAGCAAAGTTCCATTTTTGTAGAAGTGATATTTAATCTGTTTCAGGGACCTGCTCTTGTTTTAGTAGAAAGTGTAGGAAAAGGTAATTTAGAAGAATCAGTATATTACTTTCAGATTGTTGACTTCAGGGAAGATGATATTTGAGTCATACAGCTATAACGATTTTTTATCTTGAGACTTTTTTCTGTTCTGTAAATCTTGTGTTCCCTGGCAAAGCAGCAAGATGTTATTCATGTTGTAATCCCACAGACTGCAGCATGGCAGTTTTCAGGTGGTTTGGCGCTTTCTTGGTTTGTTTGCAAGCTCAGTTTCTTACAAGTTTGATATGCCTTAAGACAGTGGCTGCTTTAGCACTGCTTACATAGACATAGCTTTACTGGAGGACCTTGCTGAACCAGAAGGGACAGACACTACGTTTGAAGCATTGGCTCAAGGTCAGCATTTTTAGCACAGTTGTATATTTTGTTGGCAGTTGCAGATGTTTTCTCTGAAGCAGAAGTAGTCTACAAAAAGAGAGTTATTAATAAAAACTGTTTAAATATTTATGCTGCCACTATCAATTCCCTTTAATTTTATGACTGTTTGGGATGACAGAAAATTCTTGCTTCATCTTTGCTGTGGTTATAAAGAAGTGTCTACTGTAAGCTGAAGAAAAGGTAGGTCTGCAGTATTCTCCATTCAGTTCCACCTGGGCAGATGGATGTCAGAAAACTGCTTCTGTCAACTGTGATGAAGCATCAGGTAGTTGTCAGTATGATATTCTCAAGTTGAGATTTTTACAGGATATTACAGTCTATTTTTGGCCAACTGATGCAGAAGTCTAAGTGGCATTTTTCTTGTATTTATGTACTTTTCCTATTCTTTCCATGATTTTGTGGAGTGGCTTTATGCTACAGCCTTAATGGGACAGAGAAGGGAAGCAGTTTTATACATGATTTTTCTTTTTCCTTCAAGTTTTTAATGGGGTGGCTTTTGGTTCTGGTGTTTATCCAGAGGAAACTTCTGTTAGTGTGGGTCTGGGGTACTAAAGGAAAAAGAACACTCCTATTTGCTGAAAAAGTCTTGAAGTTTCCTGAATGATGCCTACAGAAAAGGAAGTCATTGGATATAGTGAAGCACAGTCTTCCCAGCTCTCTCTGAAATTAAAATGCTTTATTGATCTAAGCCCCAGTCTGTGGGTGCAGGAGCATCAGTAACAAAAGGTATTGAATGTCATTGCTTCGTCAGTTCCTTCTGTGAAGGACTTTGTCTGTAATAAGTGTCTGGCCACATTTTGTAGTGAGAACACAGGATGCTGCCATGAGATCATACACAGGAGCCACCCCTTCATGGGTGCTTGCATGCTCAGTTACAGCGCTCCTTTGATTGCAGCAATTTCTGATCTTTCCACGTCACCTCCATTGTTATTCTACCTTGTAACCAATCACTTTATGTCTGATCGCATAAAGCTCGCTTGCTCGATCTGTGCAGAGCTTGCAGAAGGCTTCTGTTTCTATTCCTGGTTTTAAGTAGCAGCCCGAATTCTCTTTATTGCTTATCTTTATGTAAATCAGTCGGATCCATGAGTGTAACTTAAAATAGAATTTTACTTACTCCTAATTCTCTTCTGCAGTTAACTTTGTGAATTCCTAAGAATAAATTTACAAGAAAGTGTGGACTCTGCTTCCTAAAAGACTTGGTCCAAACAAAAAAAAGTTAATTTATAAATGTGGAGTCAGCTATTCCCAAGAGGCTGTTCTGTGGTAGGGTATTCTGATCTGCATATTATTACATATACTCCATTTTTAAAAGCTGGAAGTTCCTCCTCTCTCACTGGTTCCTATCTAAGCAAGTCCTTTTTCTCTGACTCTCCATGGACTATTCTCCAAAGCTCAGCTTGGCTTTTTGCAGTCTGCAGTTGCAGATAACACAGTAACCATGTTCCAATATATTAGACTTTTAACATCCTCAAGATTCAATTAATCTTATCTTTACAACTCCCAATTACAGACACTAATTAAGTGAAGGTTGCATTGTAGACTGGGGATATTACATTAA
The DNA here is from genome assembly GCA_028571105.1 of Tragopan temminckii. Taxonomy (NCBI): domain Eukaryota; kingdom Metazoa; phylum Chordata; class Aves; order Galliformes; family Phasianidae; genus Tragopan; species Tragopan temminckii. The sequence goes on along the minus strand of JAOWBP010004680.1, from coordinate 3,721,573 downwards.
TCATCAGCAGCCTTGTAGCCATGAATTAGTTCTTTCCCAATCCTTCAGCGTTTTTCCCACAAGGACTGGAATGTCTCATTTCCCTATTTTAAGGGACATTAATCCCACAAAGGAGCTTTGGATCAGGATTAGTTTTATCACGTTTATGTAAGTGATAAATTGTCTTTGTAAAATGAAAGCTCCTAGCTTTGTCCCAGACAAATGAAATTGAATTGTTTGATAATTATACAATTTAAAGCACTGTCAGACTTTGGTCAGAGTATGCTTGGAGCCTGTTGTTGTATTTATTATTTTATAAGATTAGGTACTACATAGTATTTTCCCTTAGATTTTTTTTAAGCCATCATTTTAAATCGGCTTAATGTCTAAATCTTAGGGCATCCTACGTAGGATTTCTTTCCATTGTTATCCTTTCTAACCTGCAAGGATCAGATAAGGTAAATTTTGGTAATATGAAAAAGCAATTTGGGATATGACTTCTATCTGTTTTTCCTTACATTGTAGATAAACTTTTGACTTGAAAATTGAGAAGCTGAACAAAAAGACTGGCAGAAAGTCCTCTAAACTCATTGTTTTTTCAGAGATCCTATCAGAAGAACAACAATACTCTTTACTTCTTGTTGAGATCATGCAGTTGCCTGCTTACAGTGTTCCATTTTCAGCTTGCTGTAATGAGATGTGATGGTTTTGACAATTTTATTGAAGATAACAAAAATAACTCATTTTTTTTATTATTCACATTGTACAAAAGTTATAATTGGTAATAAATATATCTTTTTCAAAACTCTCGTTATGAAAAAAGGTATGACAGCCACATTTAATTTGATGCAGTATGTGAACAACAATTTTAAAAATTCTATTGCATTATTATTTGTGCCACCTGTTTAAAGATGTTTGGGTATATCGTGGTGTTCAGTCACATCATGACCTGAGTGAAGTGTAAAATCTTAAACACTTGATTTTTCCTTCTGTGAATATCAAGGCAGTGTAACTTCAAAGGAGTAAAGTAACTAAGATCCTCTGGGGGGGAGATCACAGATAAATATCTCAATTAGTATTGTGTGACTTTAGGCAGTTGATTGTTTTTCCTGAATTATATTCAGTACTTTGCACCAGCACAAAACAAACAAAGGAACAACTTCTCAGTGACATTCTTTTGTGCACTTTTTATTCCTGATCACAGAAAACTGTCTTTAAAAAATGTAGAAACAGTTCCCTGCATTCTTTAATGTGTTGTTCTGTTGAAGACCCCACTTATTCCATTCACCTCTTCTAGAAAATTACCTAACAGCTTAATTCTGTTAGTTTCAAATCAGTCAACACGCTCCTGCCAATACAAGGATCAGCTGCTTTGGCTGCTATGAAAAGTATTTACTTTTTGAAGAAAACCAAAAAAGATTTGCACACTTGTCTTTGAAAAAATGTTTATCCTCACTCCCTGTAGATGTCAGTGCACACGGATCCTCCTTCACACCTTTTCAGCCCATCTGAAATTTGTCTTCGTCTTTAGCACAGCCTTGTGAGTTTCTTTTGCACGCATCCTTCCTGCAGAAAACAAGACCGCCGTTCCCTATGCTGAATGATTTCTGTTGCGTTGTCAGTTTGTCACCTCTGCTCTTCTTACACCTTATGAAGCTTGAGATGGTGTTTTTTAAAAAGTGGCAGGAAAGCCTCATGTGTTGTGTAACAAGTCTAAGGGCTTTTCTGAGATACTGACTTTCCTCCTCCTTTTGTACCGACCTGTTACCGATGCCTTCCAGACTTCTAAATTTTTGCTTACGTTTGGAGACATTATTGTAAGAGTGCTGTGCTGAAAGTTATTACTACCATTGTTTTTAGTTTTTTTCAATGTTTTTACATTGTGGTGTGATTATTTTTTTTCTTCTCTGTTAACTTTATCCTAGGTATGCCATACCTCCAGAACATGGCAAGAGATTGGAACGCTTGGCGAAAGGTAAGCTTGGCTTCTTCCTGTGTTAATGCTGTTCGGATAAATACATGGGTACATACTCAGTGAAAACCAAAGCATTCCAGAAGAGAGTCCAACTCTTAATTTTAAAATGGATTTGTAAAGAATTTTAAGATTTATAAAGAATTGATTTTGAACTGACTGCTATAATTTACTCTTGAAAGAGCTGTTTGATGAACCTACATTGGTATAATAATCTCAGAGTCAGAAACCTTGTCATGTCAGAAGTGCTGTGCACAATTCTTCATAGTGCAACTGTTTTCTCAAAATCTGTCTTCTGACACACTATGGCCCTAACCAAAACTGGTGGAAAAAGCTTGATTTTCAAAGCATTGAGACCATGTGTGGGAAATAGAGTTCATCATGCATCTCTGTAGGAGGTTTGTGGCAGTGTGGTGAGAACCCTGTTGCTCCAGTTCTGTGGTGTGCAGTCTGTGAAGTATTGGTGATAATTCCATCCCATACACACACTGCTGGGAAAAGGTGTGCTAAAAACCATTATTTCTTCCTGTGTTATAAATGTTATTTATATAGTATTGGTAGATTACTTCAAATCTTATTTAAACAAATTCAACAACAGCACTAAGGGAGAACAGCTAGTGGAGTTCTTGTCTCCCTCTATGATAACATACAGCGTTGTTGGTGGCACTCCTTTCCAGCCTCATCCTCCATCATCATTTCAATACAATAAAGTCCAACTCAAAGAGCAGGACTAGCTTGGGCCGTTGTAATTTTTGACCTTACAAGTGCCAGCCTCAGCTGCCCAAAGCCATATGTGCAGTTCTTGCCTAAGTACCTGCCAAGGTCATCCTGCGAGCAGTGTATGGGAAGTGCTGAATCACAGCCTGATCCTCTGACTGATCACCTGAGGTGAGCAATGAGTCAGCCACGGGAGCACAGGTGAAGACAATTCACCTGTGCTGCCGGAAGGGGTGGAGCCTGGCTGCACCTCTCCTAGACCCATTTAAGAGCTGACTAGCAGTGGGGAAGGATTTCTTCTGGAGATCCCTCCTCTGGAGTTTCACAGCAAGCCCAGGGTATGGATAAGCATTCTGTCTGTTCTCTTTTGGTTTAATAACTGTTTAGCCAAACTTTCTGGTATATTTCATAACTGTAACATCTGTACATTCATTGATTATACAGAGCAGCAAGTATGGATGTCAGCATTCTGTCTTTGACGCTTTTGGTTTCCAGTTGGTAATGGTGGCAGCTTCAGGAAAGATGACTGCAGAAATATATATGTCTTTATTTGTTGATATTTTATTTGTGCTTTGTTGCTGTTTTTGTATATTTGTAAATGTTCTAAGCACTGTCCAGCAAAAAAAAAAAAAGCCAGTGTTTTGGAATAATTAAGTCAAAATCTACATATTCCATCCCCGGTGAGGTGTACTCTTAATGATTTAAATCTGTTGCTGAAGTTACAGCAACAAAAGCAGTGCTGTGGTATGAGAGGCAGGGAGATCTGGAAGGCTGTATTCTGATGCAAAGGCGTAATAACAAAAAAGTAGGTTTTCATAGTGTCCGTATTTCTTGCTGACAGTCTGACATTCTGGTGACTATTTCATACTTGTAGAAAAAAGAATAAAATTTTGAAGCACAGCGGTGGTTGACAATGTGTAAACCAGACACGTTATCTGTGATCTCATTTTTATTTTGAACTGCTTGTTTTATTTTTGCTTAGTACCTCCTGGAAGTTGGGATGAATAATGTCTAAAAACTATGATGAAGCAGTGGTACTGCTTGGGCATCCTCCCCGTCCTATGCATCAGCGGACTATACTATGAAGATGTTCTCTCTGGAAAGATGAGCATGCAATTAATATGGAAAATGAATAGCTGAGCTGTAAATGGGCTCGCTGAGAGAGTTGTGGAGTCCGTGGAGAGAATGTTAATGTGTTGCTATGTTATTGGTGCTAATCACTTAAAATGTGCTTATTTATTATTAGCTTTAATGAGAGCCACATAAACTGTGCATTAAAAAAAGGAACGCAGAGAAGGACGACAAACTAGGCAGCAGACAGTCATCACTTTAATGTAAATGCTTTTAGTGCAAAAATATAGGAAAACCTGGTATCTGGCAATTCTTTTCACTTTCTGAAACCCTTTCCATTACATCCCATCGATTAGTTCTGTATCCTGAGCTTGCTTGCTTTTTTAATTTTCTTTCTCTAAATGACATTGGTTCTTAATCCCATAAACACCATTTGTTAATTGAATCACCTGCTTGGAGTGGAACACGTGGTCGTGAACAGTGTGTTCTTACAGTCTAGCTGATGCTTTTGGGAAGGAAGTGTTGACATCAAGAGGCTTGGTTTTACCCCAATGTTAATATTCTTAATTATTTATGGTTTGTTTTGACTCGGTGCAAATTTTGTAGCTATAGTCAAACTTGCACTTTGTACTGCTGAGATGCTGAATTAAATCACAGTGTCTCTGCTTCTGACCTCTGTGGCCAATGAATGAGTGTCCTTTCCACTTCACTGTAGTGGTTATGTTTTGTTTCTTTCTTTTTGACTGAATATTAACATCTGCATGGTTATTTCTTTTCTTTAGGCTGGTATGTAGGGCAGATTGTTCTGGAACCATATGATAACAGTTGTGTTACTTTCCCAGCAATAATATAGCTGCCCATCAGAGAAGGTATAAAAAGGACATCTCAGTATGGAGTAGATGGTGCATGTTTGTCAATTTTTCCTTGTCTATGTTAAGAAAAAGGTTTGGTCAGATTTTAGCCGAAACTGGAGACAGCCAGGTTCAGTTTCTTGATTTGCTAGGGACTCGCTGAGATTTTGGCCAAGTTGCATATGCTCAGATACGTAAGATTAGATATTGACTGTCATTGTGAATGGAATTAACACTTATGTGCCTCAACGTTCAAGTCTTTTCCACAAAATTTATGTGGCATTTGAAACAATGAGGCATGTGCTGATTACTGACAATCTTTAGCAGTATGCCTATTGCTTTGATCTATGTAAAATATTTAGGCAGGTTTTCATTCTGTCACCTTGTAGCTGATTAAATAATGACTTGATATAATACTCCTGAAGTGATAGTCCTCTTTGTAATGTCTCTACAGGATTTTTTCCTGGAAGCTCTCAGGGATGTGATGCTTTCCTCCGTCACAAGATGACCCTCATTTCACCCTCAATCTTGAAGAAGTACGGCATTCCTTTTGACCGGGTATGTACAGAAGAGGCTTTGGGGAAGCTGGCAAGTTGCTGTGATGCACAAACTATGACACTCCTCTTCTAAGGCAGCAGTTCTCTGTAGCTGGTCAGGAGTTGTTTGATGCATGTCCTATGGCTTGTCAATAGGCAGCGTAACTCTCAGGTAGCTCTTCAACACTGTCTTAATTTTTTTTTTCTGGATCCCTTGTGAACCAAAAGCTGGAGTTATACATGCAGGTTCTCTGTTGCGAAAGCATTCTAGCTACACAGAGCCAGTAAGGATCTGTCTGTTTCTTAAGTCCTTTTATTTGAAATGAGGGGCCGTGTTTATTTGGTATGATCATTTTAATGTTCTTATCCTCAAAGGCTTTGGGCAAGAAGTAAATCTCCTCAGTCAAGCATGGATTTTGTGCAGATTCAATCAAGCAGTTCCTACTTCTGTGTGTTGTCAGCATACAAAGCTCTTGTCCTGCCAGAATGGTTAAGGACAGTTTTTGTGGGCATGATACTGTCAGGGTGCAGAAAAGGGAATTGAGTTGGAGGCGCTGCAGCTCTAACTCCAGTGGAAGTGTCAAAGAGTACTCGATTTAAGCTGATTTCATCCTTCCTCACTTCTCTGGCATCATCAACTCAAGATTTTGTGGCCTTTTTCTTTTTTTCTAAGTAAAAACTCTTGAGTTCTGATCATTTTTTAAGCATGGTTTTGCTAGAGTTAGTCCACCAGAGATAAAGTATACCACCTATTTGATGGTCCTAGTGATTCTTTGAGATAGAGGTATAAGTTCTGCACTCTTTTATAGCATAAAAACTATGAATTCATTCAATTTACTGCTCCAGAGACTGTTTCATTTTTCCTAGTGGAAGGCTGTGATGAATGAAACTTGAAGTGTGATTGTCTGGTGTGTCGGATGAGCTCACTGTGCAGCAGAGACTTGCAGAAAGCTGTATGTGGTGCTTATGATTCAATATCAGTGGCTGCATTTGGCCTAGTTTGCACGTGATAGTTCATATTAAATTGTTCTTAGGGATCAACAAACCATTTTTTCTTGTAATTCTGTCTGTTAAACCTAAAGCCCAAATGTGAAAACATGGTTATCTGCTACACATGGTTGAAAATAATCTGATTTTGGGATCTGATTTTTTTTTTTTGTAGGAATTTTAACTTTACAAATTTCAGGAAAGCTGATGAGTAGATTGGAGTATAGGTGGCATCTCAGTGTAATACATGGATGCCCCTGTGAGAAAGGGCTTGATAGAGGAGGCTGAGCAGGATCTACGAAGGGATCACTGCTTGCTTACGTATAGATAACTGCTTATCTAAAGATGCTGAAAATAATAATAAAAAATCCCAGTTGGTGCTCACTGGACATTCTAAGTGAAGTTTGTTGGTATCCCATCCTCCTATGAAATGGAAAAGAATAGGAAATGGAAATAAATTTCTGCCTCTTCACTGCCCAAACGTGCTGCTTGAAGTCAGAATGTGAAGTTGCGGGAAGTCAGAATGTGAAGGAAATTCTTGTGAGACTTCAAATGTTTGAATGCTGTAGGTGGGCATATTTTTCCCTGGTGTGATGCTTTGTGTTTGCTTTTCCATGTACCTGGAAAGTGGCACTGATTAGTAATTATATATACTGAGTAATTTCTGATCAACAGCCAAGCAAGAGGAGCAAAAGAGTTTGTAATAGAGGAAAGCTTTTTTATCGAGCTTATCCCAAGTCAGCTTTACTGAGCTGTTTGGTGATGGGCATGGGATATGAAGTACTTCGATACGGAAGGAATTTCTGGTTAAAAGTCTTTTCCCAGTTAGCTAGGCTTCTCACCGTGAATCTTGCGATTTGGGGAGGGAAGGTGTTGTGTAGGTTCATCTCTGGTGCCTCCTTCATACTGAGTATTAAAATGTGTGCTACCTTAATAAGAAACTTGTTTTGTGTATAGATTTGTTTCCTTTGTATGTGTTTGGCTTCTGTGTTTTTTGTTTTGTTTCTTCCCCCCCAAAAATAGAGGCCAGTGCACACAAAGAAAAGCAATATTACTGTCAAAACCGAACTTTTTTTTTAAAGAAGGGGTATTATTAACATCTCACTTAAAGAAATATAATTCCTAATCCTGTTATACAGAATGTGGGGCACAAATGTGCTTTTTGTGTGTGTTTATATATTCTCTGTTTTCTATGGCAGTCACTGGAAGGATGTTTCTAAATGTGAAGAGGAGGAGGAGATCTCTTTAGTCAGAGCAGTCCATATCTGAATAACCCCTATCCTGAAATAGTAGGTTTTGAAGGAGGGTTGCTATTATTCAGGAACAGGGAATGTGTGCCACTTTTCTATAGAAATAGAGATAGGATCCCTTCATCTACATTTCTGGCAGATTTCAATGAGGTGAATAAGCACGCATTTATAAATCTCTATAATGGTATTTACTTCTTGAAAGAAAAATGCAGATCAATACTGGGGCTTTTTAATAATTAAAAATGTGTATTTCTATAATCTCCTATTGATTTCTCCATTTATTCTGCAAGAGCTTGCATAAGTCAGTGAATTTAGGCCTTTCTCCATGAGTGGCAGTTTGTGCTAGCTTTTCTTCAATAGTTATTACTTTTCTGCATGGCCTATCCATCATTTCGAGTGCTTTCTAATTTATTGTAGGGATAATGTTGACAGCAGTGACATGGAGGACATATGCTGTGGGCTTGAAATGAAGACACCAGGATGTAGATGTTGTGACAGAAACATAATCTTTCCGTTTTCTGAAGTTAGCAATCTACTGCTGTGCAGTGATGTATGGAGGGATGGGAGGGGATGCGCTGTGTGGCTGCAGGCTGTGCTTCAGCATCCCTCATCTGGAAGCTTTTGTGCTATCAAATCTTGCATTTATTTTCTCGTTTTGAACTCTGCTGATGTTCACAGTGTGAACAAGTTTGGGCTCAGTCTAGTGGGCCAGTGGTTTAATTTCTGATAACATTTCCTGTTTGGTCCTATTCCTGTGTTTATATGAGAAAGTTCTTTGAAGGCTCTATAGGCTCCAGACTGCTGTGTTGTGATTTAGTGTCAATGGGAAATAACCCAGATGTGTTACAAAACTTTGTCGGCAGTTCTGGTTTAGAAAGATAGGGGAAGGTCAAATTTTGCCTTATTTCTGATCTGTTGAAGGGAGGAGATGCTACCCTATGCTTTGGGAAGCTAGCAGGATGAGCTGGTTACGCTGCTACCAGTTGTTCTTGCTTTGCTTAACAAGAACATTCCTTCCCCAATGTTTTCTCTTTGTAGGTTTTTAAAAGATGATTTTCTAGAAGTACTGGGAATTGTTCAGCCTCTGATTACAGTTGTAATCTGCAGTTTTCAATCCTATTTACTTTCATCTTAATTTTACTCAGGTGGACAAATGGCAGGCTAAGATTTTTTTTTTAGGTTGTTTGACTTACAAGTAAACAAATGAGAATGAGAGTGATAAACATATAAGTGGGGAAATAAGTACAGGGAAAGTTATGTATTTCAGTAGGACACTGCAGCAGAGAGCACGTGTGTAGGTGGGAAATGCAGTCTGTTTGGCCCCACTAGCATGGTGTGGGAGCGTAGGTACGAACTTAACAAGGGATGAAGTGACAAGCAAAAGATTTGTGGATCTTTTGGAATGCTGTAGCTTGGGACCCTTTTAGTAACTGGGGCCTTTGTCTCAAGAGTTAAGATCTTATAGCAGCTTCTGTCCTTTATACTGTTTTCACTAGTAGAACTACTTCAGTATTTCTACAGTTAAGAAGAAATTGCTATAGGTATAGCCAAGAACTGGCAGTGACTGTTCTGCCTTCTTGCTGAGAGAGATTTAACAAAGAGGATATAACTCTTCAAAGTGCTGTTTCTGCTCATCTGATGTAGGTTGTCCTTTTATTTCTGTTTTTCAGATCACCCAGGAAGCTGGAGAGTTTATGATTACATTTCCTTATGGTTACCATGCTGGCTTCAATCATGGCTTCAATTGTGCTGAGTCAACCAACTTTGCCACATTGCGCTGGATTGACTATGGAAAAATGGCAACCCAAGTAGGTATCTGTTTGGTTGAGGAGTTACTTAAAACCACGAGCTCATAAACTAATGATTGGGTGGGGAACTTCTTTTGAACAAACTGGAAATGTCCTTGTTTTGAAAATGTACTCTTTCATTGATCCATGTTATTGTTTTATTCCTGTTGATAATTCATGTCATTTTGAGGGCACGCTAATGTACATTCAGCGTTCAAGAAAGACATACACCTTGTGGAGAGGTGATTTTGAAGCTAGAAGGCGTGGATTAGTTTTCTGAAGCATCCAGACTGCATTTCAGAGTGGATAAGGTGGTTGATGTAACTGAATACAGTTCCTAGGGTATACACCTTGAAGGAGAAAGGATAAATTAGAGACGTCTTAAACTTTCATAGGAGTATACTAATAACCTGGACATTTTTATATCCCCCTAACAAATGCACAGTACGAAAGGTCTCAGTCATGTCTGAGGAGGAGAATCATGGTGGAATGATTGTGTGGCTATTTCATCAGGGCGAATTTCTTGTTTGTATTACTTTTGACAGTTCTGAAGGCAGTGACAGTTTTCCATGACAGCATGCCTACTATGTTCTCTAGTTCTTTTAAATCTGAAGAGCTAGCAGCTATGGGCCTATATTTCAAACAGATTAATGTGGTTTTTTTTTTTTTTTTTTAATTTTTATTTATTTTTTAAGTCTGCTTTTAAATGATTTTGTTTTGATATATTGATGTTTTTGGTACATTAGATGTGGTGCAGTGAGGTATAACAGGTTCATGAGTTTTTAAACTGGGGATCAGTTTTGCAGAATCTTTGGGAAGCTATAGCCATGGGGTAGGAGCTTAAAATCACCACAGATGCTCCTTTCCAGAAAGCAGACTTATAAATGTTATTGTAGAATGAAAACTATCATCTTCTGCACTTATTTTTCTTCCATCAACTCAGCCTGAACCTACAACTTTTATAATACATCCTTATGCTTTGTTCTGGGCAAAGACAACTTTGCTGAAGATGCACTCCAAGTGCCTCTGTGCCTCAACGTGTGAAACAATGTAATGCTACCCTGTTTTCCTTTACTAGGGTTTATATTCTAAAAAAAGTAGATAATTACTGAATGTAGTCTTTGCTTTGGGATCCTATGGTTGTTGACTGTGCTTTCTTGAAACCTCCATCTTCTTGCAGTAATGTCTTCAGCCATGTTGGATCTAAGCTGAAACTATCTGTGCAGAATTATATTTATAATGTTGTATGTTAATCAGTGTGAGTGGTTGGTTTGTGACTAATGCCATGCACTGCTTTCTGCTTCTAGAGGCTAGTGCTGTTTCTGGCACTGCAGTCAGTAAGGAATCTGCTAGAATTGTGGGAGGTAAAAACCCAGTGCTGTTTCCTCCTAGTTTTCCTTTTTTGTAAGCAAGCATAATTAACTCAGCTAGGAAAGGAGGGTGGTTGTTACCCCCATAGGAGCCTTTTTTTTTTTTTTTTTTTTTGAAGCTTTTCCCCTTCTTGTATTTATGTCCTGCCTCAGCAACTGCAGACAGGCAGTCCTTGGCTATAAAATGTCACAGCACTCAGTGTCTGAGAAGCTCATCACACAGTAACTTTAGCCCTTTTGGTTACTGAAAGGTGAAGTGTCTCTTTGTTCTTTTTAGTAATATTCAGCCCATGGTTTCATGGAGTCTACTGTTAACAAAGAAATGCAGCATCTGAACTCCCTCCTTTTCTAAAATAAACACGTAGATTTTATTTCATTTCTGAAACTACGGTGGTTTAAAAGCATCTTCTGTTATGCATGCTATTGTTTGTGCTGTGAAGTATAAAATACGCATAATCACTGTGCCAGAGAGGTAAAACCTCTAAATTGCTAGCAGTGGCAACTGATACGATTCTCATAACAGAAAAAGCCTCATTCTGAAAAGTCATGCATTTGTCCTCTCTGTCCCTTACATGTGTTTGAGTATGTGAGTCCGTAGTTGGTGTTTGTGATCTTTGCATCGAGGTGTTAGACCAGGCCATGTGGAGCAGCTGTAGACTCTAAGGCCATGTAGAGTGTGAAGAGGGAATCATACATTTGAATTTGTTATGGAGCTACAGGGTTGGTAAGAAAAAACTAGACCTGTAAGAGGCCTCAAATCACTGTCAAGTGTCTTACGCTCAGAAATGACTAAGCAACCTGGTTTTGGGGGGGGGGGGCTCANNNCGGGAAGTTTGCTAAGTTTGTGGCCTTGTATACCAGGTTTGTCTGTAGCAAATGGTCATGGTTATACACCCCTGAAAATGGAGTTTATCATGGAAATTCTGACAGACCTTTAACTACAGTAGTGCCAGCAGGCACCACTCTAATATTGAAAGCAATTTTGGGTTCAGCCATGTGTTTGCAAACAAATGACATTTGGGAAGTGCGGTTTTAGATTGAGCCTCCATGCTCACATTGTTAAGCAGCGTAGCGTGAAATTACTGAACAAGCAGCATAGAGAGCTCTGAGCAAATCTAGAGAGAGAAAGTTGAAGTGTGGAAGGAGATGCCCAATTTATTTCCATTGCACTTGCTGACACTTGTCTATTCAAAGATTTCCATTTCATATTACCTAAACCACACACTGCATATGTGTTAATTAACCCTTTGATACCTTACTGTTGGACTGCAGATAAGGTATAAATGCTTTTGCACTGAAAGGGCTAAAGGTTTATTTAAATCCCATTTTAAGTTAAACAGAGACTTTAATGAAACATCAGCTGATTCTGTACACCTGATCTGCCTGCACGTTTAAGGAGGAAGAATTTGTGAAGAGAGGCATCCTGGAGTGTGGTTTTTTTTTTTTTGTTTAACTATTGCAGGTTTCCTAAATTTTGAAAATGACTGTATTGATGTCTGTGCTGTCAGGCTCATTTAGATTACATTTGCTACATCCAAACAGGTGTTTCTCATCTGCTTATTTTTAAAGTTCTTGGCAACTCTTGACTGGGCAGTACTCTATAGTCTGTAGCGTTACTGCACTGAAACCAGTTGGGTGTAAAATGATTCTTCTTTTTTCCTTGTCCTGCCAGAACTCGTGAGAACGGTGACAAGGTAAGGTTCAAATTTAGCCAATTGTAATGTTCTCCTGGACTTTATTCTTGGGATTAAATTTGAATTCCGTTGTTCTCTGAGTTGTGAGTAGAATGATATATATCAGTGGCATAGAGCAAGAGAAAACTGATGTAGGAAAGTAATGGCTTACCTTCAAGAAACATAGGCAGAACCATGCTGATTGCCTGCCAGATTGTTGAAATGTTCTGCTAACTACAGTGGAACCTGGCTTGGCTATAGAAATATATGATAATTAGTGAAGTTTAAAGATCAGCTTCTTCAGCACTGATTCTACTAACAGGCATCAGCATTAGCCAAAAAAAAAAAAAGAAAAAAAGGGCTGCACAGTTATGCAGGAAATTGATAGTGGATAAGTGTACTTGTATTGGTGTAAATTGTAACAGGGTGAACTGATGCTTAAAAGTTGAATTGGGAATTGGCTTGTGGGACCCCCAGGTGTCTGGTTCAGAGTGTTTTGAGAACCTTATGGAGCGATTTTGGAGTCTCTTTCTGAACTGCATAGCAGAAGCTGATAAAAAGGAACTGATAGGGTATGAGTCTGTGTATAATAGGAACTGGGATGTACTACTGGCTGTACAGTGAAATCCCTCTGCCCCGCTAGTCACAGAACTGGGCCGAACCAGCCCCTAAACCGTTGACATTCTCAAAGCTCTATGAGAGCAGAGAGAGATTCGTGCTAAAAAGCAGTTTTTGCCCACATTCTCCACCAAGAATGGAGACCGGAGGGATTTTGCAAAATCCATGCCTCCAGAAAAGGGAAACAGGGGACCCCAAAATAATTAAAAACAGCGGCAACGATCTGAGGAGAAACAAACTAATTTATGGTATCAGAATGCAAGATAACACACTATAATAAAATATAATTAGAATTGAAGCTAATAAATCAAATATAATAAGAGAGAGAGTATGTCTGAAAGGTGGATAGGCTTCACCGTAATGCTGAGGTGAGATGCATGTCTGGTTGAGCAGCAGGGAGGCGAAGAAGAGTGCATCAGGTGACCCTGCCAGGGGGTATACCTCCTCTCTGACCGCAGAGCCCCTGGGGTATGTAGTTCTCTTCCGGACAGGTACCCAGAACTGGAGCATTAACGTCTTAACTCCCAGTGCACTACATGATGTTATGATGTGGAATACCGATAACCAATAATCATAAAACCATGACATGGGCAAAACTTGTGTCATCACTCACGATGTGTATAAATCTTCAGAACTGGTTGCTCTCAGTTCTTGGCAAATGTCAATCTCTTTAGGTTCACAGGAAGGTTGTAGCATTCTCCTTTACCATGTGTCTCTGATTATATGGCCGTGTACCACTTGGAAATAGATGTCTTGCTTATAGCTGGACATTGTGCTCAGAAGTATAAGAATTAATAACTCTAACTGCTTTCCCATTTATTGCTAATGTAAATGTCTCCTATTAGTCCTTAAGAAACCATGTGTTGCAGCTTTCCAGTCGAGGTGACCTTAAGACCAACCAGTTTACCTATTTTATTTAAGCTGTGGCTGAATAGCACATCTGTCAGCTGCTTGTCTAGGGGTGGGAGAGAGATCTTCAATTAATCTTGTGGCTCCCGTAGGTCATTCTGGAGTGTAGTCACTGGATCTTTCCAAGTATTTAATGGTAATTCATTTCAGCGTTCTTTACTATGTTAAATGGGAAGATCAGACTCTGGCAGGAAATGCTCTTTAGTGGCTAAATATCAGGAGTTGGCTCTAATTTGCACGGTCTGTACTAGACCTTAACATTACTGATTAAATAATACAGTTGAATAGGGGTGGTTTTGTATGCTGTATGTTAATGTTTACCTGCATAAGCAGAGACTTAAAGTTACTGAGAAATGCTTTCCTTTGTACTCCATAGTTGGAGCTCTTCAGTCATTTGTCTTTCATTAATTTTTGTCATGATTTTTCCTGTTTGATTGTTGAAAAAAGCCTGATTAATGAAAGCATGTGAATAATAGTTTCTGTTTCCTGATGTCAGGTTATTTTTGTTCTACTATATGAGCCTGCAGTTGCTTTCTGCATTGCTGTTTTGGTTCACTTTGTTTCTCTTGGGAACTCTGGGATGCAACCATCAATAGACCAAGAGGGTGGTCTTAGCTGTGTATTGACTGAACAAGCCTTTCAATGCTGAGTTGTTTAGTAAAGTGTCTTTCTTGAAGTTGAGGTAGCCTGTAAGTCACTGGTCTTGATATTCAGGAAGACCAATGTAAAATTTCAGGGTGTAAAATTTTAGAAGAAATTCAAGTGTACCTCGCAGGTCAACTTTTCCGTTTCCTTTGCAAACTGGACTAAAAGTAAGTGGATGAGAAGGGAACCATTTATTGCACCCTCCTTTATATTAACAGCAGACACTCCTGGATGATAGTGTCTGTGTTACTATGAGTTGACATTTTCATACCTTCATTTTATCTCTTGTTTACTCCAGAGATAGTGCCAGAATTATTTCTTTCAATATAAAATGGGATCAAGTTTCCCTTCCTTCCCAAATCCTACATTTTGAGCCCTGAAGTAAGTAGCCTTCATCTCATCTTTGCACAGTATTCCAATAAAGACTTCAGCTCAAGAGCAGCTCCATACTGTTCTGCTGCTTAGTTACTTCTCTGAGAAGGTGTAAATAAGTAAGACTCTTATGTTTGGACTTCACTGATATATAAATGCATCTTCAAGAGAAGTTCCTTTTGTATTTCAGACTATGATGTTTTGCACAGCTTATTGTTTCTAACCTATCTGCTGCCATGGTTTTTTGTTTTTGTTTTTTTTTTTTGTCTGGGGGTTTTTGTTTTTTGTATCTTATTGGAAGATGCCAGATTTTCTTTCATAGTGCTTATAATTTGAAGTTGTCTGGCATATAATTTCTGTTGTAAAATTGCAGCTCACGTTTCCTTACTGTTCATATGCTCCTAGGTTTTCTGTTCAAAGATGTCCTTATTTCTCAAGAAAGAAAATTCCTGAGGTTTTTGCAGAAACTGCTCAGTCTATGAAGTAGGAGAAATAAGGATTTTTTTTTGCATAATTGTATATGTAGACCTCCAGTGAGTCTAAGTGGACTTTTTAAAATTAGAACACTAAAAAAACCAAATGTTTTAGTATGGAATGGGATTTCCATTGTTTATTCTTGTAAGGCAGATTCAAAAGTTGCTCTTGTATTAAATATTTCTTTTTTTTTTCTGGTGCTTTTTATCTTGTGATGTTTGTATACATTTGTAATATCTTACTCTCTACTGATTCTTTATAATGAAGAGGAATTTTTGTAGTTCTTTTTGTGCTGAGGTGGAAACATGACAATTTTCTGCAATTCCCTTGGAGCTTCATTTTATCAGCTCTTTTCTGAGATCTTCTGAAGTACTGACTAGGAGGCTGATTGTCGTCATTTTTTGTTAATGAAGCAAGAATGCCATCAGAAAAAAAATCCCTTGCAGGTGGTCAGTATCCCAGTCCTCAGGAAGGATGTCTGCTCCACTTCCTGCCTCATCTGGGTGCACTGCCCATGGAAATGGTGCACATGAGCCACCGCGGTACTTGATCTGGGAGGTAATGATGAACTCTTTGGGACCTGATTCACAACAAAGGGAGTATTTTGTACCTTGGACCAGTAGATGAGAGCAGAAAGGACTTCAGGCAGGTTGGCAGCGCTCTGCTCAATGTTTGTCCTCACCCTTATAGAGGTGCTGGCATGGATTTGCTGTAAAAGACTAAGCCTATTTGTGCTACTCAGCCTGATTTACACTTAGCTTAATTACTGTACAGAATAAAGCATGCTGCTCTTGACTTTTTGCCTGCTGCTTGGTAATGACTTTTCTGGCTCACAGTGACTCTCCAGGACCCTGTGATGGAAGCTGCCCTGAACCCGTGGGTACTGACACTGCTGGGCTGATACAAGCTCCCATCCTCTCTGCCTCACTAGCACTGTGATTTATAGTGCAGAGGTGGTTGCATGCTTTGTGGCTGCGAGTAAACAACTCTGTGAAGAATGTGCATCCTGCAGCTCATTTGCTCAGCTTCCCTGCTACATGGGAGGCCCTAGTAAAGTCTACAAGCCCTAATCCTTCATGTGTCAGAGCTGGGCTTTTGGGGTTAGTAGTACTGCAAGGTCATCAGAAATCCCTTTTAAAAGCTGCCTTAGCATTGTGCTTTTTCTGTGTGGCTTGTGTTACTCCACTGGAATTGCTTCAAGAGGGCCACAGAAGGGCTTATATAGGAACAGTCTTATGTTCCACCTAAGAATAAATAACTAGATAACATATTCCATTTAAGAGTTGCAGAAATTATGATATTAGAAATCTGAAAGCAGTATGAAAGTGTGAAGCTGTAGTAGCTGTGAGTTCACATCACATGTACTCATCAGGTACATCTTTGTTGTCCTCCCCAGTAATTTCTTTGCTGTACTGAAAGGCAGATGTGGTTAATGTTCTTGTCTCTTTGTTTTGTACAGGAAAACACTTAAAAAATGAAACCCCACTTCTTATTATCATGTGCTTAGAGCTGTGAATGGTCTCTCTCTTGTTCTTTTTTTTTTAAACTCCATTTTGCTCAATTATTTGTCTTTCCTGATAGCCGTGCTGCTCCTGATTTTCTTGCAGCTTGGTTTCCTGCTGGCAGTCAGCAGGTTCTGCTGCTGGGTTGGCTCATAGCTGGGTGTGTTCTAATCTCAGTCGTCAGGATTCAGGTCTTGCATCTGTTCTCTAACTCACCACTCTCCAACTGCTTTGAAAACACTTTCAGGTGGATCTGGATTAGTACTGGAAAGAGATTAAAGTGTTTCATTTGGTGTGTGGTTTTCAGAGAGGTCTTGATTGCTATTTCTTTTAAGATAGGTAGATAGCCTCTCTCCTTCTTTATTTACGAACTAACCCTCCCTTGATTCTAATTTGTGTCATTTGAAGATGCAACAAATAAATTCCAGTCTCCTATCCTTTTGAAAAATGTTACAGAAGACTTGTCATTACAAGGGAAAATAATTTCAGTGTGCTGGAAGCAGATCGTGGGTTGTCACATGAGATAACACTTCATATTCCACCAAGCAAAATTATTCACATTTTTGTAAACTGCCTGGAGATTTTCCTAGTTGTGGTGTACAAAATAGTGGATTTTACTGCTTCATCTGTTGGTTTACAGTGCTATATCACAGCATTGGGCTTTCTTTATAAAGAAGGTGACTGGAAAACGAATGATCAAGTGGGAGGATAAAAGGATAACTGTACTCACTTAGCAAGAATTATCTAGTACATCTGTCACTTCAGAGCTGTGGAACTTCGCTCAGCCTTGTCAGTTCATGGTTGCTGCTTCCTTAATGCACGAATAGAGTGCTGACCTGCTGAAATGTCATTGCTTTCTGCCAGTGAAAGCGGTCACTTGTGGACTTCTTTCACCAAGACTTACGATGTAGAAGAAATAATAACTTGAGATAACCTCAAAATGATATTCACTGCAGACTTTCACCCAGTGGTTATGATTTAGTCTTATTTTGTTTATCCCTTGTACTGGAATGAGTGTCAAAACAGAGGGGAGCTGGTATTTCACTGAATCCTCCTTTTTTAGCATTACTGAGAGCACTGAACCTTTCAGCCTTATCCGTATGACACATCTATTTCTTAAACTAGAATCCTTTTATTTTGAGTATTTTAGTGGAGTGGGGTGAATCTAGCTCCCTGGCTAATGTCACTTGCCATTCACTCAACTGTTCCGCCCACAACATCTGCATGGAACATTCTGGCAGTGAATTAAGGAGGCAAATGAGGAAAAAGCATGCCTTGCAGCCAGGGACCAGGGGGAGTCCTTGGAAATCTTTGCCTAATTGTTTTGTTTACGAAACTCTGTGGAAGACTTCCAGTGGGTTTTCTAATGAACTGGTTTGTTGTTGAGACTTAAAGCTATGCTTGTAATTACAGTAGAAGTGGGGGGTCAGGGCTTGTCTTCCTTCCCACAAGCTCTCAACTTCCAACTATTAAGCACACAAACTGTGAATTTTAAGTTTTCCTACTTCTTCTCAAAGTTTAACTCCTTACTGACTTGTGGAATGCCTGTCACCCGTCTTTCAGTTACTAACCTGCAATTATGTGTTCTTCGTCACTTCTGAAAACATGGGTATCTGTGAGAGCATTGCTGTACAAGGTCTGAGTGGAAATGTGAGTTTGGGTTGAAAGTAAAGTAAACCGGAGCCCAGACTAGTTTGTGTTGTACAGGGTGAGCATTAATTAGACACCTGGAAGCACATCTGTAATTGGATAGTGAATTGGATAGCTGTTTTAGAGTGTTATACTGGGAGGACTTTGTGTTTTTCCCAAAAGCTGTAGCTTTATATCTTGTCCTGACAATCTATAGAGAGAAGTTCAGAAGTGTCCTCTATACGTATTTCTGTAGTACACTGTAAGAATTTTCCTAGCTACCTTTTGGATATAACCATCTTTTTTTTTTCTTTTTTTTTTCCCCGGTAACTTGCTTTTAGACTTCATTGTTATGGAGTAACAGATACTAAAACTTAAATGCAAGACCAAAATATTTAACGATGGCATAATAGCTGAAGGAACTTTGGATGTATTGGGTTTTCTTCTGCTTAAATTTCCATTTAGGCAAAGCGGGAGGCTAGTTGGATCTTAAACAACTGCACTTGCAACTAAATTAATTCAAATGTGAGGTGTTTCTTTTTTCCTATGTGAACCAGATGTGCTGATTTAATTAGATTGTTTTTGTGACTTTCTATGTAAGGAGAAAAGTGTTATTTTACATTAACTCTTTTTATGTTATGGAAAAGGTAGGGTTCAATTTAGTGTTAATAACTGGGAAGTGAGGGAAGGAATCCTTACAAAAACGCAATTGAAGATTGAGGTTGAATGAAATCATACTTTTTCCATAGATCATTTCATTTTATTACTTTAAGGATACAGTTTTTTTATTTGACTGTTACCTTATAGGGATTTATAAGTGTTATTTAAAAAAAAGGAAAAAAACCCTAAAACCAGATGAGATCATGGTTATGCATTCTGTAGTCACAAATTTCTTGCCATCACTGTGAATTATGTTTGATGTCACAAAGTTCTTCGAGAGGTCAGATATATCACCAGTCTCTAACTTTGAGTAACAGATAATAAAATAAATATGGGAAGAATGTTGTTTTTCTGTGTTTGAAAAGAGTTCCACACTTCCATTTCCTGAGAATATTTTTGTATGCTCTTTCTAGTTGCAAGTTGCCTTTGTATGTTCTTATCCTGTATGGGCAGTGAAGTCATTAGCTTACAGGAAATGGGGCTAGCAAAAGTCTTCAGAAGATGGAACAAATAGGTTCCTGTAAATGTGGGGAATATGGCAGCTGCTCTGGTCTTGTTGCCCTCTTGGGTCTTGGATACCACAGAATGACAGAGTCACAGAATTGTAGGGGTTGGAAGGGACCTCAGAGATCGAGTCCAACCCCCCTGCCAAAGCAGGTTCCCTACATCAG
>JAOWBP010004680.1:3672216-3700518 GCA_028571105.1 Tragopan temminckii | reverse complement strand
TGCTCCCGTGGCTGACTCACTGCTCGCCCCAGGTGATCAATCAGAGGTTCAGGCCGTGATTCAGCAATTCCCATACAAATGTAAACATACATCATCTTAGACTTGTGTATAAAGAAAGGAATTTGGCTTCGGCAGGCTCCTGGTGTTGCGGTGCACTGAAGATTGCACCCACAGTGTCATTTCTCTGGACAGCTCCATGAGTAGCATCCAAATAGTTCTATATGTGGTGCCTGGATAATCTGCATATACTTTACATTGTGCTGAGACTCTTAACTAGTGGTTCTGTGGTGTAGGCAGCTGTACTTGAGACCTTTAGATCGTCAGGATTTGCTCCACTTGATTTGAAGGAGTTGACATTTGTGTGCTGCAGCATCTTGCTTCCAGGGTGGAACCAGAAAGTGGGCTGTTTCTCTTTTGAGCCATTTTTCATACTTAGTAAAGGCAGAAGAGGTCGATTGCCATACCTCGCTGATGCTCTGCGCTGTGGGGTGATCTTCTGTATTCCTCTTTTTAGCAGTACAGAGGTGCTTTTAAAATGTCTTAAGGAAAGGTGATTGAAAATGTGCTCAATACAAATCTCTTAAGCCCACATTGACAGAGGTGCTGGTGAGAAACTTCTGCTGGGGCAGGAATTTGGAACATGGATGCCATCTGTGTTCCTGCCACTCTTTGGCCAAATTGCATTTCCAGCCTTTTTCTCTTACGCTGTTTTTCATTAAATGAATTGAGTTTTTCTGAAAGTGTCTGCCCGTAAATACTCCTTCCCACACAATGCACTCAGGTTATTACTGCTCTCCAAGTCGTAGCAGAGCAGAAGGGAACCAAAATGGAAAATAGGAGCTGGGAGGGGAGTGGGATAGTTGAGACTGTACAGAGGGAATCTTTCTTCTCTTACTGGTTTCTCAGCTGCAGCCATAAGTCTCTTGTTAATGGAAGTGTAAAGAGAAAGAAGAGAGAAAACTGAGTTTAATTTCATGCCTTTCTGCTAAGAAAAAGGACAGAATAGTTCTGAAAAGATGTGGAGGAAAAGTGAAACAGCTTTAAGAAGTCGCTATAATTACCTCATCCTCAACTCAAGTTGAAAGGCAGTTTAGTGCAAGTGCAATGCTTTGAATCTTACTGCAGAACTGAAAAGGGATCTGACTCTTCCCATACAACAGCAAAGCAGTAGTTGTGGCACCCAAGCAGCCACTGATGTATTGCTGTCTCCTTGTTGATCCTGTGCCTTCTTTGCAGTTAGAAGTCTGTAAAGAGCAGATGCTCAGTCAGTCTGGTACTGTATACTGGGTGAGAATCTCCTTGGATGAAGGACTCGGTTTGTTTATTCTGCACTTCTTCATAGGAAACAGATATCTGAGTAAAAATGCTTGTATCTGTAGACACACAATGGTAAGAGCGTAGTTCCAGTGGCTGAATTTAATGCGCATATGTATGCTAGTTGAAATGGAAGTTGCATGTTTTCTTTGGCTTAGGTGTATTCAGACTAGATGCAGAATGTTGTTATTTTAGCCTTTTTTATTTCTTACTTACAAATAACGCAGTTTCTCTTACCATTTGTAGAAGCGTGCTCAGTGTGCCAGTAATTTTCCTTAGTTGCAGAGTTAGAAAGGCAGCAATGGAGAGCAGCCAGGGTTCCACTGCAGTGTGGCTGCCTGCTTGCTTTCCATGCTGCACATCTGCATTTTTATTCTTCATTTTGTGTGGGTTCAGCTTCCCAACTAGCAATATTGCCAAGCAATTCTTGGCTGTTTCCTGCATGCAGAGACATTGATACATTTTTCTTCTGATTCCTTTCCTAATGTCTACCACTCCTCTCGTCCCCCCCCTCCCCCCCTTTTTTTTTTAAACTGTAGTTTGCTAAGTAGCCATGTAACTTTTGGTAGATGGACACACACAGCTGGCAGACCTTGTCCTTAAGATCAAACAATCTTGTGTTGTATGCAGCAAAAAGTTCTTAACTCTTGGTTTTGTAGTTTACAGTCCTGTGAAGGATTTGTGTGCCACATCTTGATGTACAGTTATGAAGTTTAACTGTCTTGGACACTAGGTTATGCTTTTGCTCCTTAAAGGCTTTTACAGTGATGCAGTTGTACTACTAATCTCTTTTCAGCCTGAGAAACTCGAGGTGAGACTGGCAAAGAGGGGAGTGTAGGTCTGAGATCAAACAGACCTATGGTCTGTATCAACCACAGTTATTACTTCCTTATGACTGTAACACAGTAGATGAGTAATACGCTGTGTATCGGGTACCAGAAAGTTCTAACTTGGTTGGTGGTCTCAGAGAAGAAAATTCTTGGGAACTGAATCTTCAGCTACCTTTGGGACAGTACAGCATCTTGTGCTGTCCCTTTCTGCCAAGGGAAGATGGAGGCGATGTGTGTCATTGAGTCAAAATACCCACTTATACCTTGATGCAGTTCCCAGTTAACCTACTGTAGGCCTTATGACAAAATCTGCTGTCAGTTGGCCTCTGGAAAAAGGCAAACTCAGCTGATTACAAAAATTTCCTCTGGTCTCACATGGTGATGATGTCTGGAAATCTCTTACAGTGTACATGCCGCAAAGACATGGTGAAGATTTCTATGGATGTCTTTGTGAGGGTTCTGCAGCCAGAACGTTACGATTTATGGAAACAAGGAAAAGACATTGCTATCCTGGACCATATGAAACCCACAGCTCTGACTAGCCCAGAACTAGATGCCTGGAATGAGACGAAGGCAGACTTGAAGGCCAAATTGCTTCGCAGGTAAAAACAAACAAAAAAAATCCCACACAACAAAAACAGCGACAAAAAAAAGTTGTCTGGATACTGTATTTTAATTGCTAAGCCTTTAAACTGTAATTCTCAGTTTGGGATAGTTCAAACTCATCTTTTTATGCTTGCTCTTGTAACTTTTCTTGGATGATGCAGTCCCTCATTGTTCTGTTTCTTCTGAATATTATGGAACCCCCTTTTTTTTTATTATTATTTGAAAGTAGGACACTGTGCCCTGTCACATCCCATCTTTTATCCTGGAAGACAAAAAAATCTATAGTAAGCATTTATAGCTTCACTTATCAGAAAGCAAGAGGGAAAAAAACTGTCAATTGCAAAAGGGATTTTATGCATGCCTTTTTCTGCTTCCTTTGATCTCTGTATTAATTTTCTGCAAGTTCATCATGTTTTTCATGTATTACAGCATGCTTGAATTGAAAATTTGGCATGCTAACCTTTTACTGTTGGAATCTTGCTTTATAGGATAGGAGATGAGGAAGAGGACAACAAACACCGGTATGTGAGTTCCTTCATCAACTTCAATGATTACAGTTTTCTTCCTGTCAAGTTTCTTAAAACAGTAACTTCTAAAGTATTTTTCTGGTTCAATTAGTTGTTTCATATCTGCCTCCTTGAAAGGGTACAGAAAATCTTCGGGTATCAAGATTTGTCAGACTTCATCTTGTGCTTGTGTAGATTTGAGATCTCAATCTCTTTTGTCCTGTTGGAGAACCTCAGCTGCTTGTTCTTGTGTTCAATTCTTGAGTACTCAGCTGATGTCCTGAATAAACCAAAGCTAGTGATGTGATATTTTTACCATGATTAACTGGTTATAGATAAAGCTGACTAGTCACCAAAGTAAGTAGTTATTAAAAAGTTGCTGCTGCATTGGAAATTGGAATTGGACTTGAGTGCATTAGGAAGGAGCTTCCAGTGGGAGAAATTCCTTGTCATGCTTCCTTGAAGAGTGCTGTTTTACAGGGACTGAATTATCAGAGGTCTTTAATGTACTTGGATGTAAAGTGGGTGCTCCTCCATATGCTCCTTTACACTTTTTTTTAAACACCATTCTGTCTGTTACCCAAAATACTTCCTCTGTACTTGTGCTCACATCTACTGTTTGTTGAATTTCAGATGTCAGAGTTGGAAATTGCTGGAAATTTAACTGCTTCATCTAAAAGTAATATTCTTCTCATAATTTTTGTTCGGTTATAATTTCCTTGAAATCCAGAAATGAAAGCTTTAATTAGTTGTTAGATTTGGGGGCCATGTCTGATAGGAACTTTGAGTGACATTGAGTTTTAAAAATTACAGACCTAATCAATTCAATTATATTAAATGCATTTGAGTTTCACTAAAAAAAAAAAAAAAATACAGCAATAAGAGTGTTCCTCTTTCTCTAGCATTGGTCTTTGTTGTCCTCTGGTTTTGCTTTGCACTGGTGATCTGTGCCTTGCCTTTTCTACATGAAAGGATTGGTCCCTTATTTCATGAATGCTGAAAAGGAAAAGCATGTTGTCCTTTAAAGACATGCTCATAAAAATATAATAAGTAGATACTTTGGCAGGTAACTGACCTCAGCAATAATGCTTCACTTCAGAGGTTATTTTCCTGTAATATTTTCATTTCTTTTTTTCTGTCATGAGTTTCAGGAAAAGCAGGGTGATCTGAGACTCAGCAGGCGTGATTTATGCTCTTTAGGCTATGACTCTCTGAACTCCAGTGTGCCCCTTAATCTTTTTCTTCCACGTCTGGAAATTTGAAGTCTATGGGAATACTTCCTATGGATTTTCAGGGTATTTTAGATTTATTTACTGTTTGCACACATAACACCAATGTTTATTTTCCCTGTTGAAAACTATTGCTTAGCAGAGAAGCTCCTCTATTTCAGCCTGAGCTACTTCCAGCCACTCTTTTTAATCTATTCATTGTCCCTAGATTTTTTTCAGTATTATCCTGGAGCAGGTTTCAAGCTGCTGAATCCTGCTTAGTAGAAGTTTCTCTCCTATGCTTATGTCTTACAAGGATGACATTTGACTTGAAGACTGACTTTTCTCAGCAGGATGGACTTTGCTGAAAGAATGGGATTCACCTTATCCCAGACATCTTCACAGTTGTACCTACTTAAAATAAGTCACTCTGGTCTGTACTTCAAAGAGTACATATGCTGCTTTTTTCTCTCTCTCCTGGAAACTTAAAGCTTTTAAACTCTACAAAGAGTTATGCTATTTCTATTCTAAGGTCATTCATACCTTGAAAATCTCTACTGTTTACTTTATGGCTTCAGCAAGAGAGTGTTTTAGTCTGGTCCTCAAAAAGCCCATTTCTGGTATGCAAATTATTTCAGTTGCAGAATATCTTCACTGGAAATGCGCAGCCTTCAGCTTGTACTCCTGGAAGCAGTTTCTTTAAATGGATGCGTTCTTTCTTTCTTTGTTCATTTTTACACAACTTCAGAGCCAGAAGAGCAGTTTTAAAACATCCTTTTTATCTACTGAGAATATAAAGGATTGTAACTCAAATTTTTCCTCGTGTTCCAACACAATGGGAATAAAACCATACACATTTACTTAAGAGAGCATTTGATGCTGGATACTACTCCAGTGCTTTTCTTACCAACTATGGAAAGTTCCAGCTGTTAAGGTAAAGTTGTAGAGGTCTGTTTTCTCCTCTTACCTTGACTTTCCTCCTCTGTAGAAGGTGGTGTGTACTTTGAATGTCGGTGCAGAGAAAAGTTGATTCTTCTGGGTTCAGTTGTGTGTTCCTGCTGATGGATGTCTTGCAGGTGCAAAGTTAACATCTATACTTGGAGTGCTACCATATGGTTAGAGCCTAGCAATTATAAACTACTGTGCATATGGATCAGCTTTCTTTTCTATTAATCATTCATCTCAGGTTGAATTTTTTCTTCTTTCTTTGTTGGTTGCCTGATTAAGGACTCTTAACTTCGCAGCACTCCAAATCTAATTAGCAGCTGAGTTTCTGGGGATGTGAAACTGAATTTCAGCTTTTCTAGATATTTAAGCTGATGGATAAGAATGAAGCATGAGTGTGTTTTAGTTTGTTACATGGTAATAGATGCAGAGGTCTAGGAACGGGGAAGCCATATGGAAGATCCAGTTTTAAGGGAAAAAAACCAACTCTGCTAAGAATGCTGCAAAATTGTAGTTTTCTGAATTAGTCTCTTGAAAAAGAAAGCTTGGTAGGTTTGCGCTCAACTCTGAAGGAGCTATTTAGTAGGTATTTTTAAAAGTGTGTACTGGCTGATATGGAGTTAACGCTCATGTGAGGCTGTGATTTTGGAACTGTAGCTAAAACAGTGCTGATAGCACTGATGTTTTGGTTGCTGCTGAGCAACATTAGCACAGTGTCTGGGCCTTTTCCCTCTGTATCTCTGGCCAGTGAGCAGGCTGGAGTGGGCAAGAGGCTGAGACTGGGAGAATGGCCTACACAGGCCAGAGGGATATTCCGTGCTGCGTTATGTCACACTCAGCAGTAAAAGCTGGGGAGGAGGAACAACGTGTGGGTTGGGTTTCTAAGGTGGTGTTACTCAGAGGCTGGCTGAGCACCAGTCTGCTAGTGGGAAGCAGTAAGTGATTTCCTTTTCTTTGCTTTCCTCTTCACTTTTTTTTTTCGCCTTTCTTTCACCCATTAAACTGACTTTGTCTGGGCTTGAAAGTTTTTGTGCTTTTATTCCTATTTTGTCCTCTGTCCTGCTGGGGAAAGAGCAAGTGGCTCTGTAGGTGCTTGGCTTCTGGCATGGCTCCTAAGCAATATGTATTAGCCTGCCTTCTGACTTCGCATTTTTCTTTGCATTGTGACTATTGCAATCTTTTTGTTTTAGTGACATTGATTGTCACTGATTGGGCCCTGTTACAATTAGCTTGTTAGTATTAATCTGATCACGTTACTATGCTTTTTTTAATTTAATTTACTCTTCTTCGTAGACCTTGAACCCTGAGAATTATACTACTGAAAAGTCTCAGTCTATTGATTATTCTGTAACAACTCACTAGATGGTATTTTGAGAAAGTGTCAGTGCTGGGGCAGTGTTTGAGAGCTGGAAGATGCTCGTGGACTTCCAGCAGTTTGCCAAAGGGAAGCAAGTACAGAATGAAAAGAGATGATAGAATGGAGACAGAACATGAAAGAAAAATTTATAACAAGTTCTCATCTACGTTTCAAAGTACAAGCAAAATATTTTTAAAATGAAAACCATTTTAACTGTAGCTTACAAGCTTGTATTATCAGTGGTGGAAAAAGGTCTTTAAGAAACCAGAACCATTAACGGCTGCTGTGAATGGATCTTAAATGTGTTATGCAAGGTTCATCTGTTTCTTTTCAGATATCTGTTTTGCCCTGCAGCTGTTGTTAGCTACCTTGTGTTTTCTCTCCAAAGGTCTTTTTGTTTTGTATTCTTTTTTTTTAGTTGGTGATCATTTTTTATATTGAAAGCTGTTCTTTTATGTCAAATTGCTCTTCTCTACTTCTAGGTCTCACAGAAAAAGAAGTCAACCCAGAAGACATAAAACAGAGGATCAGAAGTCTCTGGGGGATGTCATGGCTGTTGAAACTGCCTTGGAAGATGTGAAAGTGAAAGAGGAACTGAAAAGAGGGCCAGACCTAGAGGAAGAAGACAGAAGCAAAGTGATTGAGGGAGAAGGTAAGGACTGTGGTGATGGCAGATTGTCTCAGTGAAGAACTACTGAGGGCATGCTATTTCTCTAAAACTTGTTTGTAAATAACTTGTCTACTGTGTTTGTTTTTGTTGAAATTTCAGTGAAGACTTACCCAGAATTAAGTCTGTGCTCACTGAAACATGCTATCATTTACAGCAGCAATTGATTTTTCCCTCTCATTAAGGATTCAAACCAAATAGATTTCTTGGCAGGGCTTAGAAGTTCTGCCAAAACTATTACAGTTTTGTAAAAATATATTTTAGGGGTGGAATATTTTAAAGTATTCCATGAAGTAGCAAATAAATACATTTTGTGTCCCTCTCTGGAAAGTAAAAATTTGTTTATTCCCTTCTGCAATTAATCTTTTTGCCATTTCCATCCTTTTTCCCACTTCTTACAGACTGTGTGTAAGGTCAGCCTTAGGTTGCATGGGATCCACAGCTGCTGCATGCTACATCTGAGCCGTCCATGACATCTCCCAGTCATTTTTGACTTCTTGCGTGTAAAATCACAGGTTTCAGCTGTTGGGGAGAAGGCAGAGAGAAATAGAAGCTGTTGCAGTGACAGGGCTGTTTTCCATGAATCCATGGCCACGTTTTTTGTGCAGCCTTTGGTGAGGCTGCATTAGTCTTTCTTTGCACATTCAAGTATCTGTAGAACGCACATATTTCTTAATATTACAGTCTTCCTTTAGGAAACAGTGTCTCTAAGATTCTTTGAGGCTATTTGTTAGAATACACCATGACTTCTGTCACTTGGGGGAAAAACAGAGACAAGATAAGTCTTGTGTGTAACATGTTCCTTGTGTGTGTTTAGTCCAAAAGTCTGTCCTTAACTGGAGGCTCTTTGATATGTTTTTTTTAATGCATGTGGGTAAGTGATTGGTATTTATATGTTGCACTCTCTTGTTGAGTCGCTTTCAAACATTTCATAAACATTAATGAATTCATTTTCATGTGTTATACATCCATTGTTTATTTTGCATTTGGAGAAAACTGATGCCGCGCTGCTTGTTGAATCTTGATAATTTTAAAGGAGCTGTGGAAGCTGTGAGTAAAGAATTGAGATGGTCTTTCAGTTCTGTGGTCTCTTAGCTAGACTTTCTGTACTTTCTTAGGAGGTAAGAAGTTTGAAAATCATTCTCATGTGCAGCAAAAGTAGCATGGTGTGAATTGTTAATTTGTGGTACTCCAGCTTGGAAGTGGCAGCAGTGTGTTAAATTGTATGCCCTTAGCTCTTATGCAGGTTTAATAGTTAATGCTTGTAATAAATGACCTGAAAATGCTGATATCCCTTGAGAGACGAGATAAGTGACAAGGACAGATCTGAGATCCTTAGAGTAACAGAGAAACAATAAAAACTCTGTTCTACTTGAATAGGATCTAAATCATTCACTTAGGCTGCATGTTAAGATCTCCTTAACTGTTAGCAAAGGAGGGACAAATTTATCTTCATGACCATTGCAGAAAGCATTGTTGTAACTAGACTTTGTAGCACAATTTCTAAGGGGCGTAGTGTTTGATGTGGCTGTTAGCAAATATATTGCATTAAGAAATGTGTATAGCAATTAAATACCACTGAGTTCTCTAATTTTCTACATCCTACTGTCTGTATGATGTCTCACAGTTTCTTATTGAGAAGAGAATCTTTTTTGATGGCTCTACTCTTTGCAATTTAGCTTTCTGCTCTCCATCACTTCCTTTTTCTTATGCTCTGCCTTGGAATTGGTTCGATTTCCCACTTATATCAGAAGAGATGACCTTGAGAAGGAAGAAAAATGAGATTTAGAAGTAGGTTTTAAGACTTTGTTTGTTATTTGGACTTGCTGAGTATTAATAAATTTCAAGATTTCTCACCCTGATACATTAACATGTTTTCTTTTTGTCCTTATGAGTCAGCTTTATATTCATAATTTATTACAGAGCTATTAGTGCATTTAGAATTCTTAGCAGGTTGTCTTGGGATTTGAAATTAAAAGGAGAATTTTTGAGCTCTGCTTATCTCTGGGTGTGCTAAGCAGTATGAATACAGTTTGTGAGTCAGCAGGTGTTATCAGCTGTGCTGTATGCATTAATAGTTCTGCAGATTTGGGCTACAAACCCATATATCTTAAGAGGACATCTTTCTTCCAAATTCACTTGAAAAGGAACAATGAGATGCTACCTATAATATAGCTGTGTGTTATTTTCTGGCATGTTTCTGTAAATGACATTCCCATTTTAATGTTTTATAGTCTCATTGCACAAAGGTATGCTGTAACCTCTGGAATAACCAGTTTGATTTCCCCATCAACTACCCTTTCCCTCAAAGATACTGGATATCTGCAGCTTCAGTGAACTCAGTGTAGTTATTTCAAGCTATCTACAGACAAGCAAGTTCTTCCACCATGAGAAAACCTCATCCTGCTTTTTTCCACGTGTATTAGCTCTGCTATTTGCATTTTTCTCTTTCAGTGGAAGACCAGCTGATAGGGGCTCCTCCTACTGATTCTCCGTATTGATTTGTCCAAAGAGATCACTTTACTTTCTAGGAGTATTCATGATAGCCAGAAAGTGCCTTTGAATTCTGTTTCACTTTGTTGTTCTGCTGATTTTATAGATTCACTTGCAAATTAGTTTGTTCATCTTAGTGCAAAAACTTTTAAACAAAGTTCTGCATGACAGCTGCTGTGCAATTACTCATTTAGAAGTCAATAAAGCTGGTGAATAGTATTTGTTTTGTTGTTGGGTAGAGAGTTTGCTGAGTGTATAGAGAGTAAATATGATCTGGTTTTGTACAACTGGGGAAAAATCCAATTTGACTTTCATTCAACGTTGTTTCTCTAAGGAAATTTAATATTCCTTTTATCTGTGATGGAACAAACCAGTTTATCTGAAAGGCTGCCTGCACAAGTACTACAACAACTATTTGGGCTGGACTTATCTTTTTTTTTTTCAGTAGTAAAAATTAGTATAAATCAATTTATCAGACCAGATTCTGGGAAATATCCGAATTCTGATGTCCACTGGCAGATTTCAGCCAGGAATTTGACACTTCATCTTACTGTGGGATTATTCACCTTCCACTTTTAAATCCTTCCTGTTGCTGCAAGTACCACATTGTGTGATGGCTCATCTGTTCACCAGGTTTGGTTGGTTGGCTTTGCTTTATTCCCTAATGGAGGAGTCTGAGTAGGTTTGGATTGGTAAGGCTTTGTTATCAGGATGAATAGGCTTCCTCTGTCTTTTGTTGTCATCAGCCCTCATCCTGTTAGTGGGGAAATGACCTTTTGCAGTAGAGTGGTCTAGTCATAACATCTGCAATCTCTTATGAAATAAGTTGAGCTCTTGCATCTGCCTGTGGAGCATCTATTTGCTCTCCTTTCAATGAACTGATAACATTTATTTGTGAAGTGGGGAAGGAGTTGGGTAAAGGGAACGTACATCATTGTAAAGGGATGAAGGCAAGCTCTGAAGGCATCTCCAGTCCTAACCTAGAAGCGCTCAAGAGCCACTGGGAATTTTAATTACCTCTGTAAAGTTAGGCTGTGTGGATCAGAATTAAACTGTAAAGTAAAACCATTGAGACTTTATATGTTTAAAAAAGGGGTTTATTTTCACAGCTACGTGGGTTCTCATCCTTGGTGACCTTCAGAAGTCTCCAGGTCATGGGCCTGGGTATCCTGGTCTGGGCGGTCCTTGAACGTCCAGTCTTATACATTTATTACTGCACAAATATGTATATTATAAACCATACATTAAAGTAGAAATGAAAAAAAAAAAGATGAAAAAAGAAAAATAAGTACTATTTTAAATGTAGGTTTTATTTTATTGATGATACCCAAAGTAATTTCTTCCTATACCCCAATGAAAGGTTTTGCATACCTCACGTTGGGATCACTGATACTGAAATACCGAAATCAAAAGGGCTAATACAATATACTGTATGTTTTTTAGCACTCTGTCCAGTTTCTAGGGGCCTAGATGCTTTCCCTTCAGGCAAGTAAAAATGACAGGACTCTTTTATTTCTAAAGTGGGCTTCTCCAAATCAGTGATGTGGTAAAACTGAATGGACTTTCAGTCTGCCTGCTTGAAGGAAAGAACAATGTTGTAATGTAATATATTAGCCCACCTTGAAAGAGGAAAAAATATTAAATGCCCAGACATCTTGACATATGAAGTTAAATGTTGCCTATTTCTGAAAACAGGTGACAGCAAAATAAAGGCTCGTCCTCCAAAAGTAAAAGGTGAGAGGAAGAAGAAGCATCTTTTCCATCAGCACCAGCACCACCTGCAAACATCTCAGCCTCTGCAGCAACAGCCGCCACTGCCACCAGCAGTGCAACAGCAGCAGCAGGCAGAGGAGGAGGCGGCAGCAGCACGGCCACCAGTTCCCACAGCAGCACCTGCAGCATCCGCAGCAGACAAGAGCTTGCTGACCACCCCCCTCAACGTTGTCCAGCCCTCAGAGGCACCAGTTGAAGAAGATGACTTTAAGCCTCGTCCTATAATTCCCATGCTTTATGTGGTTCCACGGACCAAAAAAGTGGTGTTTGATAAAGAGCATATGTCCTGCCAGCAGGCATTTGAGCAGTTTGCGACTCAGAAGAGTCCTGGTTGGCGGGAGCAGACAGTCCCTTTGGAAATTCCTGTGAAAGAGGAGGAGAGTGCAGAAGCAGAAAATACAGAGATTGCTACAGAGGTCAGTGATTTACAGGTATATGTGGCCAAGGATGTGATTGGATTTGCTGGTTTTAAGCAATGAGTTGAGAACCAGACTTGGAGTGACAAGAATGCTGAATTGCGCCTGAGCAGAATAGTGTTGTGAAATACACACTTCATGACCTATAATCTATTACAGGCATCTCTTTCCCCTGACAATTTTTTAGCTGAAAACAATTTTCAAAAGAGGAGAAAGGAAAATATTTGGGAATTAGCATCAGGTCAGAGGAATATTGCAAAGCTCTCCTTTCCTGTATGATGGTGCTGAGAGAGCCAAGGGAATGGCAAAGCACTATTAGGAACTGGGGGGAGGGGGAACAAGGAGAAGAAATGTGCCTTTCTGATGTGACGACACACAATGAGAATTCCTTGCATGTAAGTGTTTCTAAGACATAATGGATGTAGACTAGAGAGGAAAAGCATTGTTTGAGGTGCTACAGCCGTGATGGGCTGCCATACCTTCATCTCCATTCTTCCCAGTGTGGCATAAAATGTACTTGGATTTCATTTTTAATCCTTTAATCCTTGGTGCCTTTCACCAAAGAGGACTGTGAGCTGCTGTGATCAGTGTACATGCAATATATACAATGTTTGATGGTGCATAGGACATTGGGTACAGTACAATATAAATATATTTGTCATAAAATGCACTGTAATGTTTTAATAAAATGTTTCTGGTCATATATGCCCTGTGCATAATTTTTATAATAGATTTTCCAGCTGCTTTTGGGAGTGACCAGACTGCTCATGAGCCAGTGGAACTGGCAAATTTGAAGCTGTTCTGAGTTGATTTAAAAAAAAAATGCTGAAGTTTACCTTTACCTGACATCTTAAAAAATAACATTGGCTTTACCTACTACACTAATTGGCTTGGAAAGCTCTGTTGATTCCAGCCAAAAGGTGATGAAAAGTTGACTGTAAATTCAACAACTCTTTATGACAATAATTCTGCCTGTTGTCCTAAACTCACCTTTGTTTTCCAAGATATTTTGGGGTTCCTATCTAACTTGTTCTGGTTTGTTACAGACTGCTGCTTTTTCAAAAATAAAGATGGAGATAAAGAAAAGTCGTCGTCACCCATTAGGCAAACCACCAACCCGCTCCCCATTGTCAGTGGTTAAACAGGAGACCTCGAGTGATGAGGGTGAGTGCAAAGGCATGAAGAGTGCTTGTATGTCTTGTCTAATATGAAAAATTGCTGCAGCCAGTAAACAAAGCTGGATGGCCTGAAAATTTTTGCGTTCTACTGAACTGGTAGAAAATACAGCATGTTCCCATTTTGATAAGCCAGCTAGAGACAAAATATATCCTTGGGAAGTGTCCCTTCTCACCTCCCACCCTTTATTCTATCAAGAAATATATTTTCCTGGATACAGAATGAGGTATCATTTTGGGAAAAAAATGAAATGAGTACATAGAAAATAACATAAAAGCTGCCTCTTTGATACTGCATTACAGTGAGTTCTCTGCATCTCAGGTGGAGGTGAAGATTGAGATTAGACCTGCTGTGTATAGGAAAGGCTAATTCTAACTTTTTGGTGGGCTTTTTGAGTCATACGAATGTTGGGGTCCAACTTTTTGTACTCTTCTGTTGTAGCATGTAATTTGTCACTTCTGGATCCTGGCTACATTATAAAGTACTCAGAATATAGAAAACTCCATGGTAAACTTTTTCAAACTGGACAGGTACGTGAAGGTGTAGTTGCCAGACCCAGCTTTCAAGAAAATTAAAACTTTATATTCAAAAGGAAATAATAGAATATATTTTACAGAATCACAGAATATATTTCCTGTTCACTTCCTTTTTTTTTTTTTAGAGAGCATACCTGTTGAATTTAGAGGAGCTTTCTGTTTAGCAATGGCAGGGGTTGCACGTGCATCCATCCATGCCCTTTCTAGGGATGATGCATTTGATAGCCTGCATATGTGTAATGTCAAGTGAAATGAAAAAACATTTGAGACTAGTTATCTTGTTTTGGTGTGAAGACCTTGCAACAAACTTTTGTGCTGAAGGATCCTCATTAGATAGATTCTTTTCACTGTTTTCACTTGTTGGATGGTATATGGGGACTTTCCTGGCTGACTCAGGAGCAGCTTTCTTTGAAAGCTGGCATTTCTTGGAGACTGATTTACAGCACTACTGGCAAAATATGTTCAAACAGATTCTTCTCTTCCCTGACAGGGAGTAGCAGCAACTCTGTGCTCCTTGCTTTTTCTGGGCTAATGTATAAGGGTGATCTGGAGGCTGCAGTGAGGGAAAGTGAGCATATAAATTAAAGGAACACAGTATTCTGCTCTGAGACTCATTTGAGACAAATTGTTAGCTTTTTTCTCTCTGTGTGTAACTTGCTTTTGAGATATAGGAGGCATCCTGAATTCTGAGTCTCACCTAGACTCAATCCTGGGGTGAGCAAAGGCAGTGATCACATACAACAGTAATGACTGTTTTTTTTTTTTCTCTTGCTCTGTCAGTATGGGTTATGATGTTGGCTTCCAGTCAACTTTCATTGATTTAACTGGTACCCTTTCTTGTCTCCTTATGTGCTTTGATTAAAATTTGGAGAAACATATGCTTTGGTTTTGGCTCGTGTCTCAAAAATTCCTTGAAGGTGCTTGATTTTTTTTTTTTTAAAGAGATGAGTGAGCTGTGCTTTGAAAGAAAGACATTGAGGGTATCAATCTGCATACCCAGGGCCACTGATCTTTTTAATTCCAGCTGCACCCTACACAAGATGTAGACTCCTAAGTGTGTTTAGCTGAAGTTACTACTGTATACCACATCCTTGTTTATCTGTGAGGTCCAACACAGAAATAAAATGTTTCAAGAAAGCAAGGATGTTTTAGGAAATGATCTTCATTTAAGTGTGACAAAGATAAAACTGTTCATAATCTCAGAAGAGGATTGAGCACAATTCCACGCTGTCTGACAAATAACTTTCACGTTTGTTAGAGGGAGCATTCAAATCTTGGCTGTGAGCATGACTGTGTTTTCCTGAAAGTTCCTCTTTTCCAGTTGGGTAAAAGTTTGAAAATGTTATAAAGGATGTAGGAGTGGAGAGGAGAGCATTAACTGCCTCTTTCCAATAAATAATGGTAAAGCAGTGGAGAACGTGGTTTCAGGCACTGAGCTCTGAGGATAAAGCTCCACTGAGATGTTTTTGAGTCCTTCTGATCAAAGGTGATCTTAGGGTGCTTTGCAGATTAAATGTAAACTGCTCAAAACATCAGTCTTGCGCTGAACATTTCTTAAATGCTTATCGTGACTCAGAACTCCTTAGTAATGAGTCGTAAGAAACTTGGATCCTCAAACTGGCACGAATGGATTTTGTGGTGGTTTAATTGTAAAATACCAAGGGTTTTGTAAAAACAAAGAATTAGCAAACTAATTAGCACAAGCAGTGCCTATCAGAGCTCTGGCAGAAGAAAAGGTGGTGATGAATGTAAATTGAAGGCTCAGTGATGTGCACTTGTTGGAATTAGCTGTCAAGTAGTTGCAGAGAAGTAAAATGAAAATGTGAACTGTGTCTCATGGCCAGCATTTGTTGGTAGAAACAGGTATGGGATGCACTTTGTGAAGGTTGAAACGGACTTGCTGCTGACAGCTGGGAATTGGGAGTTAGCCTAACCAAGCCAGCATGTGCTGCGTGCACAGCTGTCTGAACACAGCTCCTAGTTGTAGAAAGTAAAGGGAGATTTCCTTGCACTTGCATCGTGTATTTTGAATTTGGCTTCATTAAAGGATGCTGTTGGTTTCCAGGGCTAGAACAGTGGAGAGAGTTCTGGAGGCAATAAATATTGATTGTTTCTTCTTCTTCCTCATGGATGATTTTATCAGGTCATCAGTCTCTCTGCTCTATCTGTCCAACCCATAAAGTGAAAATTATATCCATTTAAGGAAGAATTTAAGACATACGTGAAGAAGCATGACTGAGTTAAATGTTCCCATTCAACTTCTTGTGTTGTTGAAATATTAACTCTTTAACTCTACTGTGCTATGTTTTGCCTCTACTGAAGACTGTCCATTATTTTGAAACTTTTTTTTTTCTAGAAACATTTCCATTTTCTGGAGAGGAAGATATGAGTGACCCAGAAGCTTTGAAATCTTTACTTTCCCTCCAATGGAAGAATAAAGCACCTAATTTCCCAGCTGAAAGAAAATTCAATGCAGCTGCTGCCCTGAGTGAGCCATACTGTGCTGTCTGTACCCTCTTTTATCCGTATAACCAGGTAATTCCTGAAACTGCTCTGATGGGTGGGTTGCTGCTGAGTGCTGAACGGTGACTGTGTAAGTTAGAGTGCAGATCTTCGTAAGAAAGTGGCAAGTCTTGTACAAGTGTTTGCCTCAAAGAAGTGTTTGGATTTGGCTGAGGCAGTGAGTCAGGCCTTCCCCATTATCTCTTCTGGATTCTCTGGCTTTCTCAGCTTCCTTTATTTAAATGGCACATACAGAGCTTTGCACTGCGAACACTATTTCATGCAGAGAAGCAGTGCCATATTGGGCCTGTGAGTGCTCTTGTTTAGATGCGTGCCTGGGTTTTTTAATATATGCAAACAAGCAGCAAAATAAAGATGTATTCAGTAAGCATATGGATCATTTTTTGGAAACTACCAATACGCTTTGAGATGTATTATAGCAGAAAGGCAGAATTTGTCAGGTGAATTAGTTATTTGCCCAGTTGTGTATTGATTTGTTCTTGTATGCTTATAGAGCCAGAAGGAGTGTGTGTTGGAGGCCTTTTCTGAGAAAAGCAGAACCCTCCTCAGCCTGCAATTGAATATTGAGAATAAAGTATCTAATCAGAATTGCCAAATGTTGTTGTTGTATAAAGGTTGTAAGGAAAGCAGATATAGCTAGAATGTTTTAATCCATTGTTTTTAACTCTGGTTTGCTACCGGAAAGCTTGAAATGTTCTTCTAGAGAAAATCTTGCAGAAAGAAAAGGGAAGAAGAATGCCAAAAGGATGGAGGGTGTCATGGGGAGTGGCAGGAGGTCTTGTTTTTACTAATTTTCATTTTCTCCTTGGTGTGTCCAGCTGCAGTTTAGGATCTTAGATTTTTACTGAAGGAGAAGGAAGGCTTCTCATTATTCTAATATTTCTTTGAGTTTTTAAATAAATTACAAATCCAGTAGAGGTCTAAGGAAGAGAGAGGAGCAAAAGGTGGGAGGTGGAAGTTTGCATGAGAAGATACAGCTTCAGGTTCCTTATCTGTGCTGTGTGGTGTCAGGTGCTGGATGATGGGAGATGACCTTTTTGTAAGCTTTGACTTTAAGGTTAAAACTGTGACTAGGGAAGGGTGATGTGATTTTTCTCTTCAAGTCCTTACAGATGGATAAAGAAGCTGTCCCAGTCTCTGTAGGGGAGACCACCTCTTTTGTCCACCTTTCTAAGTGTGGGCAGAAGACGAAGCCTCTGATCCCAGAGATGTGCTTTACCTCAAGTGGAGAAAACACAGAGCCCCTTCCTTCAAATTCATATATTGGAGAAGATGGAACCAGTTCCTTGATATCCTGTGCCAAATGCTGCCTGCAGGTTCATGCTAGTGAGTGTTTCCTTTGTCACCAAAGTGTTTTGGGTACTCTCAAATTTCTTTTTATGTTGTCTGTGTCTGTAATCCTTGTAGACGTGCTTGCTGTTTCTGTCCTTCTAGGCAATAAGTATTCATAAAACATAAACAAATAGCTGATTCTTTTGTGCATCACATAAAAAAGCCTTCATTTTGTTATCTTTTATTTTTTACAATAAAGCCAAAATCACACAGCTTATTCTACTGTTTTTGTTTGTTCAAATAGCAGCCTAAAGTAAGGAAAGGTTGGTTTGGTTCTGTTGATTTAGCTGCATTGTACAGAGGAGTTTCTGAGATACATTTTTATTAGTGTCTTAGTTACTGTTTGTAGGAATGGCACTTGATTACAAAAAGGAACATATGTCTGTTTGTTTTCCTGGGTTCTGTCTAAAAGAAGAACTGATTAATCCTCGTTGAGTGTACCTTTGCTGTAGATTGTATGACATCCAGTTAACATTTGCACTTGTACTAGATGTGACAAATTACTGTTCAGCTGTTTGATCTTGACAGATGGGAAATCCTATTTGACTTGCATAGTTGGAATTACTTTTGTTGTTCCAGTTTAATAGTCCACAGGTCACCATGCAGCTCAGTATGACTGTCTCTTCTGGACAACTAAAGCACAGCTTCTGTTTCCATACTGCAGCTGTGATTATGGTCACTCACTTGTGGTTAGTAAGAGCAAATGATAAAGAGAGAGTGTGACTGTTTTCTTCCCCCTCCCCCCACAAACTGTGGTCTCTAGTGATCAGACCGGAGATGCTGGATCTTGTGCATCCGTATGTCTTCAATAGACTAGTCTATCAAAATTGTTTCAGTGGCCAAACTTTGATTTAGTTAGAGAGTTATGTGGTCAAAGTGATGTTAATCTGCAGTCTCAGACGCTGTGTAGAGAAACTGAGCTTTCTGTTTTATCTGTGCCTTGCCCTTGGGAATAGGGCTTAACTTCTGTGCTCTAGTCTGATGTGGTTTCAAGTGTCTGCTTTGTTTCCTTGTCACTATCTGTACCACCAAACTGTGATATGCCTTTGACTTTGCTGCAGAGAATCCATTTGCTTTTATTACAGGATTGCAGTGTTCAGTTGCAGTTAGGTTTATCTGACAGCATGCTGTAAAACTAGTTGGCAGTCTGCTAGCTATTGAGAAGTGCCCTTACCCAGCTGTGATAGGTTATGACAACAGCAAGGACACAGAAGAAAGCTTTTGCAGAGGCTTTTAAGGTGTTGGCGAATCCATGAAAAGGGCATATGTTCTTGTACTTTTGCCATCATTGTTAAGGGAGAATCTGGGATTCAGTAAGCCCTGACTATTTCTCCCCTCAGATCCTGTAGCCAAGCTCCCTGTGGACTTGAAGCAAGAAATCAGTGCTATTCTACACCCTGTTGAGCTCCAACAGTATTTCAGTTAAGGGTGTCAGTTTCTCTTACAGCTCAGTTTCCAGGTTAGTTTTTTAAGATTCATCACCCCTGCCTGTTTTCCAGGATTGAGTTGAATGTGCTTTCTTGGTTTGCCATGTGATAGAGAGACTTAACGTATGGGAGACAGCTGTGGATCTATATTATTGACTTTTTTGACAAACTGTTTGTCTGGTTAAGTGGATAATTTTTATAAATCCAGTTATTGGGCAATCTCAGTGCTTTCTGAATAAATTCTCTTAGGTTTTATTCAGTAATTTGAGACTGTCCAGCTGATGTTTTATGTTCATTTCTGTTAGTAGAGGGTAAAGGCCATGGGTTGAGCTTTGTGTTAGCTAGGATGCTGGCCAGTAATTTATAAATATGTTTAGTTTTTTGCTACAGAATAGCCTTTCTTCGCAAGCATGGTAGAATCACATAGATAAACTTAAAAAAAAAAAAAAAAAAGTTTTTGTCATTACTCAGTAGCAAGTCTGAGCACCTGTTACAGTTTTAAAGGCTTGAGTGTCTTTCTTTACTGTATTTATTATAGTCATTATGGCACTTTCCTGTTTTGGTGCTGCTGAGAAGTACATTGGTGCTTACATAGTACAGTAATAGATGCCCTGTAAAATCAGTTGCTTCTAGTATTTTGTATAACCAGAAATTAGAAGTAGTTTAAATGCTGTTAAATGTGAAATGCATGTGTTTAATTTTGTTGTGGTATTACCGTTTCTTCTTGCTTAGAAAACCTTTAGCAGAAATGATGTTGCTGAATTCAGTAGTCTTAACTGTTTTGATGTGCAAGTGAAGTCCAGCAGTAGTAGTTTTACTTTAATTCCAGTCCTTACTTAAAGGATCAAAGTACTCATGCTTTTTTCCATGTATTTTTTTAGTTTAGTGTTTTGTTCTCAGACCTGCTGGTCCAAATTCTGTCCACTCCCTGAGAATGACTTTCCTTGTAGTTATTCAACTGCTGCACCCAATTTCAAAGATGTTTGTGGACTGAACAGGCAACAAATTGCTACTACAAAAATAGTAGCAGAACTCTGATGTGTATAACTCCATTTCTTTCAGGCTGTTATGGAATACGTCCAGATCTGGTGAATGAAAGCTGGTCTTGCTCACGATGCTCAGCCAATGCATGGGCAGCGGTAAGCATCTACTCTTCTGGAGCCAGAGTTGATGAGATACTTCCACAGCGATGGGTGGTGGGAGGGTACTTTTTGCCTTTGCATCCCAGGCATAGTTGTTTTTTTCTTTTCTGAAAGGTCTGGCAGACCTTTCCAGTCCTGCTCTGAAGTAGTTTTGTTACTACAGGAATGTTGCCTGTGTAATCTCAGGGGAGGAGCTCTTCAGATGACCACTGATGGGCGGTAAGTAATGTTTTTTAATGGTTTTGTTCTTCCCTGTTGCACCTCATGTTTGGTATTGTGAGTTTGGGTTTGGTGCTCAGTGTATCAGCAATTTTTGGCATTGTGGAGGTAATTGCTACTCACTAAATTGGCAGCATGAACTTTGGTAACTGCTGTCTTACAGGTGGGACCAGATTTTTCAGTAGTGGGGTTATGTGGCCCTGAACGCTCTTAAATTTGGTTCCTTCTCAGTGACAAGTTTTTTTTCAGAAAACATTTAGTATCATTCAAGATCAAATGCCTAAGAAGATTGAGCCCTATTGTTCCAGAGACCTTTACCTTGGCAACGGTGATTAACAAATTAGTTAGTAATGTTGCCAAGGCTGCCAACCACCACCATAAACGTTTCTTGATACTGTAGGTGAAGGAGTCAGAGAAATGTTAACTGCCCCCTGGAGTGTTTATTTCAAATAATGGTATACTCTGTTTCCTCTTTACCTCTTTTTCCAGGTGGGTCCATATAATTTGTGCTATTGCTGTCCCTGAGGCCCGTTTTCTCAATGTAATAGAGCGTCATCCTGTGGATATCACTGCTATTCCAGAGCAAAGATGGAAACTGGTAGGTGTCCTCTGATGTCGGTGTTCTCACTCTTTTTCCCACAAATCATAGAATCGTAGAATGGTTTGGGTTGAAAGAGACCTTTCAGAACATCTAGTTTCAACATCCCTGCTATGGGCAGGGACACTTCCCTCTAGACCAGGTTGCTCTAAGTGCCACCCAGCATGGTTTTGAATCCTTCCAGGAAAGAGGCATCCACAACCTCACTGAGAAGCCTGTTCCAGTGTCTCACCACCCTCACAGTAAAGAATTTCTTCCTGATATCTAGTCTAAATCTACCCTCTTCCTGTTTAAAGCTATTTCCCTCATTGCTACATGCGCTTATAAAAATGCACCAGGGAGCTGTATTATTTGGATGTGTTCTTGAGATGCTAAGTGTTTGATATATAAAGCAACCAATGTGCCTTTAGTCTCTAGGAGTGTGCTCTTTATCCTAGATGGAGCCTGGGATATTTACCCACCTCGCAGTGGGGGTTAACCAAAGTACTGCATGGCAGGAAGTGGGCTGGGAGATGGTAACTGAAAAGAAGCTGATGTATGCTGACTAGTTCACCTTTAATTTGTTTTAACTTTTCTTAAAGTATTTCTCTTTGTTCATCAAGAAGTGTACTGTAGAAATCAATAAACATTTATTTGTGACCATGACTGTGAGACGCTACAAAGATCTTAATAAAGTCTAGCTACAGTTTCTTATCTAGCTGCATATAGTTTCATATGAGGGATTAGTAATGGATGATTCATTAGCTCAGAGCAATTAATCTTCATGTTAGTTAATGCTCCATCCCTATACTGTGTTATTGCAAAATAAATCATGCTTTTGCTGCTTATTTTGTACAGAATTCAGTTGGATAATAGTTGAGTGTAGTATGGGGGAAGGTGATGTTAGCAGTGATACATTGGTTAGCACTGATGTATTTGTTCACTGTGCAGCTATTTAGTGCAGGCAGCCCAGACAGGCCTGGGTGAGAGATTAGGAGGAATCTGTCTGCTTCCAGAGTTATTTCTGTTGTGCAAATGGGTTCTGTACACAAATGTGAATGTAAAAAGCATTCATTATTAAAGTAGAGTGATGGAGCAGCGTGGTGTGAGAGTGATAAATCTTACAGCACTGGGTCTTTATGGATCATCTGACATTTCCAGCATGCATCCTCTTCATTACCAGCACTTGTAATGATGAACCAAAAATCCTTTTGCACAAGACTTACTTGTACTGCTTAATGGAGCCTCACAAGAAAACACTGTCTTAATTCTTTAACTCTCCTGTGGCTACCTCACAATCCTATAGAGCCTGGCTCCTATTAGTGAACGTAAAACTTTGTTGCTTCATTCTGCTCTGATGGCTATTCCACCCAAAGCCTCGCTGACCTCCTACATGTCTTTGTCTGAATTAAAGCTTTATAGTTTTGTTAATTTCTTCAGTGTTGTATTCCATTTATGCTGTAGCTGTTACAATGTAAGGAGGAGAGTCTTAACCTAATTACTGATTACAAAAATAATTCTGCTCTGTTGGTCATACTTATGAATGCTGTTATGGAGTGGACGCATGCTCCGTCAATATCTGTTGAAAATAGGTTGTTGGTGTTGCCACCGCATTTAATGTGACTTTCATAGAATCATAAAGTGGGTTGGATTGAAAGGGACCTCAAAGATCATCAAGTTCCTTTGAGTGTCACTTGCTTTGGAAAAGAAAGCATATTGTATTGAGCTAAAGCTTGAAATCAGTTTAGTGTTATGAACTAGGTAAAGATTAATAATAATTGAGATGTAAAGACAGTGGGGCTTCTGCCAGCAGCTTATCTAGGAAGCCATACTGAAGCTCACTGAAAGGCAGCGGTGTTAGATCTGGTCTTGTCATTAAA
This sequence comes from Tragopan temminckii, assembly GCA_028571105.1. Classification (NCBI taxonomy): domain Eukaryota; kingdom Metazoa; phylum Chordata; class Aves; order Galliformes; family Phasianidae; genus Tragopan; species Tragopan temminckii. Next base: position 3,677,591 of record JAOWBP010004680.1, on the reverse strand, counting down.
GTTGATGTAGTGCTAGATGAAATTAGAGTTGACTTTTGCTGAAAAAGATGGAAGAATATAGAAGAAATAATGTGAAGATTAGTTGAAGTGAGTAGATAAGACTTCTATCTGTGATGATTATTATTATTTGTTGTTGTTTTTAAATGCATTAAGTTACTGTGAGAGGGCTGATGCGTCAAGGAGTTACAATGACCTGTTTGAGGAGTATCTCCTGTTGTACAGACTTGCACCAGGCCTCCCTTTTGCAGTATAGACTTACCAGTTCATTGGTGGGTATTGCATCATTTGAAGAATGCAGTTTGCTTGCTTCCTGATTAATGGTGTATTACGAGCCTGTGTGCATAAATTATTTCTGATGTGGAAGTTTGGAATAATTAGCTGTCATTCCTCAGTGGAGTAAATGAATTGCAGTGTTCATCAAGCAGGAAACAGCCCATTCCGTACCTCCAGCTATGACCCAACTCTCTGATGTGCATTCATTCTGAAGATTTTTGTTCTGGGCTTTAGACCTTCTCACATCTTCCCTCCCTCAGAAAGCATCTTTAATCTTGCACGTGCTGCTTCCCTGCAGTACTTAGCACTTGTGCTTTTATACGTCCCATCTCCCACGCGTCCAGATGTTCAACGTTCTTACTCCCTCCACATCTCCTACATTTCAGTCTCACTGTGGCTCTTGTTTTCCTTTATCCTTTGATCGTATTTGCTCTCGATATTCCACTTGTGTATCTCTCTTCTCTGTCGTGAGAAATTTGTTTGCCGCTCGGGTGTCATTAAAAGCGTGCTAATCCTCTTGTCTTGGAAGAGTCCTGTTTGCATCAATAAAGGGAGGTTCCTGATGCTTGAGGGTTAATACTCACTGGAAAAGCAGTATTGAGCACACTGTATATCAGCAGTTGTCCCTGCTGGTGAGAGAATTAGGTATTGACAGTTTAATAATGAGATCTCATTGCTATTGACTTGCTTTCAGTGCTGTGTTCCTGCTGTGCACTTTGCTGTAGAGCTTATCTGGCTTTTGAACATGGTTTACAGAATGATAAAGGCATAGCTTATTAAATAAAAAAAACAACAACAACCCAGATTCTGGCAACAGTAAGGCCCTGACTTTGAATTTCCTGGCTTTTGTTAATGTAAGTAAAGAAACCCAAATTAATCTTTGTTGTAAACATACTGACTTAATTTAACTCACAGGAAGTGAATTTGACTTCAGATCCTTGTGGGATGGGTCATGGCTGGGGAGCGGCTGACTGGCAAGAAATAAGGAAGAAGGCATCTCTTCTTCTTTTGTGTGTTTTGCTTCGAAGGAAGAAAGAAATACTCTTTGGAGAAGGAATGATTTTTATTTGCCCTGGCAAAGCTTTGTAGCTCTTACCTGGGTCCCATCTACTATGAGAACGCAAATATAACTGAAATTTGGCAATTCTTTGTTTGCATTTATTACATAGTTTATAGCGCTTTATGACTCGTCATATTTTTGAGGATATGCTCTTCAGTTGGCTCAGATCTGGAAGCAGAGTGAGTTTGTACTTCTGGGAGCTGTATAGACTGACTGTGTGAGCTCAGGCAGCTTGTATTGCATTGCTAATCCTATGGGATGCAGTCATTCATACGAATTTTACAGCTCAGGTCATGAGTTCTGTGATGATGTGTGCTTTGAACAGTGCACTAACAGGACTGAAGTAAATGAGAGACCATGAAGATGTAATGAGGGAAAGAAAGACCATGTTTAACATCAGACACTGCAGAGAGAGAGACTGTGATGCACTGCATCATATATGATTATGGGACACTTATATTCCAGTGGATGTATGGTTTAGGATGGAGACAGTCAATCCGATAGTGGGGCAGTGGCTGAAACAAGCCCATGTAGCGTGCTTTGGAGATGGTCATCTAGAAATGGGCACTAAAGATTATTGCATTCCTCTGTTCCTCCTTGTATATGGGAATAGTTTCTCAAATAAATTACTGGGATGTATAGTCAGACTCATGGGTATCTGATGTCTCTCAGGATTTTATTTATTTGAAATAGCACAATTCATTCTAACAAGTAAAATGCGTGTTCATCTCAGATGTGATAATTTTCCTGATTTGCCTCGTCTGAGAAGCCTTAGCCAAGGTAAAGAAGCTGTCATTGATCAGTGACAGACTCTCCAGCCTTAAGATCTTAAAAGCTTAAGAGTGGCACTTCCAAATAGTTGTGTGGAAATATTACCAAGTGTCCTACATAAAATTCCTTGGGTTGGGACTACCAAAATCTCATCCGTATTTCTGAGGGAAACAATTTGGTGCTCCTAGGGAATGAATGAGGAGGTTCATCTTGTTTCCTGTTGACACCTAATACTGGCTTTCAGCCTCCAAAAAACTTTTAAAGCAGTCGTGTCTTAAATTGCTTACCTGTTCCCCTTAGGTTCTGTCTCGTTAGATGAGCTTAATGAATAGATCTGCTTTGCAGAAGATATTTTAAAAATACCGAAAGATTTCATACTACTTTCCCCTGCAATTCTGGTGTTTGGTACTATGTTTTTATTTTTTCTCTGTTGTCTGCCGTATCTAATCTGACACAAATTTCAATAAAACATTTTCAGTTGATGTGTTTTTGTGTAAAAACAAAAAAAACCCCAGATAATATTTTGTTCCATTACAAGGAATGATATTCTGTTAGATCCAATAGATGTAACATTCCATTGAATAGAACGGAATGAAGTATTACATAGTTATCCCATGTTCTATTCTTTCTGAAAATGAAAGCATTATTTTATTGCAGTGTAACTCTGAAGATTTAGCTGCTGCTTGAAATAACTGCTATTGTGTATATTAAGGGAGATGAGTATTACATTGCAGCTATTCTTAGATAATACTGATGTGTGTTTGTCTGCCATATCCTCCTTTTCAGTCCTCCAGTGAACACAATCTCAAACTGGGTGTAAGTATCCTCACTGTCAGTCTGGTACTGGAGGACTGAATTAGCGGTAGATGTAGTCATGTTTGTGGGAATGACGTCAGTTCCTGCTGTAGTTCCTTGGCTTATAAGTGATTCTAGGCAAGTGGTTGTAGTTGGGTGGGCAGTTCTGGCAGTATCAGACTTGATCCCCCACCATAAAACATCCCAAGTTTTGGTTGCGACTTCTTTGCTGCATACCCTGATGGTGTGTACGCTTGTGCTATAGACACAAATTCTGACCCTGTTGGTCATCAGGGTGCCAGTATGTTGCCTTAATGCTACTGTTACTGCATGATGCTGATTTGTGTTTCTTCTCAGAAATGTGTGTACTGTCGAAAGCGGATGAAGAAGGTGTCTGGTGCCTGCATCCAGTGCTCCTACGAGCACTGCTCCACTTCCTTCCACGTGACCTGCGCGCATGCTGCTGGTGTGCCCATGGAGCCCGATGACTGGCCCTACGTTGTGTCCATCACTTGCTTCAAACACAAAGCAGCTAACCAGAATGTGAGTTTGCTGATTGGTTTTGGTTTTGTTTCCCTGCACCTGTATTTTTAGCACAGCTTTTTCAATTGTATATTTCTTCCTTTCCTCTGCCACACAGATTCAGTTTCGAAGGGAGGTGACCCTTGGACAAACTGTGATCACAAAGAACCGGAATGGACTCTACTACAGATGTAAAGTGATCGGCATGACGACACAGACTTTCTATGAAGTCAACTTTGATGATGGGTCGTACAGTGACAACGTTTACCCAGAAAGCATTATTGTAAGCAGCTGACTGTGAAGGCTATTACAGTTATGAGTGTAACCTCACTGTTCTTCATCTCTGTCCTTTATGACTTTATCTCATTTCATTATTTTGTTCCTTTACAAAGATGGGGTTTTTCTGTATGTGTAGGACTTAACAGAAAGCAGTGCTTGTTTTAAGTTGCATCCTGTTTGTTTTGTGGTTGAATAATCTCTAGTTTTTCAACTGACAACTGTGATTCATGGGGGAAACAGATTGTCTGTAAGCGCTTCTGGTTGAAAATAGGAAATACGCTTAATAGAAGGAATGTATAAAAAAGGCTGACTTGTCATCTCATGCTTTTTCTTCCTGATTGAGCCATTGATTCACCACATGAAACATAGCAAGTCAACCCACTTTTTTTGTTGACGTTGGTGATTTGATGGTTTGGGATCTGTAATGAGAAATTTTCTAGAACTGAGTACTGTCACCAGAAGGTGCAAGTGTTTTATTTCTCTTTTTTCTCAGTTTATTGTTTGTTTGAGATTAGTTAATCACAAATCTAGTAGCTTTCTCATGCTTAATTGTAGTGTTATGTGGCAGCTTCCCTGAGTAGTGACCTCTTCTACAAGTTGTTGAGCTTTGTCTGTTCTGACTGTCTGACCTCTTTGTCTCTATGTCCACAGAGCAGAGACTGCATCCAACTGGGACCCCCTCCAGAGGGTGAGATGGTTCAACTGCAGTGGACAGATGGAATCATCTATAAGGCCAAGTTTATTGCAGCTCAGATCAGTCAGATTTATCAGGTAGGTACAGAGGAGTACCTACATGCTTCATGTCAGTATGTGTGATTGTTGCCCTAATTGCTCCCTGGGTGCTCGGATGCTTACTCTGAAGAGAGTTGTTTACTCACAAAGAGGGAATTTGCTTTCCGGAGTTAATACTACTGGTAGTCTAAAGAGACATGTAGTGTTACAGTAAGATCAGGATAAAGGTTTTCTGTGACAGAATATGGATGTATGAATAGAAGTATGTTTAGACTGTGCTTTTAAAACGCAAGCTTTTCTTACAGTGAGAAAAACAGACAGCTTTTTGTTTAGAGTTGTGCAGGTCTTTCACTTGGATCTAAGGATAAAAAGAAAGTAAAACAAAGGATTTGTTAAAGTCAATACAGGATTGTTTGACATGAAGTAGTTTTCCTCTTGAAAGTAAATGTCTTTGCTCTTTACATGGACAAAGAGGCAACAGGTTGGTCTCCAGAAGGTGTTCCTTTCCTGTGACCCATAGTAATTGTTTCCTGTCTGAGCTTTCACCATTATCAAGAAGCTTCTAAGCAGGAACCTGCCCGCAACAGAGAGCCTGTGAAGGAAAAGTCATTCACCTCCATTGTGGGGAAAAGTTTAATAGCTGGTGGCTCAGCTTTGTTAGTGATAAAACAACTCAGGTCAGAGTGACCTGCTCTCAGTATTCTCTGATGGCTGTCCAATGGGTTGTGCTAATGTAGCTTATGACCTACAGTTTCCCATGAGTCAGTATTTACATAATTAAAACTTTTCCTTGAGAATTCAAGAAAAAGTAAGAGAAATGATGGATCAGGAGACTATTTCTAGTCATGGAGGAGACTATTTCTAGTCAGAGGAGGGCCATGAAGATGATCAGGGGACTGGAGCACCTCCCCTGCGAAGACAGGCTGAGGGAGCTGGGCTTGTT
>JAOWBP010004680.1:3659006-3672116 GCA_028571105.1 Tragopan temminckii | reverse complement strand
CAGGGGGGTTGGAGATTTATGATCCTTGTGGTCCCTTCCAACCCTGGCCATTCTGTGATTCTGTGATTCTGTGATTCGAAGGGACTTTACAGAGGAGTAGCAGTGTGTAGGAGTAATAGCCTCATACACTCTCACCACCTCCATTTTTAAGATGAGAAGAATAGCAGGCAGTTTTTGGTCTTTGAGTCTGTTGCACAGACAGAATCTTTGTTTCTAGAAGGTTGTGATAGTGAATAAAGGAAGATTTAACCTGGTACACAGTGTTAGTATTTCAGCAGAAGGCTTTATAAGATGCGTTATGTTCATATGACTAAATCTATTTTAAATGGTACCAAGAAGTTGAAAATAACAGTGATTTGTAAAGGAAGGTGTACTTTGTGCACATTCTTTAAATACATTCTGGAATTTGCAAAGAATTGTTATTTTAAAGAGGTTGGTGCCCCTAGACAATTGTAAAAGGCAAAGGAAGTCCCGAATCTTGCATTTGTTTGAAATTGGGTTCTGATTTCTACCCTTTCTGCACACAGAGTGTTTCATATCTGTGTGCCAGCAGCACAATAGCCCACCTTGTTAGTTAACAGTCTTTTTTTGTGTGTATAATGGAAGGCAGCTGCTTCAGGGAAGATGTGATCCAGGTGACCCAGGTTATGAATAAGTACAATACGTTGTTCCATGAAGATCTATTTTTATGCATGCTTTCCAGTTTAATCACACTATAGGAATTTGTCATTGATTTCTTGAAAGTAAAATAATTTGAAATAGGCTATTCCACTTCGAGTGCCAGATGACAGAAAAATATGTATGAGGAGCCTGTGTTTTTCAAATCACGCAGTTACCTATAAGTAAAGCTCCTCTCTATGGGGAAAACAGCCTGAATAGCTTTCTATATTAGTTTCCTATGTGCATATTTTTTTCAGCAGTTGCTGCGAATCTCTATTGTCTGTTTTGGAATAGGATTGTATTTAATAATACAGTGACAATTCTGTCATGAAATTAGTGTGTTCAGATTAAGACAGCATGGATTAGCTTTTGCATTTTAAACTTGTCCTGTCTTATTTTGCAGTGGCTTTCCAATTTGCATCTCTAAGTTTGCATTTTGTGTGCTTAAATCTGTATTTTTAAATATATATGTATATATGTCTGTTAGTTCAAACAACTTTTAATATACTCTAATGTGTATTCTTAAGAGTGCCTTGAGCCATATCAGTAGTTTGGAACTTTAATAAACAAATTGCAGCCATTGTGTGATAGCTGAAGATGCCATTTCCCTGTGCTGCCAGTCCTCCCTGTGCTGCTGAAGTTGAGCACATGCAGTGGAAATGGCAGACAGGAGTCTGCTTGTAGGTGGGCTGTTAATTCTGTTCCCTAGTGATCTGTAAAACCTGAGAGTAAATGGGAGCGGTAGCATCTTAAACCAGCTTGGCAGAGCTCGTCTTTCAAAGACTGTTCTCCTACCTGCTTAGTTATTACTGTTGGTGTGCATTGCTCAGCTAAGGCACCTCAGCAGGCATCACAGATCTTGGGTAGCTGATGAGTTATAAGACCTGGAGGAGCACAGGAGGAGCTCAGAGCACAGGTGCTCACTTCTTGCTGAACATGCCCAGTCTGAACCTGATGTCCCACATTAACTGTTGTGTGTCCTTCTGCATTATATAGAAAAGTATAAGCCCTAAGCAAAGGAAGTGAGCATCTCTTAAACTTTTTAAATAATTTTAACAATTTTATATGCATGTTTCCATGAATAAATGTTGCTGTAACAACTGATGCATAATTCATGACACAATCAGTGCTTAGTGCATAAGATTTAACATGAGGACTTACCACCATTTCTTGTACCTGATTGATTATTTCTGCTTAATGGAAATATATTTTAGTAGCTGCAGTTGTTTCCTTATGACGTGTAAAAATGCTTTCTTTAAGCTGAAAGAAATTCTTATTACCATATTGGTCTGAATACAGGGCCGCTTTTTATTATAAGTGAAAAGCTGTTTTTTTTAGGATTTGAATTTAAAAAAAAAAAAATCAGTGGAAATTTCTAGTGCTCTGACTGGGAGGGAGAAGCAGGCATGCTGTAGCACAACCATTTTAATGTGCAGGAGCACTGAATGAAACTGCTTGGGCCAGATAAAACGGATGCCTGAGCAGCACTGAAACCTGGCTCTTGGGTTCAGACTTCTTTACAAAGCTCATTATACAGCAAAGCTAGAGAGATGCAGAGCCAAGAACAGTGAATCATCCATGAAGCTGGCTTGCTGATGCTTCCCATGAAGGGACCATGCTTGGCATTATCTGGGAGTGAACTGATCATGTATTGTGAATCTAGAAGCCAAACATTCTTATTTCATTTTCTTCCTACTGTGCAGGTCGAGTTTGAAGATGGCTCCCAACTAATGGTGAAGCGTGGTGATATTTATACCTTGGAGGAGGAGCTTCCAAAGAGAGTGAAGTCTCGCTTGGTGGGTATTGAAGTAAAAAGAAACAATGAAATGGCTGTGGCTTGAAGTACTCGTTCACATTTTCTTAACATACTGTTTAGACATTAGGTGAACGCATCCTTCATTTTCTGTGTCTGTAAAATTCCAGGTCACTCACAAAATATATATAGTCGTTGAAATCCTTGGTGTATAAATGCTTGAGAAGCACTTAAATGTTTTTTTTCCATTATATGTTCAGACTTGATTCTTGTATTTTCTGGTTAAAAGATTATGTTCCTACCATTTTATGTCATGAATTTAGTTATATGAACTGCTGTTGTATCTCAGTACTGCCTTTCATCTTGAATTAGATGGATTGGCCTACAGCTAAGTGCTTTCTGGAGAACTGACTTAGTGACGTTGGACCAAAGCCATTTCTTACCAAACAGGAGAGTTAAAACATGATCCTTATCTACAAAGCTCTTATCTAAAAGATCACCCTGCCTTTAAATGCATGCAACTGAAATATTCAGCCTAGAAAATGAGGGATTTATTGCTGGATGTTTTCAAATATCGTCCTTCGACCATTATTCAAACAAGCACTGAGACCGGGTTCTATGCTGGTGAAGAATAGAGCTTTCCTCTTCATTCTAAATGTCTGTTGTGCTAGCTACTGTATGGCAGGGACAGATCTAGAGTTAAACTTGTGATATGTCTGTGGCCTTCAGTCTCTTAACAGACAAAATGATGGTTGAACCATTGCTTAAGAACACGCGAACTGCTATACCAAGTTGAACCAGTGATTCTCCGAACCACTAGCAGAAGCATGAGAGGCTCATTGTTCAAAAATATCTAGTAACAGTCATTTATGTGGAAAAAAACTCACATTTTATCATGTTTTCCTCAAGTTTGAAGGAAAACTTTGCTTACTCTCGAAAGGGTTTTATCCAAGTAACGTTTGTAGAATGCTGTCTGTGAAGCGTCTGTATGGCTTCTCCATCTTCTTAGAAGCACTTTATCTCCATAAGGCCTCGTGGCATAAATTTTACAGTTAAGTAATAATTTACCTTGTTACCCTCAGAAGATTTTTGGTGACAAAGAAGCATCCTAGAATTGTTCTTCAGGATACAGGATTTGGGAAACAGCATATTCTCTGCAGTGGAGACTATTGGGCTTTATATCAGTCCGAGGGAGAGGAATGTAGGCTCTAAAGTGAACAAAATGCTTCAAGCCTGGCTGAAAGCTAAGATTCTTCTCCTATACATTCTGCTCCCAAAGACTTTAGATGATACTCCTCAGAAGTAATGCTCGTGGTGCTTTTAAAGAGAACAGCAGAACAGAGGAACTAAGCAGTAGGAGAAACACATCTCTTTTGAGAGTGTAAGAGGAGGATGAACAGAAGCAATCATTCGTACAGTCATCTTAGCTCCAAGTGCTTTTTTTGGGTCTTTCCTTTCTTTAACATTGGGGAAGCCCCTGCTTCCTGTGTGCTTTCTAGGAGTGAATGATGTGAAGAGACAGAGGAGGGGTAAGAGCAAACAGTAAACTGTCAAGGCAGGAATCGAAGTAAAAGATATTCTGATACAGAAGGAAGGCAACTCAAGGGCTCCTCCTTCCAATTTGGCTTCAGAAGCCCAGACGTTTTTCTTTCAGCTGTGTGCTTTGCATGTTTTGGAATTTGGTTTTTCTTCAGAAATTCACTGTATCAAACTGTTTGCCATGTTATGCCTGCTGCCTGGTTAAGTGGGTGCACTCAACAGTTTGTGCATGTCTCCCTATGTTTTCCTCCTGTGCTTCTAATACTGTACTTTCATGTCTCCTGCAGTCCCTCAGCACTGGGGCCCCTCAGGAAGATGTATTTTCGGGAGATGAAATGAGAGCAGCCAAGCGTCCCCGGCTGGGGAATGCAAGAAATCCTGAAGAGTACGGACAAAACCCAGATTACTTGGCCTTTATGGAGAGCCTGTTGCAGACACAGTACCAACCTGGAACTCAGAGCAACATGTTTTAACCAGGATTAATTAAATATGAAGTTAACCCTTTTCAAGCCTGTAGAAAAATAACCAGGAAACTCCGGAATATATGACCAGCGTTGTGCAATACCCTGCTGTGAACTCCTTTCATCATCATCTGGTTTGGACTGAAAGAAAATCCTGTCTGGCTGCACGCTACCTCTACTTTGCCAGACCAATAGAACTGGGAGCCTGAGAAACCTTCAGACAGCGTTTCACCTGGAGACTTTCCAGCATTTGTACTGACGGGGCTTTGTGATTAGCTCCTTTTTATAAGGCTTGGAAAGGGTTAAAATTTGACTAAGTGACTTTTTAAAATACGTCAAACTCTTTTGTCTTTAAAGGTGCTATTACGTTGACTACTGAAGCAGCCTTTGGAATTGTGTTTTCTGTACATAGAAGTCACCTTTGTGAAGTTTTCTATAAATAAGCACTATTAAAAAAAAAAAAAGCAAACGAAAATAGGAAAACAAGTTTCCACAAAACATTTTTCTAGATTATGGCTTTAAAACAGAAATAAATAAAATCCTCCCTTCTCTCACCCCTCAATGAAATGTGACTAATATTACACTGGGGAGAGAGAAAGCAAGAACCGATGTCCTGGAAAGTTCTGGGTTCCTTTTTGTAAAGAAACACTATCTCATTTGTAATCTGGGGAAGATGGGGAAAGAAATGTTTCATAGCTGGGATGTTTCTTACTGTTAATTCTCTTAAAGAAGTGATAGATGTGTGCATTTCTGCCATGTCACCAGGAAGGAACGTAGTGAAGCAATGGCCAGGTTTTGGTCGTTCTTGTCTTCTTCCTTTCCCATCCTTGCCATCTAAGTTGCTTTCTAGTTTAAAAAAAAAAAAGACAAAAAAAGACAAAACAAAAAACAAAACCAACAAAGAGCATGGCTTTCAGTTATAATATGCCACTTGGTTTTGGCAAGTGTTCTGTTGCTGCTTCTTGTGTTAGTTCCTTTAAGAGCCATCCCCTTCCCCACTGCAGACTAGAGCACAAAGGGATTGTTCCAGCTCTCTGGTAGGCATGTCTCCCATAGGAACCTTTTTTCTTTGACTCCATTTTTATTTTTCTGAGTTGTGCTCCTTACAGTTGTGAGAATCATTCCATGACAGAAGCCCAGGAGGTGTTTGTATGTTTTTCTTTTATCCTATTAAAGAAGAAATTCCCCAAATGTCTTTGATTGTTGTGACATCCTTTACTTGAGTAAAGACTGAGCCTTTAAGATACTCCTGGGAAGAGGAATGCAAGCCCTTCATTTAATTGGACTCAGTTCACCGAGAATTGAATGAGCATTAAAGGCAAAAACAAATGCTCAGATATTGAGTAGGCAGCTCCCACTTGGACACTTGGAAATCACCTCCGATCGAAGAGCTGTTATGGAACAGTGTTTTATAAGAGCCTGAACCAAAGTCCTGCTGGAGTCACTGGAAAGTCCTCCACTTTCTTTGGAGGGCCTCTATCAGAAGGAAGGATGAATCCAGCCCTCGTGCAGAGCTGGGAATTGGATGTGGCTTCCAGAATGTCTGGGTGAGGGGGGCAGGGGTGCATTGCTGCTCATCTGGATGTCCTGGCCTGGCAGAAGCTATCCTGAATGCTGCATGGCAGTCTTTTCCACTTAATTCCCTGAAATCACTGGACAGAAAGAGACAATATTCCAATATTCTTTCTTTTTCTTTTTTTGTTCTTTTAAGCCTCTTTGCAAGGTGGTCATTGTTCTGTGGAACGGTTTTTAAGCAGTGCTATAGTTGGATCTTCAAGGGAATAAGTGGGAAGGATTTGTGGACTAGCAGATGGTAGCTGAGCATCTTACAAGACTCGATGGGTATTAAACTGCCCTAGTGAAGAGTGGAGACAGTAATTTTTTTTTAATTTTCTTTTTGGTTTTTGTTCTCTCTTGAGAGAATTGCAGTTCCCTTTATTTCTTATTGCCTCTGCTATGGGTTACTTTCTTTGTGTGCACACATGCATGTTTGTAAGAAGTTTGAAATAGGGTTTTTTTATTTCTGAGGTTTTGATGTTTTCAATGGAAATCTCTGAGAATCAAACAAACTGAGACTAATAAAAGTTTTAAACATCGGCAAGGTTCTTAAAAGCCTCAGTTGTTCCTCCTACATAGCTGTCTCCTGTCATCTAAAGCATCATTTAGTAGAAAGCTTGCTTGTATAAAAGAAAAGGAATGTTGCTAGGCCTCGAAGAAATATTTAAAGCAGCTGAAAGAGAATTTGAACAGCAGAGGAGTTTTTTTTAGGAGGGGGAGGGGAAGGGTGGAATGAGATCAGATGAGTGGTTGTGAGTGACAGGGAATTTTCTCTGCATGTAAAGTCCTGACTGAAATAGCATCATTAGTGTGTTCATATGTAGTACTCTTTTAAATACTATTTATATTGTACAAAACAAATTGTGTTTCCTCACCCCATACTCAGATGATGAGTTATGTTTAAACGTGAATCTGGATCTGTGGAATGCCCTTCCTCGTTGCAGGGGTTCTCCCTTTTTGTTCATTTTTAAATCTCTTTTTGGTTTAGGAATGACTTGTGTAGATTATCTACAATGACTGTGATGGCCTCTGTGCATCAAACTATTGAAAAGGAATTAGAAAACGCACAGTCTTACCCTCTCCTTCCTTCAGTGAAATATATTTGTAAGTGTCTAACGATGTGCTATAAAAATGCTGACTTTTTTCCTAGATTAAGGATGTGATGTTTTTTTTTTTAAAAACCTCTGCCTCTAGGTTCATAATGAATTAAAGGCTGTTGAGCACTTCAGAATTACAATTGTTGGGGGGTTGAAGTCTCTTCATTTCTAAGTTTAAAGTGGCTTGTACTGCAGGAGAAGAAAGCTTTGCATCTGATTGGGTACCTGAGCCCAAACATGCCAAGACTGTTAAGCAGGAACGTGGTTGTTTTTTTTATTTTTTTCCCCTTCTGCTCTGTTAATCATGCAGGAAAACAGGTTTGTACCTCTTCCCAAAATTAGGAACCAAGGTTGCAATGCATTTTTGGTTCAAGGTCCAGGGTTTGCTCTAGATTGATGTCTCATAAGGACAGTGGTTGCTAAATAGCCAAAGGTGATCCTAAAATCCTTTATCTTATGTCACCAGTTTGCTACTTTGCTTTGGGAGTGTTTCTCACAGCCTTCCAGTAGCCTTCCTTTTAGCCCTTAGAAGTCACGCTGACATTGAACCACTTAAAATATGATCCTTCCTTTGAAGAAGTTATTTCCCTTTCTGAGCCCTAATACTTTTCTCCAAATTCCTCTCAAACTGTTGCAGATGCTGCAGATTACGTGAAAGAAAAAGATTCTCCAGCGTTTAATCCTTCGTGGTTTAATAGTTTTTCTTGAGAAAAATCAGAGAGTCACGAGTGGGCAGAGGCTGCTGATACAAGTCCATTAGAATTTACATCTGCGCAAAGTTTATCTGTTGAGTTTAAGGTCTTCTATAGTGCTGCAATAAGAACAAATATAATTTTTAAAAGATGCCTTCAGTACTTCCAAGTGACTGCCTGGATCAGACATCAGAAGACAATGTTCAGAACTTCTATCACAGCCTCACAGAGTAGGACACTTCTGTGCAAACATCCCTAAAGTCACTATAGGTTTCTGTTACTAGCTCATACTACTGCACTAAACTATAGATGATGTGGGGTTTTAAGCAGCTGTGCTATGCTCAGAGAGTCTTCAGGAAGATGATGTGAGCGCTACAACTGCAGCAGTGCAGAGCACTGCTTCCTATGCTTTCCTCTGTCTACTATTAAATACTGTTTGGGGCTAGGTGGAAAGACTGTAAGTGAGCACAACTCATTGGCCTTTTCTTCTAATCTCTGCAACTTTCCTATCCCTGGAGAAAGGGGGTTTGTATGTATCTTAAACAGCTGAGCTACCTCTCTTACTAAGGCAAGTTTCAGTCCTCCTTTTGCTTTTCCAGTTGCTCCATCTGTGCCAACTCCATCCTTGGGAGGTGCTGCTGTCTTCTCGTCCTGCCCTGCACGGGATATTCTACATTACTGGGTGCTGCACAGTTCCCTCCTGCTTGCATCTGGTTCTGCCCTGCAGGACCATTTCCGAGGACTCAGCTGTTAGCAGACCTGGGTTGTCAAGGTGGGACAAGATGCTGGTATGTGATGCTTTGTCACACACAAAAGACTGCAATTTTTTCTTACTGCTTTGAGCAAGTCCAGCTTCTTTTGGGCTGCTTAACAGCAGTGTTTCCTCACAATAAACGTGTTCTGAGATAATGTAGCATAGGAGCTGATAAAACTCCAAGTCAGTATCACCAACTGTAACATGCACAATTAAGTAATTTTGTAATAATTGCTGGCAGCAATAAAAAGGCTGGGATCAACACACTACTGTTTCCTGCTCTGAGGCCAGCAGGGACTTTTGTCATATGGCTGGAGACTGGAAAAGTAGGTGGAGAAGCTGTTCATTTACTTCTTGTCTGGAGGAAGAAAGATCATTAGCTTGGTAAGAAAAGATAGAAAATATTTTTTTTTTTCTTTCTTGGTAAAGGAGAAGATTAGAAGACTGTAGAAACAGCAGTGTTGATTGTGCTGAGACTTATCTTCTGGCTGCTGCTGAGACTGAGGGGACAGCCCTGACTTCCAAGATTGATGGATTCCATCTGTAACATGATGGAAAGCACAACAATGATGGCAGAGCAGCAAGATCCCAGGCTGCAGCAAATGAGGATTCACTCAAATGCAACAGCAGTGGGCACAGAAATAAGGGAAAGAAGCTGCTTACCTTCAGAAGGCCTCAGGTATGCAAGGACCCCCAGAGAGATCCCCTTGCCTCTACTGCCAACCCTTGATTCCTCAATCTAGGAAGGGGTGGATCCTGGCTCCATCCCTTCCAATCACTCAGGGACACTGCATGCACTTGAGCTCCCCTGGGTTGGCCCTGCCTTCCCACCAGGTGCTCCATCACTGTTTCAAGCCATGACTTAGTATTTTCACTACTCCATCTTTACCACTTCACCCTTTGCTGTGTCATTGTACTGTCAGTCTAGAATATTTCTTATAGTTCTGTTGAAGGAATTCTTGCAGACATGTTGCTCCCAATTTCCAGTATGGCTTCCCCATCCCTGGCCTTGCTGCTAGTCCATGTGTGGATACTGGGGCTTGCAGGCTCTCCCTCTTTGGTGTACTGGCTACTTTCCTTTCTGCTTGGCTTTTGTGACCGTTTATTTTAGGAAAAGAGCAGATGATGGAAAAACATTGTCACATGCTACAGACATCTGTGCTTTGGCCAGTTCTGTGGAACTTCTATTTCTTAAGGTTAGTCTGCAGGGATTTTTCTGTTTCTCTTCCCTCACTGTTCATATTAGTTCTTCATCAGTAGTTCTCCTTCAGCTTGAACAAATTGCACCAGTTTAATAAAACTGCTCATTAAACAGGTGCAATTTTCTTCTGGAAGAATGCCCTTATTTCCTTTGTTTTGGTCCGTGTGCTTTGTTTGGGTAGTTTTAGTTTAAGGTAATCAGGAGCTTTGAATCTGGGAATGCTATTTTAGTTTAAAAGCAATTTGAATTAAACTAACAGAACTTACGTGGTAGCAGGCATCTTTCAGCTGAAAGGAGGGAGATGATAGCACATTGCTAATGTCTTTTCTCTGGCTTGAGTTTTTTTCAGAGCAAAAGTGAAGACTTTCTTGCAGATCCTTTTGTTGTACTGCAGGAGGAAAATTCTTGTTACTTGTCTCATTTGGGCTTCTTTTCCCTACACCTTATCTTGCTAAGGTGCTCTAATGAGCTTCTAATGCTGTTTTTAAAATAATTTGAACAATTGTATTGTCAGAAGATCTCTTTCAGACCAAACTGCAGTTGGAGTGAGTTGGAAAGTGCAGGTTTGTAGCAGATGAGATTTTCTTGGCACGTGATTATGCTTTGATAGATTAAAGCGAGGAGAAACTGCATGGAACCTGGCAACTGCCATAGCAGTCCATCTCATGTTGTGGCAGCTGTGATAGCACTATGTGCAGCCCTTCCTACATGTGCCTGCAGTCTGACTTATCTCTGTCACTTCCCAGGCTGCTTGCCTTTGTGTCTGTCTGTCTGTGGGACATGTGCAGGAGCTATGGGACCAGTTCAACTTGTGACCCGTTATGTCCTGTTCCATTGGCTTCATGTTTCCTCGGTTGGAAGGATAGTGTGTCCCTTGATCTTATCACAGATTAATGAAAAAAACCCTGTACCTGAGTTTAACTCTGTGAAGTTTAAACCACTTCTGCTTCAAAGTACCTAGTAGAAGTGATATCTGCTGGTGCTCCTTTGGGCATTAGTGCCTATGTTGCCAACAAGAATTTCATGTGATAAAAGATTGAACAAGCTTCTTGAGACCCTAGCAGAAACACTCAAAATGTGTTCTTGTGGATACCCAATTTCTATCCCCATGTTCAGGTCATCTCTCTGGATTCTCTTCCTATTGAAAACAGTGCTGGCATACACAAAAACAAAACAAAACAGACAAGCTTTGGCAAAGGACCAAGACAGAAATGAGTTGGAGATGTTGCGCTAGAATTATTTGGCAGCTTTGACAGTAGAAAAAGATAACGACTTGGTTTATATGCACACCAATAGAAAATTACTGGGAGTTATTTATTCTGCAATAGAGGAGCAAAACAATTAAATGTTTTGTTTCCAAGAGGAGAAATGTAAAGGTCACTCTGCAAATATTGTTTGAAATTATTTAGTAACCACAGCTTAGCCACTTTTCCTGTGGTATAAATAAGAATTTGGCTGTGTTTCATCACAGTTGACTTTGGCTTACCTCTATTTCCTAGTCTTGCCATTTCAGATGCCAGCTGCTAATATCCTCCAGCAAATGAGCTCGTAGCCAAACTGTCTCTGAAAGACGAGTGATACCCTCCCCTGTGCCCCAGATCATGGTTTAAAAATAAATAAATGGACAGACCCACTGCTCATCTGCTTCATTTAATGGAGCCATCTCCTGAAAACACAGCAAATTTTCTTTGATTAGGATTGAATGGTCAGTAACCCATGATGCAAGCCAAGATGCTGCTGCCATTTAGAATAGCAGAGATTCATCTGCCTGACTAGAAAGATCAAATCTAACTTGATTGTAGGTACAGAAGGGTCAGTGGACAATTTTCTACATGGAGAAGCAATGGGGTGGAGGAAAAGGGCTGTTGTGCCAGTCTGATTTCCTTGTGTCTCCACTTAGAGCTGAGAGTTTTTTTTTCTTTTTGTTATCTTAATAGCTTGGAGCCACAGGAGAATATCTGAGGAAGTGGTGCATCTGATTAATCTGGGATTCTGCTATAATATGGAATTAGTGCTGCAATCCTATAGCTGTGTGCCCTGCATTGGGTGATCAGTGTGAGGTTTTTGTCAGTGTGTAGTGAAAAATCTCCTTGAGAACAACTGTTTCTGTGAGATCGCCCTGCTCAGGGATGGTTCTGTTTTACAGAAACGATTCATCGCAAGATTTTTTTTGACTCCTTATGAGTGTAGAAAATTGGCTGCTTATGAAATGCTGTTATTAATCTCATTTCTGTAACATTCTGAAAAATCAAAATCAGGGTCTGTTTTGTCCAAATCAATTTCTCTGCGATTTTCCTCAGTTATGGGAGATATCCTCTTTTTTTTTTTTTCCTGCCTGTTCATGGCCCAAGTGCCTCACAGAGCAAATTGTACCCTCTGGCCCTTCCTTTAAGTACCTCCAGATGACCTAACATGGTCTTCACAGTGCTCTGCAATGAACAGTGTCACACTGACCTGCTCCAGTGGCTAAATTTAAACTCCTTTCTTTTTTTTTTTTTTTTTAAATTGCCATATGTGTTCCCAATACTTGCGTGATGCTGGGAAGGGAACCCCAATGCCAATCTTCCCTTGCACTCGGAGGAGCCTGTCTTGATTTTTGGATGCCCTTTTTACACTTTTAAAGGATTTATTCTCTGAGCACAAAGACCAAAATTCACGTCTGGTTATAGCACTGACAGAACCATGGCAATATTTCACTCTCAGCAGCTGACTGGAAAAAAAAAAAAAAAAAAACCATGCCTCTGACACACTGCTTTTATTCTTATGCTGTTTCCATGTGTTCTGTATGCTGCCTCTGGCCTTGGTCTGGGGAGCATTTTTAACCCCTCTGCTCTTTGCCAAAAGCTTCAATGACCAGGAACGTCCCCTTGGGTTCCTTTAGTTGAGGCCACAGTATGCCTGGGCTCCTGCAGCACCAATGCAGCACAATTGCAGCCTGTCAGCATCCCCTCCCCTCCTCCTCCCCCCCCCCCCAAAGTGCTTCTATTTACTGCCATAATCAGCGCCCCTGAAAGGCAAGGCTGAACAACTGCTGTTAAATATAATTGTTGCTGTGACAGATCCATTGTGGTGAGAAAATTCGTGCCTTTCAGAGCCGACTCTGCTGAAGAGCAGTGGTAAAACCAGAGCTGAGTTCCTGGCCTCCTGGCGGTGGCTCTGAGGAGTGAAGGCCCATCTGAGGAGTGAAGGTGCATTGAGGAGTGTTCAGCGTTAACCCTTCTCTCCATTGCACAGGTGAGGCCATGGAGGCTGACGGTTCTGCATTGCACAGAGCAGAGCCAGCAGGCAAGGGAGGTGCTCCTTCCCTTTGCGCTGCCCAGTTCCAGGCAGACGGGGGACGACTGCAGAGAGCCCAGCAGAGGGCTGCAGAGATGGTGGGGCCTGGAGCACCTCCTG